>PVJO010000676.1:11473-217174 GCA_004026905.1 Hystrix cristata
TTTTTTTTTTTTTTTTTTTTTTTTTTTTTTTTTTTTTTTTTTTTTTTTTTTTTTTTTTTTTTTTTTTTTTTTTTTTTTTTTTTTTTTTTTTTTTTTTTTTTTTTTTTTTTTTTTTTTTTTTTTTTTTTTTTTTTTTTTTTTTTTTTTTTTTTTTTTTTTTTTTTTTTTTTTTTTTTTTTTTTTTTTTTTTTTTTTTTAGACAGGGTCTCACTGTGTAGTTCAGGCTGGCCTCAAACTCAGTGATTCTCCTGCCCAGGCTCCAAAGTGCTGGGATTACAGGTGTGTGCCACCACGCCTGGGTTTTGTTAGCTATTTCTAACATCTCTGGCAGTTCTAGGTTGATTTTTATTGATCTTTCTTCTTATAAGGGCTGTGTTTTCTTGTTTCTTTGTAGGCCTGCTAATTTTTGGTTGGATGCCAGACACTGTGAATTTTACCCCCTTGGGTGCTGAATAATTTTATATTCCTATAAATATTTTTGAGCTTTTCCTGGGTTGTAGTGAAGTCACTTGGAAATAATTCAATTTTTGGATCCTGCAGTTAAGATCTGTTGGAGGAGACTCAGTATGGGGAGAAGTGCTCAGTATGGGGTCAACTGTTCCCCATTACCATAGCAAGACCTTTCTGTGTATTACACTGGATGCCCCATGAAGTACAGTATTATGAATTTTCCAGTCTAGCTCCTGGGAACAGGCACTGTTTTTTACTCTCTGTGAGTGTCAGGTATCTTTTTGGATTGTTTTTTCTTCAGCCTCAGGTAGTTTTCTTGCACACATGTGCTGATCAGCATTCAGCTGAATACTCAGAGGAACCCTTGCAATCTCCAGACCTCTCTCCCTGTGCAGCTCTCCTGTTACTGTCCTGCAAATGCCAGCCACCAGGGTCTCCAAAGTGCATCAGTCTCTCCACTATGGTCTCCCTTCCCTGTGCCGCGGCCTGGATACTTTCGAGGCAGTAAACTGTCGCAACTGAATGCTCCTTTCATTTGCTTGTCATCTCTCAGGAGTCACTGTCCTTCACCAGCTAAGATCCAGTGTCTTAAAAAACACTGATTCTGTAGTTTGTTTTTGGTTTTATCAGGAGGGAGGGTAAATTTAAATCTCACCTTTGTTACTCCATTTTGGCTAGAAGTAGAATTCTCCATTTTAAACTCAGAGATCTCCTTGAAAGTCCAGGACTAATACAGCCCCTCTCTGATGACCTTTTCCCAGAACATTTTCCACATCTCTCACTCCAGTCTAAAGATGCACTCTGTTCTTTGTGCTTGAAACCTTTCTCTATACTTCTACAAAGTTAATAATGATGAATGCATTTTTCCTGTTGATAGAGCACAACATATGGTAGAAGGCTGGGACATGTATTCCCAAGCCTACGACAATGTCTGATATGTTTTTGAGCCTGAAGAAAAGAAATATATATACTTTAAAGTATAATGGTCGGTCATGTTAATTTAAGTATATTTACATAGTTGTGAAACAGATCTCTAGTACTTTTTCATCCCGCAAGTAGAAGTATATGTATTTTTAAATGAATGAACAAATTTGGTACAGCCTTTTAATTTTTCAGATAAACCATGGAACAAAAAGTTCTGATGTATTCAAAGGCTTACAGTTAGCTGGTGTCAGAGTTAGGACCAGAAGCTACACTGTCTTTCCTGTCAAATACCAGTTCCTAGCAGGTCTGTTAATTCAATGCATATGCTAAACGGAGAAGGCCAAGAATTGTCATGCATCAAAGAAGCCTCAGATGTGGGAAGTTACTAATTCTGAATGGCATAATTTATCTAGGCTAGGCTTGGTTATTTTCATTTGTCTTGGTTAGCAAGCAATATACTACCCTTTAACAAATTATTCTCTCATTTTTTTTTTTTTCCTAACAGAGTTCTCTGAGTCATCTAGTACTGTAAGGCTGCTTTTCCCATTTTACACCTAAATTTCTTTTCTCCTTATACCCTCTGTCAGATTCTTTTCATTTTTTATGATATTCTAGGTCTGGTACCTTTCTAAGATGAGAATAAAACTCTTTGCTTCATTTAGTAACAATTCTGTCTTACCAAGGATCAAACTGATTTTTTTCCACTATGAAAATTTTATGTGAATTTACTGGTAAACTAATTACGCTGTGTCTAGAAGAAAAAAACTGTCTAAAACAATCTCGTAACATTTAAATAATTTTTTTCACCTTATAAAATGTATGTCAATTACTGAAACTTGGACATTCTGTATTTTTTGAGGTCATAAATATATCAGCTATTTCTTTTGGTTTCAGATACTGAAGAAAAGGAGTCTTAGAATAATTTCTCAATGTGTCAAAGAGAAACTAAAGGAAAGAACTACTTTTACTTTTTTAAGAAAAGTCAGGAGATAGTCTTTGAGTTCAATGAATTCAAAGGCCAGTAAGCAGAGAAACCCAGATCTACAGAGGATCTGGCTGGGAACGTATGCCACATGGAAACAACTGAACTTACGTCGATGCTCCTCGCTAATGTTCTAGAAAACACTGTCCCCTTGCCCTCTGGAAATTCAGGGGAGAAAAAGTGATCAGAAGAATGATCTGTTACTCTCCCCTCTAGAGGGACATTTCTTTTTTGCACTCCAGTGCTACATGTGACTGGTATTAGAGTCTTGGGGACAGATGTGGCCCCAGGAGCTTTCCTACGCCACATGTGTGAATGACATGGACCCAAAGGCAGAACTTCACATTTACTTCTTTGTGCGGTACCTTCTCATTACTCTAGCCTGTCAAGAGATTCTGAATCCTGATTCTGTCATCCAAAATATAAGTTATGCTGCCTGGATTTGTGTCACTGGTAGATGTATCCAAGTTGTGGTTTAAAAGACAGTCATGTTAGTTTTACCCAGTTTCCTCTCATTGAACTGATGCTGACTTTTGTAATCCCCTCAACTACTTGTAAATTATGACAACTTTAGAATTTTCCTGAAAATTTGTGTTGTGTTTAATGATCATTGTAATTTTAGGATCTTTGTGTTTGCACAACTGGGCAAAGCTTCGCCTGCCCTCAGTGCTTAGGCCTTTTCCCTTCCCATGACTGACGGCCGTGCGGAGGTTTCTGGGAGCAGCGGGTTCAGGCCAAGATGCTTCCTGGTGTCGCTGGGCACCTGGTGTGGAGGTCTGGACTTATAAAGCACTCCACTGCCTTCTTTTCCCTCGTTGGGTTTTACTAGTTCTTATTTTTAGTTTGAAAAACTTATTTCTTGAAGGGTAAGATGAAAACACCTTCTGTTCACGTGATACCTTAACAGTGATGCCTTGTTCAACAAGTAACACCCCTTCCTCACACTGCTGAAGATGGGGACACTGGCCTGGCTTGGGTCAGGCACTGTCTCTGCCCTCCTCAGTTCCTACCAGGGAGTCGGCCACCTAAGCATGTGGTGCCGCTAGTAGAACCACATGGGCTCCTGACAGGAGAGAGAGAGAAGTTCTAGAAGGGCTGCTGGGCAGACCAAATGATAAATGTCTCCATGTACAAGTCTCCCACTTAATATTTCCATCATTCACTCTATCCTCTGAGAATCTTCTCTCCCTAAAAATTGCTGTAGAATGGGACGGAGGTTCTTTTTTTTAATTTTTAATTTATTGGTACATGTGTGTAGTACACAATGTTCGCATTCCTTGGTGGAGTTGGTACATGTATATAACACATCTTAATTCCCTTTTCGTCCCCTATACCTGCCTTCCTCCTTCCCTCCCTCCATCTTTTGATCCCCTTCCTCTCTGAGAACAACCCATCTTCCTACTTCCTATTATCTTTCATTTTGCTCTTTATTTTTGTTCTGTTGTGATGAAAGTTTTTTTTAACCTCTTGCTTCCTTGCTGTCTCTGAAACCAAGAAATCTAGATATTTCTCATTTTAGAGGTTTTTATTGCTCATAACTATGGAAGTAGCCAAAATACAAAACAGTGGGGAAGCTACAAGGGTGAAGGAATTTTATACAGTTTCTTCCCCAAGAGGATTTCTAATTTCCTGGTTTGTTAGTGTCTTACTTTTTTCTGGTTGCTGAGACGAAATACCTGACACCCAAAGTTAAAGGAGGAAAGGTTTATTTAGCTCACGGTTTGTAGAGGTTTCAATCCATAATTGACTGGCTCCAAGGCAGGATGGCCTGGCAGATGGGCAATGCAAAGGAGAAACAGTTCATGGCAGGCAGAAGGTGGCAAGCCAGCGAAGTAGCAAGAGCAAGCAAGGACAGCAGCCCTCTTCCTGTCCCTTGTCGTCTATCCAGCCCTTGGGGGGGTAGCACTCACACCCAGGGTGGGCCTTCCCATTATCCACACCCAGAACTCTGCCAGACCGATCAGGGGACTAATTTATTAATCTCACACCCTACATCCCGCCACCTCTGAAAAGGCCCACCTAATGACTGCATGAGGCTTGGGGGGACATCTAGACACAAACCGTAATACTTGCTGAAGGCTGCATCTGCCTTTCCTCCCTCCCTCTTATCTCCTTCTCTACTTAATTCATTGCTTTTGGCACGTGGTGGGCACATAAACATACTCTATGAACATACTCCTGTTCCCCATGTTCCTATTTCCCTCAAGTGAACAAATATTTTGCACTCTTGAACACGGTTGGGCAGGATGATTATCTGTGTCATTAGGTTTTGTTTCATTGGGCGGTTTTATATTTTTATACTTATTTTTTCCGCATAGACAAAGTTCAAATGTGCCAACATGGGTTTTATAGGTTCCTACTTTATTTTTCCAGACTCATTTCTTGCTACAGTCCCTTTGGATCCCTGCAATCACCCAATTCTCCAGATGTACCAGGATGCTTCTCTTCATCAAAGTTTGCATATGTTGCTCCCTTCTCTGGGGGAAAATCTTTCCCTGTTCCCCATGCCATTTTTCTTCTGGGATTCAGAGCTGTTTACAGAAAAAGGACTGAATGGTACATCTTTGTGTCCCTTCTACACCTATAGCCCAGCCTGTGGCCAATACTCCACAAATGCACACTGAATAAGGACACGAAAATAGAGCAGTGTTTGTCACAGATAAAATGCTTGGTTAAGTATGTTATGCTTACATAAAATCCTGAATCCAATACAGCTGATAGGATCCAAAATAAACACGTTAAGAAAGCTTTTGAAAATCCCATTGAAGAGTTATATTATGACATGCAATTTAGGAAGAAAGTTCAACAGAGAGCAAACACTGTTATTGTTCACTAACCATTTGGTAAATTCTTAAATATCTCACAGTATCTCCATTTTAACCTATATTGTAAAGTTTTGTGCTACAGCCTTTAAAAAGGTAGTATGACTCCTCTAGGGGTACATTACCTGTGGAGATGTTGAAAAGAAAATCAGTTTTCCAGTACTTTTAGATTTACTCTTTCAACATGAAAGGCAACGATGGATATATCATAAAGCAAATAAGTCACTTTGATCTGCACAAAAATCCTCAGAAAACCTCCAGGATAAAAGCAGGAAAAGCTGAGGGTGACTGTGTGCCCTGCACATCCTCTGAGGGAGCTGTCCCAGCACAGTGCATCTTGGTGTCCACAGCGCAGTGCGGAGGGAGAGATGGAGTCTGCGAACTGCCCACCGGAGACAGCTGCTATGCCTCACCAGTTTGATTTTGGTCCTGGCTTACTCACACAGACAACCTTGTGCGAGTTCTCTGCCTGGGTTTGGACCCCAGCATGGGGGCTGGGGGGTGTCCAGCAGATGGGTCTGAGTACACACAGGAATAGGCTGAGTGTGTTCTGTGGAAGCCTGCTATTTGAGTGTGGGCTTTCCAATGTGGGCATGGACATGTGGGCCTCCCTGCCTTCATGGGGCAATTAAAAACCACTGCTCAGATTGACTGATGGCTCCTCTGGCTGAGTAGGTGTTAGCAAGAGAATCCTGGTCCTGTGTGATTTCTCTGCCAATTGGTATCTCATTTCTAATCTTCTTTGCATCTCTAATGCCCCCTCTTACCGCAACCTCTTTTTTTTTTTTTTTCCAACCTCTTTTCACTGGGGCAGTAGGAGATATTTATTTTGCACTTGGTAATAACGTGAAAAAAATGAACATTTAATGATTTCATTTTTAAAAAACGAGCCACGACGGTCTCGGCAAATTGGCCACATGTAAACCTGTTGTGCTCATGCTGGTCATCTTCTACGTCAGCTCCTGATGGTGGCTTCCAACCTGTGCTGCATGTAGGGACCACTTGGGCAGCTTCCCAAGGTGTAGGTTCCCAGAGATGATGATTCAGAAGCCCAGAGAGGGCCTAAGCAGAGTGAGGGGATTCCAGTGCAGATGCAGCACACACTTTAAGGTGCCCTGATATAAAAAGACTCACTGTGTTTTCATGGCTGCATGCTGTTTCATTTTTTGGAAATGCCACAAAGTATTTAACCATATCAATTCTGATGGATTGTTATATTATTTCTATTTGTTCACAATTTGAAACAATGCTATAACATTTGCTTTTCCTGCCCAGCCTCACTTTGGCTTTGTGAGAGAAATGTTGGCCTCACGCACCTCACCCCCAGCCATTCCTACCCAGCTCTGCCCATCTCCTGGTCTGATCAGAGACTGCCATGCTCTGGGAAACTCTGGCTTCTCTGGCTAACATGCCTGCCATGGGGGGTGGGTGTCTCACCTGTGCTGCGACAATCTCATTGCTCTGCCTTACAGTTCCTGGGTTAGTGGAAACACTCCTCTGGGGTTTTTGGACAACAGTCCTGAGAATATGGCCCTTACTTCCTTTTGGTGGCAAAGCTGGAAAATGAGACCCTAGGAGTCACTTGCAGACATTTCCAGTCATGTGGAAGAAGCCAGTGTGGAAGAGTGAAGCTGGCAAGCAAAGAGAAGTGAAGATGAAAGATGGAGATTGTGACAGCTTTTGACTCCCTGATCACAGCTGCTGCTCTTCTAAAAAGCCCCAGGAGCACGCATACTTTCTGAGGCATTTGATTGTTAAACACAAATGACAACTTGGTTGGGCATGTAATTCTTGAGCCTAACCTTTTCCCTTTGAAAAATTAAGATGCTGTTTCAGTGGATCCCAACATTTACTGCTGCAGAACAGAAGATGAAGGCAATCTCGGGAGTTTTTCCTTTGTAAGGGAATCTCACTTACCCCTAGGTCTGTGTGATTAAAAAGTACAGATGTGTTACTAATCCTGGAGATTAAAAAGGTCACTATGGTAACAGATAGGCACTTTAGATCATCAGACAAGGTGTTTTCAGTAAGGAAGATATTTGTCTAGTATTTTTTAAATTACCATATTAAATATGTCTTCTCTGTAAGATGCATCCTTCATTTGTGTATTGCTAAGAAAAAAATGTTGGCCATCGTAACTGTCAGAATCCATCAATTGCAAGTCATATTCCAATTTCAGAGATGTTAACATTTCAACACATGTACTTAGGGTCCATGAAATACAGTATTACTTCTGTTCAGTTTTTTTCAAGTACCTACCATTTGAATGCTAACTTTTTGTTCTCAGTCTTTGTTAGCTTTTTAAAATCATTGTTCTTTTCTTCTGCATGCTGAGAGACCACCTCAAACTTCCCTTTCAAATCAATTCTGCTTTCTGCAATATCAAGTGTTATTTTCAGATTTTAATGTTGATTTAAGCTCTTTAGTATCTTTTTTAAATTTTATTTTAATGGTACATTTTAGATGTACATAGTAATAACATTCATCATAGGGGATTTGTACTTGTACATGATATATCTTGTTGCTTTTTTTTCCCCATTCCCCCCTCACTTCACCCCTTCCTCCCTCCTTATTTACAAAACCTTTGTTTCCATTTTTTTACTTCCATTTCTTATTTCTCTTGTCTATCTTTTCTTATTTAATTCAAATAATTGAACATTTTTCTCTCTCAGTGAGTGCTCTCTTCACCTCTGTCATATCTTTGGCCCGTTTATGTAGAATCTACACTTTCTTAAAGCAGATAATTTCTCTATATATGAATATTGTGTTACAATCTATTTCAGAAATAGGCTTTTCTTTTTTCTTTCAAGTCTTACTGTTTACATCTTTCATTTTACATCTTTTGTTAATATCATTCCTGATAGACCCTATAACTAAGGAGATGTGGTCTTGGTGCTGGGGTTCTCATGTAAAAGGGGCATAAGGAGTCTCCTGGCTTCCTCCTTCAGTCCACCTGTTTGTAGTTAGAATCCCTTTCTCAGCTCTTAAGCTGCGCACAGCCTGTAGTTGTGGTTTCAAAGTCTTTTGCCTATTAAGAAACTGCTGATCTGAGCAGGAATCCCTACATCCTGCTTTCTCGTCAGCTCACTTACAAGGAGTCTGAAATTATTTCTAGTTCTTTAGTTGTTAAAGCAAAGTGAACGAAAAGCTGCAACCCTCAGCATATAACATGCCCATGGCTCTTCCGGCCCATAACCCTTTGAGCTGCTGACTTACTATCCTGAGAAACCTAATCACTCCATCCCCAGATGCATTACACTACTTAGAGCTGTAATCCAGGAATCAGTACAAGAAAAGAGGTATTCAGAAAAGGAGGGACACTAGAAAAGGATTCTTCCTTTCTTCCCAGCAGGAAGAGGACAGAGTTAGCATCTTCTAGTGGGCAAAGTGTACAATGTCCTTGAGGAAGGCTGAAGCAGCCTACTGCCAGTGGGCCCCGATCAGCTAGTAATTATCTACCTCACAATCAGTATTCGACTGGATCCAAAGAGAATCTTTCAGGTCGGGCACTCTTTTCAACACTAGGAAAAATGCAGGGAACGGTGGAAATAAAGTCTCTGCTTACATGGAATTTACTTATATTTCAGCTGGAACATGTGCAAGAAACAAACACACAAGTGAAAGTACAGCGTCTCAGGTGGAGATGAGAGCCTGGGGAGAACTGGAGCCAGGTGGGGAGACTGCTGGGGTGGGGCAAAGCGCTGTTCTCTATGGGAGAATCAGGGAGGGACTGCTGGGTGACAGGAGGCTAAGGACACCCTGTCGGCAGCTCTGCGGCTGAGTAGAGTTCCTAGCCTCTGGAAAGTTAGCATCTCTTCCTACATTTTCATGTCTGTCTCTATCAGAAGGCAGAGGAGGGCGTGTTGTGGCCACTCACTCTTTTACCATAATAGATGCCTTCAATTACAATTTTATTTGAAAATATTACTACTATCATCATCATCATCATCATTTTGTGGTACTTGGGACTGAACCTAGGGTCTTTGCACTGAGCTACAACCCCAGTCAGCCCTCTCCCTTTTTTGAGACAGGGTCTCTAAGTTGCCCAGACTGGGCTCAAACTTGCAGTCCTCCTGCTTCAGCCTCCCAGAGTTCTGGGATTACAGGTATTGTGCCACCACACCTGGCTAATAGCTATAATTTTAAATAAACAATACTCCATTGTGATGGGCCAAACTTTAATCAACTAATCCTCTATGGATGATAATCTACATTACTTTCGACTATGCTTATTTTATTTATCCATTTTTAGTTGGAATATAAGTCACTATGATGGGTAGCCAAGCTTTGGGGAAAGCAGTTTGGGAACACAGATCAACAGCCATGAAAACATGTACGGAGGGGTGGAGAGACACATCGGATTATAGCAGCAAGGTGGCTGCGGCAGCCAGCTGGACGAAGGCCAGCAGCTGAGACACGAGCTGAGACACGAGGGCTCACTTGTCAGCAGCAGCCTTCATCTCTCCTGGCCCCTCGCCTCTACTTCCCTGCTAGCAAAAGTGATGCACAGCTGCCAGGCAGTGGCCTGCTTCCTGGTATGAGTGTGCCCATGGTTTGAAGGGAGGGTTAAGAAGAACATAAGCAAGGCACAACAGAGAAGCGGGTCAACTGTTCAGTTAAATCCAGTAGTAGCACTCCTTTAATTAAGCAGATATTAAGGATACTGCTGATAGGAAATAAGAAGCAGATGGCATTGACTCCTGGCTTTCATCCACAGAAACAGAACAGGAAAAATAAGAAATTTTGAGACCTGAGATTGGGCTTATACTGAGGTTTCCGGCATCCAGACAGGCAAATGCCTGGACAGCTGCTTAGGGCAGATGGGTCCTTTGACAGCTTAATATGCAGGGTTGCTGGTGACTCTGTAGTCAGGGCAGCCAATGTGAGGCCATCTGTTTACTAGTGGGCAGAAAAGCTCACTACCAGCAGGTAGCTGCTGCTGAGAACAGAATGCAAACCAAGGGTTTGGTTCACCATCTTCATAACCAAACCGTGGCCACGCACGAAAAGAAACCTTGCTTTGTGTCTCTGGGAGGTACACAGCACCATACAGAATGGTGATATTCCAAGAGGCTGCATTTGGGATTATTTCATGATGTCGAAATGCCATGAGAGAGACCACTCACTTAGAAAGTATCTTTTGTCTTATTCTACTTTCCTAAACAAGAAATAAAAAATAATCCACAGCCATCTTTAATATGCTGAAAACTAGCTGCCATTTATTTTATTAAAGTGAAAAATTTAAATAACACATATATTTATTGCAAGAGGTTTGCAGTGAAAAATAATCCTCCTTACCACCTCTTGCTCCAAGTACTGAGGTGTTCCAGTTTCCTCTCCAGAGACAAACATGTGTGCTCATTCCTGCATTTTTTTTCAGACAGAGTCTATAATACCCATAATCACATGTGGGTATAGATCTGTATCTCTATCGTGAAGTAGAGGGGAAAGGTAAGGTACAGGAATGGTGTATGTGGCATACTACTATTTATGTAAAAATATTGCTGTGAGAGATATCTACAATATAGATTATAACCCAGATTTCTCTTTTGGCAGATATCTTGACATATACACACATGCGTGTGTGTGTATATATATATATATGCACATCTTTTTTACACAAATGGCAGTATTGCTACACACACTGTTCTATACCTTGCCTTTCTCCTCTACTCAACATATTTTAGAAATGATTTTATATCGACATAGAATTTTCTCTCTTGTTCTGGTACTGTCTGTATTTGCCATGAACAAAGGCAGGGAGAAGTACTGCAGTAGAGAAACCTGTTCAACTTCATTAGCTTATCTGAAGCGTATTTGACTTTGGGTCCTTACTATTCTTGTTGGTGGAATTTCTGATCTGTAGAATAAAGTCTGGATTTGCTCGTAGGGCTGTATCAGGTGTTTCTGGATGGCCTTTCTTCTAACTGGTCTGTGTTGAAGCCACACTAGTCATTAGATATTATAGTGTGTGTGTGTGTCTGTGTGTGTGTGTGTGTTGCCGGGTGTTGAACCCAGAATTCGCACGTGCTGGACAAGTGCTCTCCCACTGAGCTATACCTCCAGCCCTCCTTTTTAAACATTTTTGGATGGTACTGGGGACGAACCCCAGGGCCTTGCATATGCTGGGCAAGCACTTGACCAATGAGCTATAGCCCTAGCCTTAAATATTCATAACGTCACTCTTTGGGATACACTTTATTTAAAGACTCTTCGGGGGAAGAGGTGTAGTCCTGAAGGTACAGCATGTGCTTAGCGTGGATGAGTGCAGGGTTCATTCCCCAGCACTAGGAAGAAAAGAAAGAGACTGTTTTCAGATATTTTACAAAACATGAAGTGTGTGTGTGTGTGTATGCTTGGAGGGAGGAATAATAGGCACAGGCTGAATAAAGACTGCAGGAGGTGGAAGAAAAGGCTAATTTACACTCAGTCGTATTTAGCTTCAGAATTCATATGGAAGGAGATGCCATGAGAGGTCTGGCTCCAGCTCATGACGGAAGATGGTGATGAGGGGAAATCTACTTGATAAAACTGAAATGCAATAAGCTTTCTTTTTAATTTTTGTTTTGAATCTTGAAATATTTCTAACATCAGTGTATTTTTCATCTAGAAGTTTGGTTTGGATTTTTTTGTTTTGTTTTGTTTGAGACAGGGTCTTGCTATGTAGTTCACAGCGAGGCCCTGAGCTCACCATGCAGCCCAGGCTGGTCTTGAACTCGCAGTGGTCCTCCCCCTCAGCCTCCCCACTGCTGGGATCACAGGTGTGTGCCACCATGCCCAGATGATCTGCATTTTGAAAAAATATCTTCCACATCTCTAGTCAATGTGTAAACATCTGTACTTCAGTTATAACAGTTTTTAATGTCTGGTATCTGTTAATTTTAACATCTTTGTCAGTTCTGGGTTAGTACTAGTTATGTGACTTTTCCCTCTCAGAACGGGTTATTTCTGTTTGCAGGCCTGGTAATCTCAGACTGGACGTCAGACACTGTGAATTGTACCTTGTTGAGTGCGGAAAATTTTGTATTCCTATAAATATTCATGTGCTTTGCTCTAGGGACATAAATTACTTGCAAGTGGTTTGACCCTCTGGGTCTTGTTTTTAAGATTTATTAGGCAGCATTTACTTCAGTAGCATTTATTCTAGGGTCACCCCACCCACCTAGAGGCGAAGCCCGTCCGAGGCCTCCCCAGAGTGCCCTGTGAACTGCGAGTGCTCAGGCTGCTTGCTTAGGACACATCCCGCTCCCTCCAGGTGTGAGTAGAGTGCTCCTCCCTGGTGTCTCAGCTAGGCCCTTTCCCAGCCAGGGGCAGCTTTCTCTTCCCACTAGCCACTACTCTGGGATACAGATCTCTGGAGTTCTCTTTCTGCACCTCTCTCATCTCTGGTACTCTAGCCTGTAAACACTGCCACCCTGGTCTCCCCAGATTCTGCCCTTGGCCTCCTGGGCTGGGGTGTCCACTGTGTTCTGAGGCGGTGCCCTGTGTGGGTTAGCAGCTCCCGCACAGGAGGACACTGGGGTAACTGGTTGTGGGGCTCACTGGTATGTGTGTGGGTGTGTTTTTTTTAAATAGATTTTTATTAAAATTTATCCCAAATTACACAAAGTTACAGGTCATTACACAAGCTTACAGACCATAATACATTGTGCCTTTTGTTTATAATGAGTAATGTAAACAACCACATGGATGCAGCCTTAAGTCACAACTACATAAAGTTAATGTAGTACCTACTGTACGTGTTACCATTTTAAGTTTGAGTTATTAGTTCTTGATTTTAGGATATCATTATTCCTCTGGATTCTCATTCCCCTCCCCCTTTGCCCTTTTCTTGTTCCCTTCGACCCTCTGCCTATTGGCTTAGATCTGACCCCTTTGCCTTTTTGTATCTACTGTTTACCATGTTCTTTAGTTTGTATTTTTGCCTCACTCAAATGAGGGATACCATATGCTATTCAGGCTTTTGAGTCTGGTTTATTTCACTTGACATTGTATTTTCCAGGTCCACCCATTTTCCTATAAAAGACTCTAGTTTGTCATTCTTTATAGCTGAATAGTATTCCATTATATATATAGATACCACATTTTGCTTATCCAGTTATTTGTTGATGGGTATACAGGTTGCTTCCAGAATTTAGCTATTATAAATTGTGCGGCTATAAACATGGGGATGCAGGTATCTCTGTAGTATGATGTCTTTAGCTCTTCAGGGAAGATACCTAGTAGGGGAATAGCTGAGTTGTATGGGATTTCTCCTTTCAGGCTTTTGAGAAATCTCCATACCGATTTCCATAATGGTTGTACTAGTCTGCATTCCCACCAACAGTGTAGGAAGGTTCCCTGTTCACCATATCCTCACCAGCATTTGTTATTGTTTGACTTCCTAATGATTGCCATTCTTTCTGGGGTAAGGTGGAATCTTAGAGTTGTTTTAAATTGCATTTCTCTAGTAGCTATAGATGTTGAACATTTTTTCATATATTTGGTGGCCATTTGTATTCCTTCCACTGTGAAGTATCTGTTCATTTCTTTAGCCCATTTCTTGAGTGGGTCATTAATTTTAGGTAGTTTAGATTTTTTTGAGTTCTCTGTATATTCTAGATATTAGTCCTCTGAGGAGTAGCTGGCACAGAGTTTTTCCCATTTTGTGGGATTTCTCTTCACTCTACTAATTGACTCTTTTGCTGTACAGAAGCTCTTTAGTCTAATATACTTTACAGATCTAGAGAAAACAATCCTAAAATTTATATGGAAACAGAAGAAACCCCAAATAGCAAAAGCAATACTGAGCAATAAGACCAATGTAGGTGGCATAGCAATACCAGACTTCAAGCTAAACTACATAGCAATAGTAATAAAAACGACATGATGCTGGAACAAAAATAGATACGTGGACCAATGGAACAGAATTGAGGACACAGAAACTTCTCCGGACATATTCAAATATATGATCTTTGACCAAGGATCAAAAGCATACACTAGAGGAAAGATGGCCTGTTCAACAAATGGTGTTGGGAAAACTGGTTATCCGTTTGTAGAAGAATGAAACTGGCCCCATATCTCTCAACATACATTGAATTAAAATCAAAATAGATCAAAGATCTAAACATTAAAACAGAAACATTAAACCTTCTGGAAGACAAAATGGGCAAAACGCTTAAGACATACGAGTAGGAAAGGACTTCCCAAACAGAACCTCAATCGCACAGGAAATAACAAGAAGAATCATTTGTGTGTTTTTCCCACCTCTCAAAGCGCACTGTCCTTTGTTGCCTGACAGCCAGGGCCTTGAAAATGATTGCCTCATATATTTTGTCTACTTGTTGTTGTTTAAGATAGGAGGGTAGGTCTAGTCTAGCTCTATGTTGGGCCTCTTCTTTTTCTTTTTTTTGTGGGGGACGCTGGGGATTGAACTCAGGGCCTTGCACTTGCTAGGCAAGTGCTCTACCACTGAGCTAAGTCCCCAACCCCCTTTTTTCTTTTTAAAGTAAAATTTATTCCTATATTTTTCTTTTTTCTTCATCTGCCTTTGCCTGTTTTCCTTACTCCTTATTTTTGTATCACCTATGCAGAATTCTCTTGGCATTTCTTCTGGGTTATCACTTGCTCTGAGTGGGAAAGCCATGTGGTGAGGTAGTCCTGGGAGAGGCCAGCCTGTCCCCTTAGAGCCACCTTCTAATTTCAGTTTGGGTTATGGCCTCACATCGCCCTTTCTCCATGCACCACATCATCTTCCCATGACCGCCTTGTCCCTCAGCTTGTATATACCCTCCCCCTTCACTGGGGTCAGCACGACTGAAGAGAGATCTCCTTGGGTCACGGGTCCCTGGGGTGGCAGCCATGCAAAATTTCTGCTAACAGTTCTGGTTGGCAGCTGCAAATCTGCTTCTTGCTCCCATTTCTGTATTTATCTAATGCATAAGTTTATTCATTAGCAATGAGTATTGCCTTTTTTTTTTTTTTTTTTTGAGACAGGGTCTCACCTTGTAGTTCAGTGTGGCCTCGAACTCTTGGCAATACTCCTGCCTCAGCCTCCTGAGTGCACCACCACATCTGGCCTGAGTGTTGCCTTTTATCAAATAGTATCTTGTCTTCTGTTGGGAATATGAACTTATTTTCTTGCTTAATCTGGTGAAGAGATTAAGAATGCTTTCTAATGGATCCCACCAGCTTTGTATTCTTACAAAGGGTGCCCTCATTTGTCATGATGTATTATTCTTTTAAAACACTCTTAGATCTCATTTATGGGCATTTTATTTAGGATTTAAAAATATTTTTGGCACTAAAGTGGGATTGGACTATATATATATTTTTTTTTGACTGTATTTTTTTGTCCTTGTGCTATCTGTACTTGTTTTGGGTATAGTGCTGTGCTAGCCTAGTAAAGTCAGACACCGTTTTATTCAAAATTTGTACTGAGCCTTCTCTCTGGAACTTGGCTAGAATTTTGCCCACGGACTTTGTGTTCTAAATATTTCTCTTTCTCTCTCTGTTTTCTTCTCTCTCAAAAAATATATTTTTAAGACAGTAACTCCTGTTCAAGTCTGTGGTATCTTCCATGATTTTGAGCCTTTTTCTTCTAGCTTTCGATGAGAGAACTTCTCAGAATGCACATTAGGGAAATGATATAGAGGATAAAGAATGGGCCCGGAGTTAAATCCCTCTGATCTGTGGATTTCCATAATTCACCCAGGGACAAATAAGATTATGTGCTACATCATTATGGTTGTAAAAACACAATGTGAATTTCAAAGTCACAACAATGATATGAAACTTGGTAATAAAGGACAATAACTAGGAAAAAAGTGAAATTAACCCTTCCTTACAAAGTCAGTAATAAATTGATGTCTATAACCTAAAAAAAAGTAGAAAATTTAAGCTTGAATTTTCTCCAGAGAGGAGAAACTTTTATGTCTCATTATTACATGATCTCTTAATTCATAAGATAAAAACAGGACGAATAAACAGAAAAACATCTACCATCTTGGCAGCCTTCTTTTCCTTACAGTTACGAATTTTAAAGAAATTAAAAGCTCTTATGTGTATTAAAGACAGGAAGCACACACCTGGAAATGTGTCTCAGAATGCATATACTACGGAAAGAGAGCAACTAATGAGGCTGGAATTTACTGAACAAGGACCCAGACTGAGACAAAATATTTTAATTCTCCAGGCAAAAATTATTGCATTCATTAGTACAAGCATCCAAATTAAAGTTAACAAACTAAAATCCCTTCAATTGTCCATACATTGCTAGAACTAAATGTTAGTGGGAAAATAAACCTACTTAAGTGAATCACAAACATTATTGTAGAAATGCCTCCTTCATGTCTTTACCTTCCACTCTAAACTCTTCAGTTTTTTTGTAGTCTTATAATTATTTGACAAAAAGAAATAATTTTTTAATTAGTACCTGTACCTGTTTGCAGTACATAATGATCACGTTCATAATGGGAAGTTGGTACATGTGCACAATACATCTTAATCCCCCCATCTCTTGGTCCCCTTCTGGAAGAGATGTTTTTCAAAAGCCTATATGTTTATTATTATTTTCTGGTAATTCCTTAAATTCTATTTTTTTTCCTACCAGATGACCACTAAACATTATTTATGGCATTAAATAAAAGCATTTAATATAAAATATTTAAAGATTAATTTTAATCCAGAATACAAGGTTTAGTATCATGAAATAAGTAGTCAGTGCAGCTCACCTTTAAAATTACACACTTATCAACAAAACAAAACACTCCCAGCATCAAGGTGCGAAGTGGGAAGCAAAGACGTGTCACAGTGAGAACACCACCAAACTTGGCAGGGGCACGGCCACCTGCAAGACTGCACGGCCCTGCCTAGGGGGAGACTCCGTCTCTGAAACATCTTCGGTAAGTGCTCCGCCCAAATCACTCCTCTGCTCAAGGTCACCCTATTTACTGGCCCCGAACCACCTCAGGACCTGCTTTTCTATTTCTTACATCACTGTTTGCTGCAGGCCCCTCGATATCATCCAGGCTTACTGTGCAGTCTCAGAACATACCATATTCCATCACGACTCCAGGTTTCACCAGCAGTTATTGCCACTCCTGGGAGTTTCTTGAAGGTTTGTTTGTTTGTTTTGGTGCTGGGGCTCGAACTCAGGGCCTTGTGTTCACTAGGCAAGCACTCTAACCACTGAGCTAAATCCCCAGCCCTGGGAATTTCTTTAGTCTTCGTGGTGCTGCATGTTATTTTAAATCAGCCTTCTAATTCTAATTTGTTTATAGTCATGGTAGACACACTGATTATATTTGGGGTAAATGAGAAGCTGTGACAATAAGAATACAAAGTAATTTTTTTCTATTGTTAAGATTTGATTACAGTTGGATTGGCAGTGAAGAAATCACTGTTAGGGAAATGTCTCATTGCTGGTTCAGCAGCAGACTAGAAAAACAGAAGATCATTCCTAATCTTGAAAGTCAGCCTGAGTGCTGATTTTACCTCCTATGAAGTTATTGGTGGCACATGTGCTGCTGCGGGCTGTTTGTATCACTGAAAGCTCTAAAAGGTTCACCATCACTGAGTTAGTAGTCCTTATGGAGGAAAATAACTTAATATATTAAAAAATTGGCACGAAATAATTCAGTGATAATTATGATTAAAGATTTTGTATGTATAACATTTGTCTTGGTTACAAAACTTACCTCTTGAAATGATTCACGAGGACTCCAACAAGTTCTCCAATTCGACTCTCATGGGTTGGCTGTTTGCTGAAGAGGCAGACAATAAGGTCTTTGTTGTCTTTTGTATGGAACACAACAAGCTGGTCCTTTCCATTGGAGACACTCAGACCAGTCAACTGCAAAGAGATAGCACATGGCAAACTATTATGATGATTCTCAAAAGAATGAGTTTAAAAATACATTTTGTAATGATTTTGCTCGACGATGCTGATGAATTTATCAAACTTCATAGAATAAGCAGGTTGAATGAAATAAAGATAAGAGAAAAACAAATGCAATTGGAAACAGAAAACAACAGAGAAAATCAACAGAGCAGAAAGATAGTTCTTTCAAAAGACCAAAAGAACTGATAAGCCTCTAGCTCCAGAAGAAAAATATATATAGAAAATGTCATTGCCAGTATCAGGAATAGAAGAGGGGCTATCACTACCAACCACACAGATATTAAATAGGCAATAAGGGACTATTTTAAACAACTTTACATACAACAATTTATTTAGCAACTTATATGAAACCAAGTACTTCCCTGAAAGTTCAAACTATTATAACTCACCCAAGAAGAAATAGCCTGAATAGTTCTATATCTGTAGAAGGAATTGAATTTGTAGTTAAAAACCTTTGGAAAAAGAAAACTCTAGGCCTAGATTATTTCAGTAGTGAATTCTACTAACATTTAAAGAAGAAATATCACCAATTCTCTGTATCTCTTCTAGAAGACAGAAGATAAGGGAACACTTCTAAGTCATTTTAAGAGCCATCATTTATCTCGATACCAAAAATAGATATGGACAGCACAAGAAAACCACAAACTTATATCCTTCATGTAATAATTCTACTTGGATGTAAAAATGATCAATGAAGTGTTACCAAATCAAATCCAATAACATATAAAAACAATAGGGGCTGGGGATTTGGCTCAGTGATTAGAGTGCTTGCCTTGCAAGCACAGGGCCTGAGTTCGATCCCTGGCACCACAAAAAAAACCCAAAAAACAAAAAAAAAAACAAAAAAACCCCCAATAATATACCATGACTGACTGGCGTTTACTAAGAAATACAAGGCTAATCTAACATTGAAAAATCAATGTGACAACAGAATAAAAACAACAGATGAAAAAAAAAGCCACATGGTCATCAATTGATGTAGAAAACAAACTTGACAAAATTCACCATGCATCTATGATAAAAAAAATTTCTTAGCCAATTAGGATTGGAAAACTTAGCGTGATAAACAACATCTATTGAAATGTCATAGCTAACATCATACTTAGTGGTTTTCTCCTAATATCAGTAACAAAGCAAGGATTTCTACTGTCATTGCTACTATACAGCACCACACTGAAGCCCTCACCAGTGCAATAAGGAAGGTTAAGGAAATATAAAACTATATAGATTAAAAAGAAGCAAAAGTCTCTATTTTTGGATTATATAATCATCTACATAGAAAATCCCAAGGAATATACAAAATAGCTCTGGAGTGAGTGAGTTTAGTAAGGTCACAGGACACAACGGCAACATACAAAAATACTTCTATATATATATACTTGCAAAGAACTTGAAATATAAATTTATGAATAAAACCATCTATAAAAACTTCAAAACCAAAAATATGTAGATATAAATTGAACAAAATGTGTGTAGGACATATATATTGAAAATTATAAAATATTGAAGTGAAATTAAAATGCCGATGAAAGAATAAAAAACCCAAATACATAAATGGAAAGAAATATGTTCACAGATTAGAAAACTCAATAGTGCTAAAATGTCAGCTTTCTTCAAATATAGATCAATATCCAGCAGAGTTTTTGATAGACATCAGTAAGCTGATTCTAAAGTGTGTCTGGAAAGGCAAAGGAACTAGAATAGCCACAACAATATTGAAAAAGAAGGATAAGGTTAGAGGACTCACATAGCAGATATAAAGCTACAGTAATCAAGACAATGTAATTGGCAAAGGAATAAAAACAGAGATCAGAAATAGACTCACACAAATATGACCAATAAACTTTCTACAAGATGCAAAGGCAATTCGATGAGAAAAGGTATTATGGACATCTGGACCATTTGGGATATCTGGACTTCCACATTCTAACTGAAACAAGTGGCTACCTAAATCACACTCCTTAAAAAATTGATTGAAAATGGATCACATATCTAAATATAAAATATAAAACTATAAAACTTTCAGAAGAAAACATTGGAGAAAATCTTGCAATCTTAGAGTAAGCAAATATTTCTTAGAATGACACCGAAATACAACCCATAAAAAAAACTGATAAACTGAATTTATCAAAAAGCAATAAAAGGATGCTCAATGTTGCCAGCCATTCAGGAAGTGCAAATTAAAACTGTAATAAGACACTGCTAACAAACTATCAGACTAAAACGAAACAAAACAAAACACACCACCATCACAACAAAGTAATGACACCAAATGCTGGAGAGAATTCAGAGCAACTGAAACTCACATACAATATTGGTGGGATCTAAAATGGCACAGCCACTCAAAAAGTTAGATGTGGAATTACTGTATGACCCAGCAATTTCACTCTCAGGTGTTTATCCTAGGGAAATAAAAACTTATGTCCACACAAAAACTTAAATATGGCTGTTACAGCAGTTCTGAAAGCAATCTGAATATGAATCAATAGCTAAATGGATGAATAAACTGTGTTGTATCTACAATGGAATGTTAACAATAAAAGAAGCAAACTAATGATACAAATTTTTGATGTGGGACTACATGTATAAATCTCAAAAATACTACGTTGAGTGAAAGCAGCGAATCTCAAAAGGCTATATACTGTATGATTCCATTTATATGATACTCTCTAGAAAAAAAATTATAAGGATGGATACTAGATTAGTAGTTGTCAGGGTATGGGGTTGGAGCAGCCTGATACAAGAGAATTTTTTTTAGAGTGATGAAGCTAACCTGATTGTGGTAGCAGTTCTATGAATTTGTGCGTGTGTTAAGACTCACAGACCTGTACATCACCATTGTGCATAATATCAATTTTATTTATTACACATAAATTAAAAAAGGTATGGTTCTCTGGTTTTGATACTAAAACATTCTACTGTGGTCAATAAAGCAGACGCTGGAGTGACATTCATCTTGCGTTTGTTCTGTTGCAGAAAACATTAAGTGCTGCCTCCTGGCTGGCACAAGTGCCGTCAGTGAGGCAGGCCATGAGTGAGGACAAGGCAGCGCCTGGCGCGCAGTGTGGGTGGGATGTGCCTAGCAAATGTACTGAAGATACAAGCCCTGTTCTTGGGGGACTTGGATCCCAAGTCCATTTGGATTAGTAGAAGAGATGACTATCAAACCACCACACAACACTTTAACAATTATGTAGACAGGCCGCTTACTTCCGTGCCCACATCATACAGAGAAGGAAACCGAGCTCAAGGAGGACAGCTGCTTTGCAAACCTGGAAACCAGAATCAGGTGGTGGACTGACTCGGACCCACGTTCTTTTTCAAATAGCATGTGTAAATGAAATAAGCTGCACTGATAAGTATCCCTAGGAGTAGATCTGCATAGGAGATGAATTCTTAGGCTGAATTAGGCATTTCAAAGAACGTGGTATCAGTACTTCATGGAGAGAGAAGGGAAAATATTCAAGGAATTGGAAATCATTCGTCAACCTATGCAAATCAGGGGCTTTCTGAGGCCACTGGTAAGACAATACAGCAGTTTCTCTGCCATTTAGACATATTGCATCCAGATGATTTTTGTGTGATTAAATTGAAAATATCATTTTCATTTTAAAAACGTTTTATGTCTGATGCTTCACTCTCATTTGATTATTTCATATGTGAAATCCAGAATTGAATTTATGTAACACTTCATGGGAGAGCTTGATTAAAGCCTAATAAAAGGGGAATGATGGCAGCAGTAAGTGCCAGCACATCCCAGGGGTGCTGGCTGCTAGGTCTGGGGACAGGAGCTGCACGTGGCATGAGTGCTGACACCTCGGGGTCAGGGGACCCCCACCCAGATGGCTCAGCCACAACCCAGCTGGGGTGTGGGCTCCTCTTCTCCCCTTCTCTCTCCTTCCCTGTCGGGGTGGCTTCCTCTGCTGTCAGCAGGAATTAATTCTCCACATGTCTGCTCAGGCCCGGGGGTGTGTTATACCCCAGGAGAAAAGAGGGAGAGAACATTCTACTTGCTGCTTCACAAACAGTGAGACTAGGTCTCTGTTGTTGCAAGGCAGACAAGGAGCATGGAGGAAGTCTCCAGGAGAATGAGTGGGAAGAGGAGTGTGTGCATGCATCCCAGCTCAGCTATATGATTGTGAGCAAACCACTTTTTCTTCAGTCCTCTTTCTCCTCTTTATTTCTGCAAAGTAAAGATGAGAGCAGGTGCCTCGTCTACCTTGCGTGGCCGTGGTGAAGATCAAACGGTAACAACTCACGTTATTAAAAAAAACAAAGCAAATGAAGACCCCTCCATCTTTAAGGGTTTTAAACCTACATAAAGAAATACGACAGGAAAACTTTATGGCTGAAAATATGGTTTAAAATCTTCAGAGTACTGTGCAGATGTAAGGCAATGTGTGGCAATGGCTCTGTTAGGGAAGCAGCCTCTCCCTCAGGCATCTCCCAGCAGCCACAACACAGAGAAGCCTCTGAAAACAGCAGGGAGCCCCGTCTCCAGACTGCCCACCTGCCCTGTGCCTCCTTATTACTTAGTCTCCCAGCCTGCACTCTCTATACCATGAGCAACTAAACCTCCCCTTCTCTGGTCTTGCAGATCTGTGTAGGGCACAGAGCCTCCGACTGCAGCCCTCTCCATTCTCCAGCCTCTCCTCAGTTCGATGACCAAGTTCTGAACACAAGTGAATGCTGTGAGGAAGCTGGGCAGGTGACTTCCTCTGCAGCAGACCAATAGAGAGGAGGAGGAGGAGGCATAAACACACTGGAGAAAACCTCTAAACTGCATTCTCATTTATGAAATACACGCAGAACAGGCCAATATTAGAAAAAGAAGCTGGGGATTTAGCTCAGTGGTTACAGCTAAACCCTTGCCTTGCAAGCACAAGGCCCTGAGTTCGAGCCCCAGCACCAAAAAAAAAAAAAAAAAAAAAAAAAAAAAAAAAAAAAAAAAAAAAAAAAAAAAAAAAAAAAAAAAAAAAAAAAAAAAAAAAAGAAAGAAAAAGAAACAATTCTGAAGGATAAGCATGACAAATACATCCCAGAAGCAGCAACAGAAAGCAGCCAGAAAGATCTGAGTCTTCACAGAAAAAGGAGTCACTGTTCCCAGAATGATACGAATTTGAAGTTTAGTTTCAGATTTGTAAAATACAGGGGGAAAACCTTCTAGTACCCAGGTAAAACTAATGTTATTTACATAGGAAAATAAAATTCAGGTTTACTTCCTTTAAAAGAAAGTTCTTTCATGTGTTTAAAGGAAGGATATGGGAAGAGGAGAAGAATGAAACACTAATAGTTACCACAGGAGGAGATAAGTAAATCCATTTTATTCTTGGTACTAACAAAGATCAGTTTAAATAGTTAACAGAACCCATTATTATTTATTTAGTTTTGGTACTGGGGGGACTTAACTCAGGGCCTTCAATCTGACTTGCATTCCTAGTACCCCCCACCCTTTTTTGTTTGTTTTTTGAGACAGGGTCTTGCTATATAGTTTAGGCTGGCCTCAAAGTCCTGGTGATCCTCTTGCCTCAGCCTCCTGAGTGCTGGGATTATAGTTATGTGCTATCATGCCCAGCTTCTTCTCCCTTTTTGAGACAGGATCTTGCTGAGTCCCTAAAGTGCCCAGGCTGGGCTTAAACTTGCAATCCTCCTGCTTCAGCTTCTCAGAGTGCTGAGTTATAGGCATGCACAGCCATGCCTGGCTGTGCAACCTTCTAATCATTAGTGAAAAACAAATAAATAAAACTTGATCAATATAGGTGCTAGAATGATAGAAATCATTTAAGTAACATGATTAAACTTAAAAAAAGTACTGATAGTTTCTATAAGAGATGGGAGTGGAACACAACTCCTTAATTGGATAGAAAAGCTCACAGATTAGGTAAAAAAACAAAATTCAAAATTCAACTATATTTATAAAAGATGTAACTAAACCAAAAAGCCATGGAAAGATAAAAAATAAAGGCCAGCTGAGCACAGTGGTTCATGACAGTAGTCCCAGCTACTTGGGAGCAGGAGGATCACTTAGGCCTATGAGTTAGAGAGCAGCCTGGGCAACAAAGTGAGACCTTGTCACAGGAGGGAAAAAAGAAAAAGGAAAGAAGGAGGAGGAGGAGGAAGAAAATGAGGAAGAGAGGAGGAAGAGGGAGAGGAAAGATATTCTGGAAAGAAGCAAGAATAGTAGGAATAATATCAGACAACACAAAATCTAAGGCAAAAAATACAAAAGTCTTTTTGTTTTAAATACCATCAGTGTTCACTGAGTACCAGGGTACTGAAATATATAAAGCAAAATCTGTTCTACATACTACAAAAGAGATGGACTGAATCATAATCTTAGAGGTGACTCAGTCCTCAGCAGTTCAAACAGACAAAAAAGCAAGTGAAGGTGGAGAGAGGCTGACTAACCAATGGACCCACAGACTCATACGGAACTACACATGCATTTATGATGGTCTTGAAACATTTATATACCTTTAGTATGTATTAGGTCACAAAGGAACATTCTTCTCCCAACTACGAGTAGGAGATGCACTAGCTACATTCTATAACCCAGTGCGATAAAACTAGAAAATTATAATAAAATGTTAACAACACACCAATTTTATCATTAAAAGTTTTTAAAAGTAAAACAAAAAACAACCTACCTCTTTAAGTAACTCATAGATTAATGAGATTATAGTTACAATCACAGATAACAAAGAACTTAATGAGAAAGACTTTACACTTCAAAATTCATGGTATTTGACCAAAGCTAAATTTAGAAGAAAATAGTCTCTAATACATTTTTTGGGTGGTGGGGCGGGAATCGAACTCAGGGCCTTGTACAGCAAAGGCAAATGCTCTACCACTGAGCTAAATTCCCAACTCTTACACTTATTATCAAATAGGGAAGAAGTAATTTGTCAAATGAAAACAAAAGAAACGAACAAGAGAAATATAAGCAAAATTAAAATTTAATCAGAGTTTATGAATTAGAGAAAAACCCATGATGATAAACCAAATAGCTGGTTCTTTGAAAAAGACTAATAAAAAAAAAAAAAACCCTCATCAAAGTCTCATCAAGGAAGAAACGAAGCAAAGCCACAAATGTTTAATGTTAGAAATGAGAAAGGGATTTGGGGAAAAGTGTGTTTACTTTAGAAATCATAAAAGAACATTTATAATTTTATATTAATACATTAGAAATTTTATGAATGATTACTAAACTTGACTCAAAGAAAAATTTATCAGAATTGATCCATAATTAGGAAAAAACATTTTTATGTCATCAGAAAAACACTTTCCTAAATGTCACTGTACACAGGTGATGTTTTAGGCAAAATCCTCAAAAGCTGGGTAATTAGGTAGTTCTTACGCTACTTAAAATGCTAGAGAACGTAGAAAAATATGGAAAACACCCTGATTTAATCCTGATAGAAAAATTTAATGCAGTGCAAATACTTGTGTGTTCTCACACTGATGCTCTCTCACACTTTGGAGTGTGTGCCCACTCTCTCTCTCCCACACACACAATCACAAACTGATCTCACAGGTATGGATGTAAAAATCCAAAATAACAAACTGAGTTCATTAGGGTAACACACAATGCCCAATGAAGGATATCACAGAAGTGAAGGGGTTCACTAATAGGAAGTGTATCAGTATAACTCAGCTTATCACCAGGTCATGCTTTTCTATTATCTATGTGATTGTCTCACTTGAATTCTCTCCTTGATGGCTTCCCTTTTTCAAGGCACGTATAAGCTTTTTTTGTTTTGTTTTGTTTGATATTTTTTGGTGCTAGGGATTGAACTCAGGGCCTTGTGCTTGGTAAGCAAGCACTCTAAACACTGAGCTAAATCCCCAGCCCAAGTATGAGGTTTTGTATAGCATTTTTATTTTATAATATCCCATGGTACAGAAAACAATACCTCTCTCCTTAATAAGCTGGTAAATATACAAATGAACTTACCACATTTCATCACCCTATTTAATTTTTTTCTAACCACCCAGCAATCTTCAGCAGCAAAGTGTTGTGGACAGAGGACAGAACAGACTTCTTTCTCAGTGTAATGAAAATTTTAAATGATAGAAATTAGATATGTTAACAGATACTACCTAGCTCTTATTTTTATAAATAGCATATAAAAGAGTTAACTGGAAATTAAAATATATAACTACCATTCCACCAAAAACTCTACACAACTTGACCTATCATTAGATAGGATTTTTAAAAATTGAGGTATAACTTGCATACATAAAATTCACTTATTTCAGGTGAAGTATAGTCAATCTTCGATAAAACTCACAGATTTTCAAGTGTCTAGGAGGGTGATTTTTGACACCAAAGTGAAGATACAGAACATTTCCATCATACAGAATGCTCCCTCTGGTTATTCTATTTTAAGTATTAGTTCTGAATCTACAAGTCAAATTGTCTTAAACACTCTCTCAAAAGCTAGACAGATTAGATCAATACTTAGAAATCCAGTAGTCCACTGTAGTAGGAATAAATTTATAAAATACCAAAATCTTTCTTTTCATGGGTTATGCCTATTAAGACTATGAAAATTTTATGAACAGCTAATTTTTTTTTTTTTTTTTTTTTTTTTTTTGGTGCTGGGTATTGAACTCAGGGCCTTGTGCTTGCAAGGCAAGCACTCTAACCACTGAGCTAAATCCCCAGGCCGCAAATACCTAATCTTTAAGGTGAGAGACCAGTCAAACACTATCATAGTGAGCTTGAGGGGACTATTAAATGCCTATAAAAATAGAATATAAGTTTATTCAAAATTGTTTCAAATAGGTGGTTTGGAATTTACTTTGGTTGCCTATATATTCTTTGGTAGAATTCTCTTTGATAGGCTTAACTTCATTTGATTTTTCTAATGGACAGATAATCCTTGGTTTCCAAACTGCAAGTTTTCAACAATTAAACAAATTCTGTTGGCCTCAACATCAACCTACAGATTCAGCATAGCTTTGTGGGACAAAAGTTGTTACCAAGTTCACGTCTATAGTTCACAAAACCATGTCTTCAGGTATATTATCACAAAAGGTCAGGGAATGGGCTGAGTCCACTGGGTCTACTATAACTCTGTCACTTTGCTGCTGTTTTCACATTCCTCTTTATCTCCCTATCTGCATCTTGATGTCTCTGCCTTTATGTGTCCACATACATGCTCTGTCAGTGAAAACTGTGGGCCCTAAAAATGCAAGCTGTAAGATTCAGAATCCTGAAAATTAGCTTTAAGAAGTTGCAGCTTTCTGGAGAATTTGTGGGTCACAGGAAAAGGCTGGTATTTTATGACAAAAGATTCTAATAATGTAAAAGGTCATGAGCTCTTGTTACTTTAAAAAGAGTCAATCTCCTCAGATGATTATCAGTTCCTTTAATGCCAGCAAGGACTACCCAGGGAACAGATCTCTGCTTTTCCCACTCTGTTTGGAGTCTCACTTCTGCTCTGGGGTGTCTTTGTGTGGGACTTATTCCACAGTCATCTTAGTGGGAGAATCCCTCCTCTCCGCTGGTTACTGCTCTCTGTACACATTTCTAAGGGACTTCAGTAACTCGGGTTTTTCCCTCTGACCAAAGACGTGTGTGAATCACAGAGGGCTTTCATGAAATTGCACCAGTCATTTGATTTCTTCAGGCGTCTGCTTGAATTTTGATACATACAACTGACTCTTTTTTTTTTCTTGGTGCCGGGGATCGAACTCAGGGCCTCATGCTTGCAAGGCAAGCACTCTAACCACTGAGCTAAATCCCCAGCCCACATTGACTTTTTAGAATTACTATTCTCTACTTTTGTTTGACCGCAGAGTTGTAATATTTATGTTCTTTTGGCCTCAATTAACAAATTGATTTGGCTGCTCCTTCATGGAGAACATTATGTTCATTCTGTCTTTCATCCAGAAACTTGGGAGATGGTTACTCTCGTTTTTTTGCAGGATGCCCAGTGACTTTTTAAAAAAAATTTATTTCTCACGATGTCCCTCTGTTCTCTGTTCATCACTTTCAACTGCCCTCCTTTTCTCAATCCCACCCCCCTGTTCTTTACTCCTTGTCTCAACTAGATATAGATCAGAAATCTTAATGGTGCTGGTTCATCATGGAAGTAACACATCCCTGAGATTACTGAGAGTTTCTTTCTTTATGCACACCAAAAGCAACAAAGTGCCTGAGCCTTCAGCTACTGTGAAAGCAGGCTGGTTGTCCTGAGGTGACCATGCAGTGAGGAAGCCTTGCTCCCTGGAGAGGATGTGTGCAGACACCGCTCCAGTCAGCAGTCTGGTTCACACCCTCCCAGCTCTGGTGTCACACAAGTGAGTACTTGAGGTTCTGATGATTCCAACCCTCAGCTGAGTATTGCTAATAATACAATACCAGCTTGGTAGCTCCCAAGACAGAAACTGCATGGTGGAAGGACCTGGGTGGAGGAAAGCTGCATAGTTCATGGCGGCCAGGAAGCAGAGAGAGAAGGGAAGAACCAGGGAGGGATATACTGTATGCTCCACCAGGTCACACCCCCCAGTGCCCCACCTCTTCCAGTCAGGCCCCACTGCCTAATATCACATTTAGCTATGGTGCCTCCATGATTTAATCACCCTTCAAAAGTCCCACCTATGAGAACATGAGGCTTTGGAGGGACATCTAGATATAAACGGTAACAACCACAAACTTAGTTATATTAAAGAAAAGAGGTTTATTTTGACTCACAGTTCTGGCCCAAGGTTGAGGGGCTGCATCTGGTGACAGCCTTGCTAAAAAAGCCGGGAGATAGTGTAGGGCACCAACACCGTAAGAAGGGAATGTGCATGTTTATGTGTGTGTCCTCTGGTCTCTCAGTTCTTATGAAGCTACCCTGATGATCTTATTTAATCATAGTCATCTCCCAAAGGCCTCACTTCCAGACACCATAGTCAGATGGAGTTCCAACCTTTTAAATACTCACAGTGCGGGGTAAACACCAAGGTGAATTTGGAGGGGGGGCAAAGCAACTCACAGCATAGCATCAAAGGACCTCTAATTGCTGAGCAGCAGCCTTAGAATGTTCCCTAACCCCAGGCACTTGTGCCCTTTCCAAATTCTTGACCCTAAGAATCCATGAATATAAAATGATGGTTGTTTTACTCCACTCATCCTGGGGTGGTTTGCTACACAGCAATAGTGGCTGGAATAAAAATGTGGAACAAGGAGTGGGGCTTCAGGCCTTACACCACGGGCTCTGGCTTTGGGGAGTGGGTGGGAACTGGAGGCGCCTCAAGGAGCCTGGAGGAGTCATGACAGGTTTCCAGGAGGCGGTCTGCAGAGGTCAGAAGAAGGTAAGGAAGGAAAATACGATTTCAGGAGGAAGGAAAGGGGACCCTTGTTATGAAGGGGCAGGAAATTTGACAACACTGTTGCTGAAGGGAAGGTGGAGAGTAGAAAATGTACCTAACAAATTGATGATACAGATAAGGGGCTTCTAGACAGAATAATGAAAGTGCCATCTGGCTTCTTGCTGTCTATGGAAAAAAACGTGAGAAGAAAGAGATGATCCTAATAAAGAACTGTTCATCTTTCATGCAAAATTTAGAGGAAGTATAAAGAAGCCCACAATTGCTGGGCTTGAAAATAAAACTGTTTCGCATTCCCAGCTTCTCCAGATGGCAAATGATTCTCGAATTAAGAAATGGTTTCAGGGCAATGGATCAAATCCAGAGTCGGATTGTAAGATCCTTTGTTACAACCTCAGAAAGATCTAAAGCACTGCTTCAAAGGATCTTCCAGATGGATGAAAGACTTTCTGAAGCTCTTCAGGGCAGCCTTATGGAGTCTCTCTTTTAACAACAGGGCTCCAGAGGGACTCGTCCACAGCAGCTCACAAGGAACCCAAAGCACAGGACAGCATTTTTGCGGAGATTTGTGGATTGTTTTGGTCTAATGTGGATGATAAACTGATGTACAGTGAATCCATCAAGATTTCAAAAGACTGAACCAAAGATTTGGGATTAGACTGAAAGAGACAGAGACATTAGAAAATGCCAAGAGGCACCTGGAGCCCCAAGTGTCTGACAACAGGAAGCAGGTAAAAAGGCTGGTGACTGTGACGTGCTTTCTACCCCCCTGAAAAGTGCAGCTGCTGTGGGTGTCCCATAATGTCATGCGGGAAGACAGCGTGTTGGTTTAGATCACAGGTGTCCAGGTGAAAATGTCACTTGTGGAATGGCACCTGGCCTGAATTAGATGATGGGTGTCTGGTCCTTGACCTTGAACTTGACACCATGAGGGGATAGTGTTTTGGGGCATCTTAGGAGGAGGGTAAATATGTGGTGATCCTCCTGTTTCAGCCTCCTGAGTGCTGAGACTACAGGTGTGTACCACCACACCCAGCCCTGTTCCCTCCCTTTGAATCAAGGTTCATCATACTAGTTGCTTTTAACCAATAAAGGGCAATGGAAGTGAGACTGTGGCTTCCATGGCTAGATCATAAAAGGCAGGTGATAGAGCTTTGCCTCGAAGGACCCCCTCATGCTTCGAGCCCCATGCCACCCATAAGAAGTCCATCTACTCCGAGGCCTCCATGTTTGAAGGAAGCCAAGCATCTCCAAGAGGCCCCATAAGGTGTTCCAGGTGCATCACAGGTGCAGTCTTCACAGCCTTCCATCTTTGGTGTCAGCCATTTGAGAGTGAGCCCCCTAGTCACCCACAGCTTCGAGTCTTCCCAGCTGAAGCCACAGATACTAGCACAGAGATAACCTGTCTGCTTTGTTCTTTCTTGACTGGAGAACCCAAGACCTACTAAATGGTTGTGACTGTAAGTTTGGGGGAGTATTATGCAGCAATAATGACCAGAACAGAGAAATTAACTAATTTCTTTCTTTCCTTCCTTTTTTTTTGGTGCTGGGGATTGAATCTAGGGTCTGTGCATGCTACGTGTATGCTCTGCATGCTCTACCACTATTCTATACCCCAGCTCCAATTGAGACATCTGAATTTTGTAAATGTATCATGGAAAGAATGAGCAGTTTGGGATAACTAAGGCTTAATTCTTTTATAAATGAGTATCACTCAATAATATTTTTGTTTTTATTTTAACTTGTTGAACATTTAAAAAACCCCTTATTTTGAAAATGTTTTCTAGTTTCACTAAATAGAACAAAATTATTCTTTTACTTTCTCCGAGAGTCAATGTTATTATAGCAAATATTAATTAGTAAGTGTGCTTTAAAACAGATGTATCCAGCTGGAGGTTTAGTTCAATGGTTAGAGTGCTTGCCTTGCAAGCACAAGGTCCTGAGTTCAGTCTCCAGCTGGCACCCAAAAAACAAAAACAAAAACAAAACAAAACAAAACAAAAAAACCACAAAAAAACCCAGAGGTATATGGGGTTGGGGATTTAGCTCAGTAGTAGAGCACTTGCTTAGCAAGCGCAAGGCCCTGAGTTCGAGCCCCATCCCCCCAAAACAAGACACACACACACATGCACACACACACATACACGATGAAACAGATGTATCTGCAGGACCACGAGAGCCCACAGGACCACAGTCCAAAGCTACACACTTCAAAATCATACCGAAATGTGTGAACCACACGATACTTTAATGGTGATGTAAAACCTATTATACAAAATACAGGCCTTGAACAGTATAAAAAATTGCTTCAAAACAAGTATAATCAACTATTTAAGCAAGTGCCTGTTATAAGCCCATTATAAGTCTAGTACTATTGATCAATATTATTCAGGTCAATGAAAATAATTGTGACCAATTGATTAAAAGGCTAAGTTTATGTCATTGATTGACGAGGGCTTTCAACACTGATTTTTAACAGTTTGATGAAAGCCATTCTAGAAAGCACTTCAGTAAGTTTCCAACACCAATCCATCTCACCGCACTGAATAAATAACATCTCCACATCCAACTTCAATTTCTTCCAAATTTTCCATATCCTGACAGGGATCAAGGGCACTGTCAGGAAGAAAATTTACAACCTAGACAATGTTCTCATTGCAAATGAACTTTGTACTTTATGAAATTAAACACAAACTCCTTCAGAGAGATGCACAGGAAGCCAGACCCATCATACAGCCTTGTCTATTAATTTAAATGCTTGAGTCTTTTTTTCCTTTGTTGTAGGTACCTGATGTGCAGTGAGGAAACTCAGTTTTTTTTCACGTCTAGACTAAACGCATCGAGTTCCTCACCTGAATGATGGTTAGAACCTACTAGTTCATGGGTAATTGATTTTTTTATGCTTAAAATCTCCAATAGGCCTACTGGAGGCTCCTTTCCTAGAATATCTAGCAGTTTGAGTAACGAGGTCTTGCAACTTGGAATTCAGTACAATAGTTTTGTGAAAAATTGAATTTTAATTCCAAGAAGACTGCTCTGTGAAAACACCTGAACCAGTTTTAAAGCCCAAGCCATCTAGCGCAGTTGAACTGAATCTCCTTGGAGCCTCTGTGCACTCTCAGCTTTCATGTACGGCAACCATCAATATGCCTGACTGTGGCACACGGACTCCCTTTTAATTACTGTTTCAGATTTATTGTTGTGGGTTTGGGAAGCAGATAATCAAATTCATCACAAAGGTACACGAAGCAAGACAAATGGCCCAAGAGGGCGTTCTTTTGGCAAAAACACACAAAGTTTAGCGCTGAAACCCTGTTCCGTCCATTCCGACTCTTCAGAAGGTGGAAACATCCCTTCAGTTGCCCATTGGCCCGACTGTGACTCATGTGGGCCAACGGCTCCCATCCACAGCTGTGCACTGGGGTCACCGGGGAGACTCATTTATTTGGGCTGGTATTGGGCTGGGCGTCTATAGTTTGTAAAACTCCTCAAGTGAGACTAATCACATAAAAGCATTGATTTAGGTGAAACTATTAAATAATTAGATCCTAGATGGTCAAATTATTATTTTACAAAGATAATTGTTTTACTAATTGAACCCAGTTTTATATCTATTTTAAATTTATTTTTCTCTCTCGTAAAATACCAATTTAATTAAACTGCTTCCCTATTGGTCTCCTAATTGAATTTTTTACCTCACAAATTAATGACCCTCTCAATGCAAAAAATTATTCACTCATCATTGCTGATCTTATCCTATATTTGCTAACAAACTGAATCTCTGTATAATAGCTTTGCTCTATATTAGGTGTGTCGAGTGACTTTTTATTGTATCATGGTCATTTTGGCTATTATGAGACTAAATCTGTTATTTTAGCAGGCCTCAGTTAAAAATGGGCCAGTAGGGGAAGGGAGGCATCAGTGCTTTACTGCTGGATGACAGTGGATGTCTAGGCCCCCAGAGCACAGCTTCCCATTCTAGCGGGAATCCTCACAATCTCCAGGAGGGTGTGGGAACTTGGCGTCTCACTCGGGGGTGGGCAGAACTCCAGACTCCACACCGGGTCTCTTCAACACTCCCAGCAGGGAAGGGTCTGGAGAGGGCACCCCTACTGGGCAAGGTGAGGCCCAGGGTGTTCCGTAGGCCTTCACTGATGAGAGCTGGCAATCCCTGCAGTTTTTTGTTATTTTGGCCCTTTGGTACTTCTCTGAAGGGTGTTCTCTTCGAAGGTTTCTGCTAAAAGCTAGGTGGTGGTGGTGCACACCTCTGATCCCAGCTGCTTGGGAGGCTGAAGCAGGAGATCACCAGTTCAAGGCCAGCCCGAGCAACTCAGTAAGACCCTGTCTCAAAATAAAAAGGGCTGTGGATGTAGCTGAATGATAGAGCATTTCTGGGTTCCATTCCCAGTTCAGCAAAACAAGAAAACAAACCAACAAGCCAACCAACAAACAAGAAACAAAAAGGTTTCTGCTTTGCCAGGCTGTTGCCTGGACCTTTGGTGAGACAGAACAAGTTTTTCTCTTTTGCTGTTTCCTCTGCTGGTATTTCTGGGTTGTAAGTTTCTCTGCATTGGGTCCAGGATAAGAGAAACAAAAACAAAAACAAGAAAGACACTCGCCCAAAACCCAGAGACCTCACTGCCATGGTATTTTTCTAGTGCTGATGTCCCCAGCTGGTCCACCTTTTCCCTTCCTATTTTCAGAATTTTCTTGTGTTTGTCGTATAATATAATGCCCAGGGCTTTTACCCATATTTAGTGAGATGGATAGGCAGAGATGCACCTATTCTATTTCGGTTACAATTTAAAGTCCCAACTTTATTCCAGATTATGCATGTAAATAGATTAGAAAATATACTTTTCTCCTTAGGGAGTTTACCTTGTGCTGGAAGAGCCAGGGAGCAACATCCAGGGGTAGAAGGCTTGAGCCTCATATATAGGAAAGGGACTACTGATTTCTCTGTCTTTAAAATACTGGTAATCCTCAAATGAGAACGTCAAGCTCAGACTTCCTTTGGAGGCAGATGGGTGCCTCTGCCTGTCTCGGGGAAACACAACCAGGAGTCCTCTGGAGGACCCTCTGGGAAGGTGTATTTGACCTGTACAAAATGAAACTTACAGCCTTATGCTAACCACTCTTCCTTCTCAGGCTCTATTCAACCAAGTACCACAGCAACACCATCTCCCAAGCCCAGAAGAAGAGTCCCCTTCCATTCCCCTAACTTGTGCATTCTTGATGGGAATGGGGTGGGGGTGGGGGGGGCAGTACAGGACTCTGATGGGGCACAGGCCCTGGGGCCCAACCTCTCTCTAACTTTGTGTCTATGGGTAAGCCCTATCAAGGCACCATGGCCCAGTTTTTTCACCTTCAAAGGGGGTTCTAATACTGCCTGCCTCATAGAAAGGACAAAAAGATTAAATTGCTATATACAGAGAAAATATTCAAGGAAATGTTAACTTGAATTAAGAATAACTCCGATATCTCTTAAGTCTTACTTCTTTTCTCTGGAGTCACTGTATCTCCTGAGATTATTCCAGGAGTTCCTGAGATGGTAATGATTTCACCCCCACTCCTATTTTAGTCCATGCTAACAGACTTGGCTTTCTAAAAATCAAGGCTCCCCTGACCATTTAAAATCTGTTACTCTGTTGCGCCAAAAGAAGGGGATCATAGAACCCTTTCAAAATTTGAAAAAACAAAAAATAACTGGGGCCCAGTGCTGAAAAATGCCCAGATTGTTGGCATATATTAAGACCCTCTGAAACCTTCCTTGCTCCCAAAGCCGTTTTCACCCTTTGTCTCTGCACTTGTGCTGGGCATCAGGCAGATCTCTGCCTCTGCCTTTGATGAGCTGTGATGTATATCTGTGACAGCTCCAGGGCCTGTGAGAAGCGACGCTGTAGCTCCAGCCACTCAGTCTGCTACAGCAGCCGACCTCAGGCAGTCTCCAACCTGACTTCTCTGATCAGCTGTTTTATTGGCCTCTCCATGTCACACTTCTTAGACACCTCAGATGAAACTCATTTAAGACTGAACCTATTTCCACCCTTTCCTGTCCTACCTGTGCTTCGTTTTTTATATGTACTTCCTATCTTGTTGAGAAACCAACCACCACCTGCCCAGAAAGAAACTTGGGAGTTTATCCTCCTTCCTCTGCTCAGTGCCCAAGGCCTGCCATATCTATCACTTACACAGCTCTTGACTTCACCCCGATTTCCCACTTCTCTGCCCTTGAGTCCAGACCCTTGTGATTTCGTAACAGCTCACAGCAGCAGCCTCTTAGCTGCTTTTCCTGTCTTCAGTCTTGATCCCTCTAACTCATCCATCAACACCCATTTACTGAGCACCTACTGCACGGCAAGAAGTATCTGGGGACGAGAGTCGGTGACCCTTCTCTCGTGGGGTCTCTGTCCTAAGGGGGCAGCATTCTAGACAACCCCTTTCAGGTTATACACGAGCAGAGGCCAGAATAAAGCAAGGAAGCAGCTGTTTGGGAGGAGAACACTTGGGGCAGAATGAACAGTAAGAGTAGAGACACCAGTGAGGCCCCTGAAGGCTGACTTCACCTCCTCCTCTGATTGCTACAAGCACAGATCTGCCAGTGTGCAAGCGGCCCAAGGGTAGCTTAAACTTGCTGGGCATTTTACTGTGTGGCAGGAAGGATGCTAAGGACTGCACAGGTATTATTTCAGACTTATTTACATGCACCTCACTCCAGGCCCTGACATCCCAACGATGTGGGTGCTACTGGTAAAATGGGGACCGAATTCAGCAACAAGCCATCTGCTTCCACAGACCCTAACGCCTGCGCTCCCAGACCCCACTGTGATGTGATCTCTCTTCTTCTCTTTCCCATGTATAATGTGATGATATTCATATGTGATACAGGATCTTTTTACAACTCTACTAGCTTTGTAAAAGACTATAAGGTGGAGAACAGGGGAGGAAAGGCAGATGCTAGAGGAGGCTTCCTGAGAAGGAAAATGACTGCTCCTTTCAAAGCAGCCAGATGAGTAACTTAGCAAAGTCAGGCCGGGACTCTGAACAGGTCAACTGTGCTGCCCTCACTGGACATTCCCCCACCCGTGGCACACTCAGAGATGCCTCTATTTAGGCATAATTCCAATAAAATGATATCCATTATTAATAGTAATAGTAGTACTATTATTGGGTTTCACTGTGGCATTTCCAAACATGCATATATTGCACTTTGATCATGTCCCCCTCCTTCTCGGCATTCCCTTTTCATGTCCCAATAGTCTCTTTTCTACTTTCAGGTCGTCTTCATTCTTTGTTTTAGTTTCCACATGTGAGCGAAAACATGCAATTCTTGTATTTCTGTATCTACTTTATTTCATTTAACATGATCATCTTCCAAGTCTCTTTTTCCACAAATTCAGGATTTTGTTCATCTTTATGACTAGTCCTCCACTGTGTATACAGATCATATTTTCTTTATCCAAATGGATAGCCATGTGTTGACAGGCATGGAGGCTGGTTCCACATCTTAGCTATTGTGACTAATGCTGCAACACACATGGGTATGTAGGTATCTCTTTTGTATGCTGACTTCATTTCCTTTGGCTATGACGGTAGAGCTGGATCATATAGTAGCTCTATTTTCAGTTTTATGAGGAACTTCCATACCACATTCAATAACGGCTGTACTAATTTACATTCTCATCAACTGTGTGTAAGGGTTCCTTTATCTCTGCAACCTAGCCAACATTTATCATCATCATCATCATCATCATCATCATCATCATCATCATCATCATTATTTTTGGTAATAGCCATTCAAACTAGGATGTATCCCAGGGTGGCCTTGAACTCATTATGTAGCCCAGGCTGGCCTCAAACTCCTGGTGATCCTCCTGCCTCGGGCTCCTGCTGGGATTACAGGTGTGCCCATGATGCTTGACTCTCAATGTAGTTTTGATTCCCATTTCCCTAATGGCTAAAGATACTGAGCATTTCCCCATATATGTGTTGGCCACTTATACTTTATTTTTTTGTGAAGTGACTATTCAGATCATTTGCCCATTGATTAAATTTTCTGAGTTCATGTTCTGGATATTAATCCTCTGCCAGATGAACAGCTGGCAAAATTTTTCTCCCATTTTGTAGGTTGCCTCCGTGTTCTGTTGATTGTTTCCTTAGTGGGGAGAAGCTTTTTAGTGTGATATAGTTCCATTTGTCAGGCCCCACCTTTGTTTGCTGGGCTACTGGAGTCCTGCCCAGTAAATCGCTGGCTGTGCCAGTATTTTGAGGCATCTGCCTATGTTCTCTCTCAGTAGGCTCAAAGTTTGAGGCCTTATGTTAAGGCCTTTGATCTGTTTAGAGCTGGTTTTTGTGTAGGGTTAGACACAGATCTAATTTCGATCTTCTACATGTGAGTAGTTTCCCCAACACTAGTTGATGAAAATTTTTAGTGTCTATTATTTAGAAAATCAGGTGCTCCCTGTAGCACAGTGGAGTTTCGTCATAACAATTCTGTACAAAAGAAGTTTGTTCTGGATCCAACTGGTAAATAAGAAACAAACTTGTTTATCTGCTATCCCGGAGTTCAGGAGTGGTGTAGGCTTCTCCTAAGAACTGAGACAAGGGTGGGAGTCAAGTGAGACAATATAGGTAGATGTCTGCTGTAAGGGGTGAAAAATCATCAAATAACAGATGATTTATTCATTTTATAGTAATTTTAAGGAAAATATTTTTGTTGTTGTTGTTTGCTTTATTTTTGAGACAAGGTCTCGCTATGTAGTTCAGGCTGGCCTTACACACACACTGTAGCCCAGACTGGACTCAAACTCATGATGATCTTCCTGCCTCAGCCTTCTGAATGCTGGAATTATACAGTGCACACCATGCCTAGTTTAGGAAAATCTTCTGATAAGACTGTCCTCATGGGCGAGGTGGCGCATACCTGTAATCCCAGCTCTTGGGAGGATGAGGTAGGAGGATTGCTGCAAATTCTAGCCAGCCTGGGCTACACTGTGAGTTCAATGCTAGCCTGAACTACATAACAAAAGCAAAGAACCAAAACTCTCCAGGCTATTCCAATATGCAGCTAAGAGTGAGAACCTGTGAGTTAGAATCTACTAATATCTTTGATTTGGCTTTAAGAAAGGGGAAAGTAGGGCCGGGAATTTAGCTCAGTGGTTAAAGTGCTTGCTTTGCAAGCATAAGGCCCTGAGTTCAATCCCCGGTACCAAAAAAAAAAAAAAGAAAGGGGAAAGTAAATATATAAAATGAGATTCAAATTTCCTATATATCATGTTAGCAATGACAGTGGTCCATTTCTCCAGGCCTTCCTCAGGCTGTAATACCTTTTCTTATATGTTCTTTTTTGAAAAGATGGGATTGCAATTAAGAGCAAAACAGCTGTGCAAATAGGAGGACAATCAATGTGGTAGATCTCTTTAAAGGTGCTCCCTCCTCGCCATATTAACGGCTCATCCCTAGGATCCTTTGTATGCAGAACAGATGAATATGGAAGCTCTGTCTTAATTATTTGGTCTCCTGTGGATCTGCTAGTTACCTGTCCACAAAAGGTTAAGATGAATATTTTATTATTATTGTTTTTTTTGAGACAGGGTCTCACTATGTAGTTCAGGCTGGCCTTGAACTTGCTATATCCTCCTGCCTCAGCCTCCCAAGTGGCATGTGCTCCTGTGTCCAGCAAGGTAAACTATTTCAGAAAGCAATTATTAATATAAGAAATAAGAAAAATGCAAGGAAATGGAGAGCAGCATAGGCAATCCAACCAGAAGATGCCTAATTTCTGTGGCCAGGTTGGGCCATGAGGTCAGAAAAACCTGTACTGAAACCCCATTCTAGTGACCAACTTCTCGGAGAATGAGTCTCTCCATTTAAGAAAGGATATTTAGGCCCTGCACAGGATCCTCATAATGGCTGAGATCACCTAGTAAATGCCTGGGACTAGACACGACAAATACTAGTTTTGTTAGCTCTCTCTTCTTCTTGAAACGGAATTTCAGTTTTAAGTGTTATTCTTCATAAAAGGGAAATGGCAGATGGCAGGACTGGGTGCTAGACTTGGTGCAAAGCCCAGCTCCGTTCTCTTGTGTTCTGTGGCGTGGTGGGTGCTCGGCCTCTCTGAGCCCCAGCTTTCTCTTGACAGCAATACGTCACAGTGCCCGCATCTACAATGCAGCTGTGTGTGTGTTCTGGGTGCCACACACTTCCCTCCACTCAGATGGTCCACTAGGCCTTCTGCTCAGAGACTGCATGGTGCTCTCCGGAACTGCCAGCGCCTGCCAGGTGCCCGGCAGAGTAGCTGCTCAAAACTCTTAATGCACAGGAGAAAGCTTGGATAACACGGCTGCATAAAAGAAACCTATTACTGCCTCAGTGTAGTGATACCCATTTCTACAGTGGTAAGGATCTGTTTATGTATACACGTCTCTGTTTAGGGCTTTGCTTTAAAAGGATCTTGCTCCTGGCAATCTGATCTCTGGAATAATAAGGATGGTGCTGTGCTTATTTTGTCTTTGTGCAGTTCAGGATCTCACACATGCTAGGCAAATGCTCTACCACTGAGCTATGTCCTGAGGCCTTTTGTATTGTATTTTGAAATAAGGTCTTGCTAATTTGCTCAGGCTGGCTTTAAACTTGCTATTCTTCTTCCTCAGTCTTCCCAGTGGAAGAGGTTACAGGTATGCATCACTGCACCCAGTTTGTACTTATTTTTATTATACTTTAGTTCTTTAATAGGCTTTGTGTTTAACAAGATAGCTTTTAAAAGGAGTCATAAATTGGTCCTAATGATTACTGCTTTCAGCTTTGACATAGCTTTTAAATTTGAAATTGACAAAAAAACCTAAAAAGAAAAAAGTAACTGAAATAGAAATGAATTTCTTAGTATTGCGAAAAATCGACTCTACTTTGTGCTCCAAAGCACCCACATCTGACATTATCAGTTGGTTTGTTTGGTACTATTTAGCATAAGCAGTAGACTCTAACTAGTGTAACAGAACGCATTTACTCCTAAACATGTATCAGGAAAACATCCAATAGGGCAGGTCTGAAATTCTGACTTCTTTCTCTTTTACTAATTTAAAAAATTTGAGAGAACATGATTTAGGTGTTGCATTTTTAAGAAATATTTGAAAACCACCAGGTTCACTCCATTTCAATGATAAAATCATTGAATGCTAAAAAAGAAAAAAAATTACAAGGAGAGCAGAGATAGTTTCATCACCCAAACCACAAAATAAAAAAAAAATTCTTGAAAAATTAAACTTTAACATCTTTCTAAATTTTTAAAAAATATAGACATCATTTTTCCCCCCAAACAATAGGGATTTCCAAATATCTAATTTTGCTAAGCAACTCTTTGTTGTAACAGGCAGAAATACAAAGGTTTGCACAAGATGTTTAAAATAATACAGTTCCCAGGATCGGCTGAGAATTAATCAGGAAGGTAAATTTATTACCTAAATAAATAAATAAACCTAAGTGCCACTCAGGGTCTGACATTACAGGATTATATAGTTTCCATTAAAAAGGACTAATAAATACAGTTTAAAGGCTGAGAGAGGGGAGAAGGCCAGCACACATAGCTCAGGCGGTGCCAGACGCCAGCTGACTGCCTCTGTTGAGGTTACCATGGAAACGCCTCCCCTTGGGACACTGCCAGGAGGGGAGGGTACTTCAGAAATGGTGGGGAGCAAAGCAGGCAGGCGGATGGATTTCAATGGGGCTCACCCTGTACACATTACAAGAACAATACATTTTCCAAACAGAACGATGTCCTTCTAGCAAGTCACGTCCAATAGAGTAATAAAGCATGAAGCCTGGCATAATTACAATCCATTTTACCTCTGTGAATCCGGCACATCAGTTCAGATAATTGTCTCCTTTCTCTCTCCTGTTTGCTTCGTGTTTTCCACAGAAGGAAAGGAGGGATATGTGTGATTAATTGGCTACTTCCTTAGCCATTGAGCCTATACTGATAAAAGGGACTATATCAAAACAACATTAATGGGCAGATTCAAACATTCTTCAAACCAATCCATCAGGCAAAACTAACACACGCACCAACAAAGGAAAGGCAAGAATCCAGGGGAGGTCGGGTTAAATGTTTCAGTTTACTGGGTCTCACTCGAAAGCCGTGAGCAGATTTTATGTTTACGCAAATTAAACTCAGTCTTGGCAACCGTTCTGTGAGTGCCGGGCTGGGCACACTAATGGCCACATGAACAGGGATGGCAGAAGTGAATTTACTCAAGCAACATGCTGCAGCTACAGGGAACAATCTTTTCCACTAACTGACACTGATCTCTAGGATGATTCTCACAGTCAAAGAGGTTGTGATCAAAGTTGTGGACACAACACCACAACTTATGTTGCTAACATCTTGCCTTTGTTCTCTGTATCAAGCCTCAACAACTACAAGTCTCTGAGCTTTACAGAACATTCAAATTCTGACCCCACTCCCCCTCCTGTACAAATTTTAAACTTTTGCGACAACTGTATTGGAACTAATGCTTTAATTTGATATTATAATTTACAAATGTAGCGTAGAGAATGACTCAACAGGGAAGATACTAATATGACAATAACACAGATTCCAATTGGCGGAAATTGTAACCTAAGTACGCAGTATTTGTACATAGAAAGTCACTTGGCTCCTACAGGGGTCAGCTGTAACTTGAATGTTTCATTTTCAGACTGCTGTTTATGATTACTTGATCAAGTCATTTGTGAAGACAGTGTTTACCAAAAACATTCTCAAAAACCCAACATGATTCCCTATTTTTATCTTTCCTTTGAAGAGCGACTGGAATTATAGCTAAATGACAAATTGGATAATTCTTGCTTGTAAGAGGGGAGAAAAGGTGCCAAATTTATCTTTTAAATGTATTTGCTTTGATTTACATAAAGATCAGTCTCTAGTTCCTGAACATGAACTGAGAATGGAGAGGTGTTTCTTGTAGTTAAATATTGAGACCTAGTGTGTTCTGAGTTATAGATTTTATATATATTTTAGGATAATAGAGAATGAATTGTACAACCATGCACCTATTACAATGGCTGAAATAGACAGAAACTGACAATATCAAATACTGATAAGAATGTTAAGCAACCCAATTCTCATTCTGGTGGGAATGCAGAATGGTACTACTACTTTGGAAGACAACTAACAGTTCTTACAAAGCTTAACAGTCTTATCATAGGATGTTGCAACTTTGTTCCTAGGTGTTTACCCAACGGATTTGAAGATTTGTGTCTGTAGAAAGAGACTGCATACAAATATTTTTAGTAGGTTTATTCATAATTGCCTCGAATTGGAAGCAATCAAGATGTCCTTCAACACTGAAAGGATCAACTATGGAACCTCTATACAGTGGAGTATTACTCATTGACTTAAAAAGAAATCCTGACTGTCAAGCTACAGAAACATATGGGAACCTTGAATGCTTGTTCTAAGTGAAGAAATCCATCTGAAAAGGCTACAATCCATATGATGCTGGTTATATGACATTCTGGAAAGGCACAACTACACAGACAACAGAATGATCAGTGGTTCTTAGAAGCTGATGGTGGGGGAGGGAAAGAATGAACTGGTAAGACACAAGGGTTTTTTTTTTGGTGCTGGGGATCGAGCTTAGGGCCTTCTGCTTTCGAGGTAAGTGCTCTAATCACTGAGCCAAATCCCCGGCCCACAAGGGATTTTTAAAAATGGAAAACTATTCTGTGTAATACAGTAATTATGGACACACGGCCCTATTTATTTGTCAAAAACAACAGAACTTTGCAGCATAAAGAATAAACCTTAATGTGGGCAATTTAAAACATATTTAGGAGGTTGACAGAGTCCAGGAAGGAAGGCAGAATGTGACAAGAGAACCTAACTGCATCAGGTGTGAGATGATTTCCCTGAAAAGGATGGAACGGTGCTGAGGTAGGTAACTTCAGGAACAAGTAGAGCATGCGAGACTAAGGGCCAGAGGAAGGGCACATAAGCACTGTGCTCGGCTGATAAAATAAAGCTGTGCCGCGCAGGCCACGGGTTAATTTCATAGTGCTAATGCTGCTATATGTGTACGCTGGAAATTAGCAACCAGGTAAATGGATAGCAGACAGCAGAAGCCGGTTTTTCACTTTTAGATTGGGAATTTAAAGATAAGCAAGGGAGGAGGAGGCTAGAATCGCCATGTGTTAATGGAGTAGGTGTTGGAGAAATCAAAAGAACTCATGTTTACCTAAATATACAGACAGATGGTCACATAATATTTATACATTTCTATATGTATGCAGGTAAGTTTACACATATATATTTCTGTGTCATTCCAGCTGAGAGGACCTGAAAGAAATTAAATCCCAGTAGCAACAGGAATAGTGCTCAGATCTGGGTTTCTAAGACAATATCTAACAAAAGGAATTTCGACTTCTTAAAGAAATGGCTGATTTTAGAACTCAGGCAGGAAACACATAAATCTGGGGCACCAGAAAGACAAAGGTACTCAACACATAAATAAAAACAACCACATATACAGACATGCTTAAAAGCACAAGATTCACTCAAAGACTCCCAGTGCCCCAAACTTAAACAACCTGAACAACAAAATAAGGCAGTATTAGATTATAACTCAAAGTATAAAATCAGTCAGGTGCAACGGGGCACATCTGTAATTCCAGCTACTTGGGAGAGTAACACAGGAGGACTGCAAGTTTGAGGCCAGCCTGGGAAACTTAGCACGACTCTGTTTCAAAGTAAAATTTAAAAAAGGGCCAGGGCTGGGTGAAGTGGGTACTAGGGGCTTGGACTTCAACATATGGATTCAAGGGGAACACAGTTTAGCCCGTAAGAGTAAATTATATCTCAATAAAGCTATTTTAAAAGTCAATATAATGGGAAAAAAGGGAGTGTACATGGGTGAAGGTACAGTTCTGTACTAAAAGAGACCAATTCCAAATATAAATTCCAAACGTCATATGATAGAATGATTTCACTCCTAGATATCTAAATGTGAACCTTGAAACAATTGTTTTTTTTTCTTAAATAAGTTTAAATGGCAGTCTTTGAACAACTGTGGAAGTCTGAATATGTATTGAATATTAGCTGATATTATGGAGATACTAATTTTCTGGGATATAAAAATGGTATTGTGGCTGGGTGTAGTGATGCAGGCCTGTAATCCCAACACTCTGTGAAGCTAAGGCAGGAAGGCTGCAAGTTTGAGCCCAGCCTGGGTGACTCAGTGGAAACCCTGTCTCAAAATAAAAACTAAAAAAAGGCTGGAGGATATAAGTTAGTGTGAAGGCCCCGGGATCAATCTCCAGTACCACTCAACAAAAAACAACACAACACATGACAAAACAAAATGGTATTGAGGCAGGGGATTAGGGCACGGCAAGGCAGCTGGGCAAGTGGGCACGATCTCTCAATCACAGAGACCCAGGACACGAGCAGAAGCCCTGCACCTGGTACCAATCAGACTGTGCTATCTTCAGTTCTTCTGGCACAGAATCAAGTAGGTTTCTGACAGGGCAGCCTAGATCTGACATGAGAATGGGGATGTGAAAGACAGTGGCTCCATGGCCACTGTCTTCTTCCTTTCTCCATGGCCCCTCTGTGTGCAGAGCATATTTTCTTTCCTATTTTACTGGCCTGCACTCACTCTATAGAGCACTTCTTTTCAGAGCACTTCTCCCTTCTTTTCTTACCTTTAATAAATGCAACCCCTCCCACTTCACTTCCTGTCCACGTCTTTGTTCAGGACAAGAGCTAAGAAAGGGGCCCTGGGAAGAGCCCAGCGCCTCAGCACCCTGCTAACAGCACTGTGGTTATGAAGGAGACTGTTCTTATTCTTGGGAGACACACACATGAGAATTTCAGAGGTGAAGTGCTGTGAGAGAAATAAAACAAACAGGAGGAAAAAAATCTCAGTTATTGAATCTAGGTGGGTACGTGACTGATTATACCACTGTTTCGACTTCTCTGTAAGTTTGAAAATTTCTGTAATACAAAGAGCATTAGAATTACCAGTGAACTCTGAGGCAATGGGGAGATTTCAAGTTAGGAAGACACTCATATCAAAGATTTCCTTTATATTCTTTTTCTCTTCTTGCTAATTCAAACGGAAAATGCATTCTAAAGCCTGTATCCAGTCATAGCTCTACAAGTGAAAAATGGTTAGTGTTCCTCTGCTACACAAACTCTAGAAATACTAACTTTATAATTTTAAAGTTTGGGGAAAAAAAGAAGCAACAAGGTATATCATGTACAGGTACAAATCCCCAATGATGAATGTTATCAATATGTACATTGAAAATGTACCATTAAAATAAAATTAAAAAAAAATTTTAAAGTTTGGTGTGGAGGAGGTCAAGAAGTCTGGTTATAGCTCATTTCAAATAACACATGACCAAGACCTCATTTAATAAGAGCAAACTAGTGGCCTGGGGTGAATATGGCCTACAGATACGTTTTGTTTTGGCCTGCATGACTTTTAAAGTTAGTTCTTAACATTTAACAGCCAGGAGACTTTACATAAAATACAGACTTCTTATTTTTCCAGGCAATCCATAGCTTGGGTGCATTAGACTCAGGCATGGCTACAATCAGCTGGAGTGGAGCAGTAACTGCTGCATAATGGGCTATGTGCTTCATTTATTTCTGTACCCGACTCCTAAAGCCATTTGGCTTGTGACAAAGAAGTGCCTACTTACATGTGTGAATGCACAAGCCCCTGGGTGTAATAAGCGAGCAAGTGAGCGAGCGAGTGAGTGAAAGAGAAGGAGCGAGAGAGAGAAGAGATGAGAACTGATTCCCTTATTCCCTTTAGCACCATCCATAGCTCTCCTTCCCTTCATATAGGGTGGTGAATGAGGGTGTATGGAGGTTAGAAGGGGTAAATTTGAAAGGAGGGGACCTGGAAATTTACTACAATTTTAGAGTTCATAAAATCTTGTCCAACAGTAGTTAAAACAGTAATTGGCTCAAGGATAGCCAGCAGACAAGAGAACACAGCAGAGCAACCAGAAAGAGACAATGGATACTCGATTTATGACAAGCATGGTGCTGATGAGCAGTGGGGAAAAGGTGGTCTCTCCCACATGGAACATGGACACACACACACATACAAATTAGCACCTATGCAGTAATTTAAAAATATACTACCAAATAACTCATGGCATAAGGAAGACTCACAATGGAAATGTCAAAATAATTCGAACTGAGCAACAAGGTTAATATAACCTATAACATGAAGTGCAGTTCCAGCCACTCTTCAGAGCCAGAAAAAGAACAACACAAAGAATGAAGAAGAAAAAAATAAAAATAAAGGTGAAAGAAAAGACAACAAAATCGATAAAGTAAAAGTAGTAAAGCTGATCTTAGAAGAAATGAAAAAAACCCCCACATATCATCAGTACTAGGAACACAGAGAAGGACATAAAAGCTTCAGGTACAACTAGGAGCAGACTGGCTTCCCCTAAAGCAAGGCCCCTGGTGTAGCTAGTGCCTGTCTTTCCCTTGAGGAACAGCCGGGGGTGCTTCCCTCGGAGAAGACGTGGGGTGTGGTCTTCTTCAGACAAGCCGTGGAAGCAGTTACTATGATGTCTCGTGTTCTGCACATACAGCTTCACACGCCACTGTCTTCCAGCATGTAGAGGCCTCCTCCGGGCTTGGATGGCCATTTACTGCATCGACCTCACTTTGCTCTCTGACCCGCATCCCTCTTCTTAAGCTCCTTCATCAGCAGCTTCCTGTCTCCTTTTTCCTCTCCTCCTCCTGCTCTTTTGATTGAGGTGTGATGTGCACACCCTGGAGCACAAATATCTCAAGCAAACAGAGTGATGAATGTTTACATGTCTACACCAGATCAAGCTATTGAACATCTCCAGCCCTAGGACGGCTTTTTTCCTCTCTGCTCAGGAAAAACCTTGCTGTTCCTTCTGTCTAAAACACTTTTCCACCAAGTAAACATAGGGGTTCCTTCCTTAATTCTTTTAAGCTTTTGCTTAAATGTTAAGGTCTTAAGGAGGCCTGGCTACTGTATTGAAAATTACAGTAACTTTCGCAGTCTCCATTTTCTTTCCTGATTTTACTTCTTCCCTCACACCTCCTATGGACTATGTGATACATATTATACCTGCATAAACACACATATACACATATGCACATGCATATATTTGTTTTCCCCTACTCGAATCAGAACTGTGACTGTTTTGATACTTCTGTGTTCTGAATACCTCTACGGCCGGCACATAATGAACACTCAGTAATTACTTGAATTGAATGGTTTAGGTATTGAGCATGTGATCAGACAGTGGTGTAGAGCTGCCTAAAATCCCAAATGAGGTGATTGTCTACAAGTTATAACTCTATACTCCTCTCCCCCACCTTCTACTTGAAGTCCCTTAAGTCTCTTCATTGCAACTCAAGATTGAGCAGAGAGAAATGAGCAGCAGGCTGCTGCAAAGATTGACTGTCAGAGGGCATGCAGCTGGTGCCAGCATCTCAGCGGGGAGCCAGGCTCGGCCCTCAGCAGGCAGGGCCAGGAGCCCACCGTGTGCAGTGTGAGGCAGTTCCCTCCTGCTGATGACCTGTGGGGGACAGCTGATGTGTCCATCAGAGCTGAGCAGCCAAAGCACTTAGCTGCTGTTGATTTACACAAGCTCACTGAGTTAGGAGATACAAGGAGAGAGGGACTGGGTGGGTATTTTTATGGTGCGTTAGTAAAGCAACAAACATTAGTCCCATATTGCCTGGCTGGGGCCAGTTATAGAAACAGAGAACCATCCATACTGGGGTCCATGAACAAAATTTTAGGACTAGTTTGACAAAGACTGGTATCCTGGCAACAGAATTCCTGATGGAGCCAGATTATGGGAAGCACTTCTCTCTCAGAGATCCTTCCCACAGGGAAAACCTAATGGCACGCCCCAATATTCAGCATGACCTGCCACCAAGGTCCCAATGTGCCTTGGGCCATGGAACAACAGTCAAAAACAGTAATACCAGGTGCAGTGGGACAGAGGCCTATAATTCCAGCTACTTGGGAGGCTGAGGCAGGAGGACTGCAAATTCAAGGCCAGCCTGGGTAACTTAGTGAGACCGTGTCTCAAAAAAAGGCTGGGGATGTAGCTCAGTGGTAGAGCACTCACCTGGCATGCACGAGGTCCTGGGTTTAATCTTCAGGACTAAAAAAAACCCAACAAAACACTAGAGGGAAGAGATCAGTTGTGCCCAAAATGAATTACAGGAATTATCTGTGTCATGCCAGAAAAAATCAGAAAAGGCTATGCATAGATTTGCAAGTGTTTGACAAGGAGAGAAGCAGGATTGGTTGCTATGGAGAGGGCTCATCTGAGAACGCTGCATAGTATGATACCGCAGGACAAAACGCAAATGACTTGTTGGGGTGGCTCATTCGGACTGGGTCTAGGGCTGACCCAATGGTGTCTGACAAGAAAGAGGTGACAATAAGGAGATACAAAGAGAGACTGAAGGAGAGGCAGATGCTTAACCGTCCGCACTCCTGTTGCTGAGGGCCACGGGGTCGCACGGTCCCACAGAGCTGCCTCCGAGGGCAGCATTTGCTAGCTTCCTAGAGATCCTGTTCCCTTAGTGCCACACGTGTCCTTATCACAAACAGAACATCACTCCGGGTAATATGTGTGGCCTGTTCCTCCGTTCCAGAGGAGCCTGGCTAAAGCAGGAAAGGAACCACACAGAAGGGGAAAAGAGGAGAGAGAGTGAGAGGTCCCTTAGCTGTACTTCTTTCTTTTTTAAATTGATGACTCTTTCTGAAAACCTTCCAATCTGCTTCTAAACATGGTGTTCTCATGGCTCTTTTCTTTCCTAGAATAACTCATAACCTTATGGATTTGAAGGGAAATTAGAGCTCATTTAGCACACTGAAAGAGATACAAGAAAATGAAGGCCATAAAGAGATTTGTTTTTTTATTCTATTTCCTTCAGAGATTATTTCCCCATCATTTAACTGTGGATATTCTTGAATAATCTTCCTCTACTTTCCCTCTAGACCCATAATTTCCACCTCCAACTGTATACAGATCCACTCTTAAATTTTAATCCTCAGTGTTGAATTCTTTCCCAGTCTGTAGTAATGGACTTCTGATTATTTATGGAACGTATTCTTGTGAGTTTCACTGACGTCAACATGGTTAAACTTGAAGGTGCTTTCCTTCATCCTTCCCCAGCTTTCCTAACACTAGTGGAACATTAGCATTTTTTTTTAAGAGGTTCTTCGTCTTAAAAGTTTCTTTTTAATTTCAAAATGTCCCTATCTTCAGACTATTTTGCTGTATTTGCTTCAGACTCTAAAAAAATATAGAATTCCCCGTTCTCATCCAGCCTGCCCTGTTCTGGGAGGCAGACTCTTCTGCAGACTCTTCTGAAGGCGGCTCCTCCCAGAAGCAGACCAGAGGCCAAGGCTGATGAGTGTGCACGGCTGATCTGGAGGTGCAGGGGCACTGGCCTGGGGAGTGTGGGCAGCCACGCTGGGGGCAATGCAGCTGGCTCCTGCAGGGAGACGCTGGGAAATTGTCTTAGCGAATGAGTGATGGAGCTGGACATTTACACTACACACTCATGACTCACTCTGGGTGAAGTACTTTCAACCTTCTGTGTATGAGGGCGGGTTGGGGTCTGGCTGAAGGCACTTTTTTGGGGGGGGTACTGGGGCCTTTACACTGAGCTACATCCCTAGCGCTGCCCCCGCCCCCTTTTCTTGGTGCTGGGGATCCAACTCAGGGCCTTGGGCTTGCAAGGTAAGCACTCTAACCACTGAGCTAAATCCCCAGCCCTCCTAGACCTTTCTGAGGCAGTCTTGCCAGTCTCTGTGTTCCCCGGCAGGGTTCAAACTTGCAATTCTCCTGCCTCAGTCTCCCGGAGTGCTGGGATTACAGGTATGTACCACCATGTCTGGCTGCTGGAAATTAGTTTGGTGTATAAAAATGGGGCTGGACTATGAAGGGACAAGAGTGAAACACAGAACATCTTCAGCAGTGCATTTCTATCCATTTCATGTTCACATTTACTATAGTAGTTAGGTGCTGTTAATTTTTGTGATATTATTAATATCATTAGTGATGATGATGATTGAAAACAACAATATAAATACAAACCATGAAAAGGAAGACTGTTTGGGAAAATAATCTTGAAGAGTTGTTTATTTATTTAATTTTTTTGTGCCTGATGGAACTCCCCTTAATTCAAAGAAAAGATATAAGACACACACATCTTATTTTTGTTTGGTTCCATACTTCATTAGATTTTGACAAAATCTGATTGTCTCTCCCATCTTCTTTCCTCTCCTACTGTAAGACTGCAGGGTTATTAGGCTTAAACTGTGACTGATACATAAGATTAAGAAGTCTTTTCTAAGAAGACTATATACAATCGAAAGTGTCTTGCAATACCATTTTATTCATGGCTGCAATCCACTGGCCTTTCTAGAAAAGCCAAAGGTGTATGTATGTGGGAGGGGGTGGGGGTAATGGGATGGCATAGTTAGGACAAATCCCAGCTCCATAATCTGGAGAATCTAAATTATTCCACAAAGCCAGGTATTGTTTGCTGTCTCTGTTCCTTACAACCAACAAGACCTCTGATGCGACAAAATATAACTATGAAACAATATTTCATATTTCCTTTCTGTAGCGACCCCAGGATTTACAATAATCTCTAAATACTGTTCCATATAGAGCCTAGTATGAGACAAACAGACTTCTTCCTTTAAGACTAATAGAGAAAACCACCTGACAAATGAAAAGATCCAGTAGTCCAGTAGGATCTTTGTAAAGAATCAGAATAGCAGTCACTTACAAAGCACACATGGTTAAACAGAAAAAAAGTTTCATATTGAGATTCAAGGAGATACCCACCACATTTCACATTTCAAATAAAAATTATTACAGAATCTGAAAACCTTAAGAATCTAGTGAACAGCAGGGAAGATTTAGTTTGGAGATCATACTGCTAGTAAATATGAGAAAAATATGTTGGTGAAAATAACCTTTGGAAGTCATATACATTTTAAATTTAAAAGATCAGTAATGTTTTCACAAAAAATTTTGTACTGTTTTTCTATGTGATTGCATTTTTATAAAAATAAATCTTATAAAATAAATAAGAAAATCTATTATATGCTGGCATGTTTAAGCAGTGAATATTATTAGGAATGAAGAGCACAGAATCCACAGTCCTTTAAAAAAAAAAAAAGTTTTCATTAGTCTACTAGGAACTTTGGATCCTCCTGCTAAGAAACTGCACATCTGCACAAAACATGAGATTGGTGTACCCGGTCAGGAGTGACTGGGTTCTCGCAAGCCCAAAGATTCTCGTGGTCAGTCTATTGGCTCACTAGTCGTCCACGAGCACCAGGTTAAGAATCTCTTATGTAGAGAGAAGGAAAGGTACTTACATTATACAGGGGGATAGTCTTCATCACCTTGTACTGTTTAGTGGGATCCATTTTATACAGGTGACGGTCAGTGACAAAAATTGCTCGATCTTCCACCTTACTAAATCGATTCACCTATAAGAAAACAAACCAATAAACTATAGATCTCATCAAGAATGAGATCAAGTTATCATCCGGTAACATCTAGGGGGGCAGAGGTGGCTGATTCTGGAGGCAAATTCTTTAATAAATGAGTACCATGTATGGCTGCTCTATGAGAAGCAACTGAGATCTCAAAGAAGTAGCAGTTTTTGGATGTAAGGAGTTGGCAATTGAACTTTTAGTTTAACAGGGACAGCAAACACACACACACACACGTAAATTCAAGAACTAGAAACAGGTAAATCCAGCCACCATCAAGAAAGTGAAAAGACAAACCCACACAATAGGAAACAATTTTTGCAAATCATTTATGGGATACAAAGAACTAACACAATTTAAAAATTAGAAGACAATCCAGGCATACAAAGCAATGACATGAAGTCTTTGGTTATAAGAAGCTGAGACTAGCATATAGGGGTGAGACAAATAAGCAATTAATAAGTAAAAATAATTATACATAATACTATAAAGAAAATAAAATGAGATTTGAAGAAAATAAACATGTGTGTATATAAATTGCTATTAATCATCCCTCAAAATACTTCAAACATACTTATTCCATTATTGTTGGCAATGTGTTTTTTACTATATTAAAAATATTTAACATTCACTGTATTTTTGATCACTTCTTGCATATATGTGTTTTTACAGAATGCTACTTTATGAGAGACAGGGACAGAGGATGCCCCTATTAGCTGGTAAATCTTTTCCTAACAGAATTAAACACAGGACATTTTATAAGTAGTTAGCTACTTGTTAATTAGACTTAGTAATATTTTTATCATTTTGCTTTTGTTCTTTGAGACAGCGTCTTGCTATGTATCCTTGACTGGCTTTGAATTCACTATGTAGCCAGGCTCCAGAGTGCTGGGGTCACAGCTGTGCACCACCTTGCCTGGCAGACTCAGGTTCTGTACATTTATTCAAGAACTTAGCAGTAAAAATTTTTGAACCACTGCAGTGCCATGTTTCTCAATGACTAAAAGGAAAAAGCCAACAAAATGATACAAAAAAGCCCTTTCCCAGCTAGAAGACAAGGCATAGTTGTGCTATACATATATATCCCCCGCTCCCTCTTTCAAGTTCTCATTTCCAAGATGCAAATAAGCTAAAGATGAATTTGAAAGCATTGTTAGCTTCAGTAAGACATTTAGCTAACTAAATTAGGATAGGGAGGATGAGATGTAGCAGGGTATACTGCTATAGGTAGGATGGCACACACTAAAATTCAAATTTGAGTTTGAATTTTATTCAAACTTTTCCCTTTTGGCTCACAGTTTTAGAAATCAGTCAATTTTCCAAGCATTTTACTTATAACTGGAGTACATTTTTTAGCCAGCTTGACAAAAAATGGCACCTGTAATAAAGGGTAAAATAGAGTCTATATGTACATAATTACTGCTCTTAGTAAACGCTTTGCATAGCACCCATTTTTGCTGTAACTGATGATTAACCTTTCTCCGAAGACTTAAAACAAGGTGAACACACAATTTCCCTGTTGGTATTGTTCTAAGTTGTTTTGTACCACACTAGCTTTATGCGAAATTTTTTTAAAAGAAAAGGTTCCATGGTCGTTTGTTTGAGAAATGCTACAAACCTCAGCTTGTAGGATATTTACAACCCAGGAATGTATTAAATGCTCTGACAATTCTGCATTTCAACAGCATGTTTAACCCAGCATTCTAAAATACATTTAACTTAAGTATTTATTTATTTAACTTTTTTCCACTATTAATAGTCAGCAAAACACTGTTTCTATGAAACCCACATTGGAGAGCACTAATCATCATTTACACCAACCTTAAACTTTGTAGAATAAATAACATCTAAAAAAGAACTTGAGGACAGACAAATAGCAGGGGAATGGCTGGGTCATATGGGACTACTACTTTCAGACTCTTGAAAATCTCCATACTGATTTCCATAATGGTTGTACTAGTTTGCATTCCCACCAACAGTGTAGGAGGGTTCCCTTTTCACCACAGCCCTGCCAGCATTTGTTATTGTTTGACTTCCTAATGACTGCCATTCTTTCTGGGGTAAGGTGGAATCTTAGAGTTGTTTTAAACTGCATTTCTCATAGCCATAGATGTCGAACATTTTTTCATATACTTGTTGGCCATTTGTATTTCTTCCACTGTGACGTATCTGTTCATTTCTTTGGTCCATTTCTTGAGTGGGTCACTGATTTTAGGTAGTTTAATTTTTTTGAATTCTTTGTATATTCTAGATATTAGTCTTCTGTCTGAGGAGTAGCTAGCAAAGATTTTTTTTTTTCCCATTCTGTGGGTTTTCTCTTCACCCTACTAATTGACTCTTTTGCTGTACAGAAGTTGTTTAGGCTAATGTAGTCCCATTTGCTGATTCTTGTTATTTCCTGTGTGACTGAAGTTCTGTTCAGGAAGTCCTTTCCTCATACTACAGAGATACTTGCACAATAATGTTTATAGCAGCACAATTTGTAATAGCTAAATTCTGGAAGCAACCTGTATACTCATCAATAGATAGCTGGATAAACAAAATGTGGTATCTATACATAATGGAATACTATTCAGCTATAAAGAACGACAAACTAGAGTCGTTTATAGGAAAATGGATGGACCTGGAAAATATAATGTTCAGTGAAATAAACCAAACTTGCAAGCTAGAATACTGTATAGTATCCCTCATTTGAGTGAGGCAAAATACAAACCAAAAAAGGGTAAACAATGGATACAAAAAGGCAAAGTGTTAGATATAGCTAATAGGCGAAGTGTTCAAGGGAACAAGAAGAGGGCAAAGGGGGAGGGGAATGGGAATCCAGAGGAATAATGATACCTTAATAATAAGAACCTAATAACCCAAACTTAAAACGATGATATGTACACGAGGTACTACAGTAATTTTACGTAGTTGTGACTTAAGGCTGCATCTATGTGGTTGTTTACATTGCTCACTGTCAGAAGCAAAAGGCACAATGTATTGTGGTCTGTAAGCTTGTGTAATGGACCTGGAAGTCTGTGTAATTTTGGATAAATTTTAATAAAAATCTATAAAAAACAAAATAAAAAAGGACTTGAATACTAAGCCAAAGTAATGTCCTATATATTTTGTGGAATCATACTGAGAGAGATAGGAATGTGGTACAAAAAGATATGATTACAAATCTTAGTTGCAGCCAGGTGTTCAGCACTTGAGAGGCGAAAGCAGGAGGATCGCCTCAAGTTTGAGGACAGCTTGGGCTACACAGTGAGTTCTAAGTGAGCCTTGAACTCACTACACTGTGAGACCCTGCCTCAAAAACAAAACAATAAACAAAAAACCCCCAACAAATCAAAACAAAAAAAGACAAAACAAAAAGAACAAAACGTCCCCCCCAAAACCCTAGTTGCATACTTTTACAAGGTCTTTTGAGGATCAAAATGAAAAGGCCACATGTCTTTTTAAATATGTCCATGAATTAATCTAAAAAGCATCAACAACAAATATATCCACAAAGAAGCAATTGTATAGAAGCTTTGTTTAGAAACATTATATTCTTTTATATAAAGAAAATGTAATTTCTAAAAAGAACACACACCAAGCCTGCCTTCTGTTTTGGCAACTCAAATTGACCCTAAAACATGAATCAGGTCTTTTAAGTTGCACAACTTGATGGTATAAAAAAAGCAAAGGGAAAAATTCTACATATACATTATAAGTCCCAGACGTAATACAGTTATGGCATAGGAACACTTTTCTTCCACCAAAAGTCGTAAGTGATGGGGAAACTGGATAATAGACTCAATATTAGATAAGTTTCATCTTCTTCTAACCGTAGCTAAAATCTACACAAAGCTAAAATTTCAACCCCTCAAAAACCCTCTCGTCCTGTTTTTTCCTAAATACAGCACTTCGAGTGACCTGCTTATAGATTTAGTCGGTGCCACAGGGAGCCAGTGATAAAGCTTCCTCAGAGAGTCAGACCAGAGGAAACACATCCTGGGTGAGAGGAGCTATTTGCAGAAGTCTCTTACTTTAAAAGACAGCTTATAACTGTGGCTAACAGAAAGTGTGCCTTCAGAAAGAATCAAAGCATAAGGAAGGGCTCTGCTGAGGTCCTATCCAGCATGCCTCAGTGTGCTTTCGGGATTGAAAGATTCTGAAGAGGACATTATCTCACCACAGTGCCAACAAAGGGTTTTGCATAAGAAGTTCAGTTTTTTAATGCAGCAGAACCCAGGATAAAATTGTTAAGACATAAAATTATCTTTGCCGGAGAGATAACTAGGCTTTCCTAAGGTGGACGAGCTAATTCTCGAAACTGTCCAACTCTCTTTGATTAATCAGTAATCAGAACAAATAATAATCAGAATTGTTCTGATTACTACTCTGACTTCTCAGATGTCTTGATAGTGGAAAGGAGGTAGACTAGATCCTGGATATAGTGCACTCCTTTGTTATATTCACAGACTGGCATTATAGCTTAGATTTTTTTTTTTTTTTTGGTATGGGTGTGTGAACTTGGTTAGCAAAAGTCTTTCGCTGTCTGATTAACTCTAGGTACTCTTAATAAGATAGTTTCTTGATCTCAGAGTTCAGATCTAGACTGAGTAGGATAATCACTGCAAGATACTGCCAGTTGTCTTTCCTCAATGACATTTATTTCAGTCTAACTTCAAAACCAGCCTCTCTGTGTTTTGTTTAAAAGTCTGTATCATGCTGGGTGCAGTGGCATACACCTGTAATTCCAGGTACTTGGGGGCAGTGGGTGGAGGCTGAGGCAGGAGGGGAGCTAGTTTGAGTGCAGCCTGGGCAATTTAGTGAGCCCCTGTATCAAAAAAAAAAAAAAAATGGCCTGGGGATTTAGTTCAGTGGTAGAGTGGCCCCAGGTTCCCTGGTACTGCAAAAAAGAAAAAGCCTGTATCACATTGACTTGAATTCTTCTTCCTCACAATATTAAAAAACTGAGTGTGACATAATAAGAAATCTATATGGGTTGAGTACCCCATGTTTGAAATGCTTGTGCCAGAAATCCTTCAGATTTTGGGGTTTTTCAGATTTTGGAATATTGGGATAGTCTTTACTGATTGAATGCCCTAATCCAAATATCACATCACCATGCAAAAAGTTTCAGATTTGAATGGGGCATGGTGGTGCATACCTGTAACCCCAGCACTTGGGAGGGTGAGGCAGGAGGATTGCCATGTGTTTGTGGCCAGCCTGGGCTATAGAGTGAGTTCAAGGCCAGCCTGAACTACACAGCAAGACCCTGTTTCAAAAAACCAAAAAACAACAACAACAAAAAAAAAAGTTTCAAATTTTATAGCACTTCAGATTTTGGATTTTCAGATTAGGGATGCTCAATCTATATTTAGTCTTTGTCCCAGGGTCTTGTAAAGATCTTGTAAAAGTCTTTTACTTATATGATGAAGAGGGGTGATAGAATCACCATTTGTTATAATCTTTAGTTTTGGTCCCAGGTTCCTGACACAAAAACTTGTAAGACCCTTAGCGTCTCCAGCATGATGAGAGTGTCTTTTGTCAGCTAATGAGATGACCAGTGACAGGGGCTCCTAGTTTTAGGATTTGGGCTGGTTGCCAAAACAGCCACAGCATAACCAGAGGTTTGGAACTTTCAGTAGCAACCCGGATCATCTGCAGAGAGAGGCTGAGGATGAAGCCACTTACCAATAGGCAATGATTTAATCAGCCACATTTATTAATGAATCCTCCCTAACCCCTAAGCTATCAGGTCTGGGGAGCTTCCAGTTGGTAAAAGCCTCCATGTGCGAGAGGTCACAATCTTTCCTTTGATAAATATTGGACCAATGACATGTAACACAATTGTCAATATGGGTGGATTTAAGTCTACTGCCTTTTATTTGTTTTTTTGTTCCATTCATTGTTTGTTCCCTTTCTCCCATATTCTGCCTTCTTTTGTTTGCAGTGAGTTTTTTTTTAAATGATTCCACTTTATCTCCTTGTTTGACTTATTAGTTAAAACTCTTTGTTTTGCTATTTTAGTGGTTCTTAGGGTTTATGGAATATGTCTAACAATACATCACATTCTACTGAAACTACACCACTTCATGTATGACACATAGACCTCACAATATATTTCCATTCTCTCCCCTGCCTGAATGGTTTCTTTAACATTCTTAGGGTTCACATCATCAGGTATGTCTGTGGAAGTCCTTATTTCACTTTGGTTCTTCAAAGCTATATTTGCTGAGTATGGAATTCTAAATTATCAATGTCTCCCCCCTAGTATTTAAAAAAATGTTGTCTCACTTGCATTTTCTCTGACAAGAAACTGGATGCATCTTTGTTATTGTATTGTTTTTATCTTTATTACTGGAATTGAGCAGTCTGATCTCAGGGTGGTTTGATAAAGTTTACTTAGGTTTCTTGTGTGTGGAATCTGCTCAGCTTCTTGAATCTGTGTATTTAGTTTTTATCAAGTTTGAGAAATTTCAGTCGTTAATTTTTTTTAAATGAAACAAAATTTTCCCTCTCTGTTCTTCCTCAGGGACTCCAACTACAATTATACGGGGCCACATGAAATTGTCTGACGGCTTCCTGATGTTTGAGTTTTTCTTTTTAAATTGTGTTTAATTTTGGACAGTGTTATTGCTGTATTTTCAAATTCACTAATTTTTCTGCAAGGTCAAATTTTCTGTTAATCCTGTCGAGTGTATTTTTTCTCTCATATTTTTCATCTTTATAAATTCAATGCATTTGAGGATCTTCCCTGTGTTATTTAAAATGTTTGATATTTCCTGTCGCTTTTTGAATGACAGGGTGTAACTTTAATTGTTTTAATGACCTTGTCTGTTATTTCTATAATCTGTGTCAGTTTTAATGACTGATTTTTCTTTTCACTATGGTTGCAGTCTCCAGTTGGGTTTTTTTTTTTTTTTTTAAGAGTAGGAATTTTATTGAGAGAGAGAAAGAGAGCTCCTGAGAGACAGGAGGGGACCTGAGTGGGTTGCCCACGAGCCCACCCTTCAGGGGAAGTTCCAGTTGTTTTGTATGCCTGACAATTTTTTTTTTTTTTTTTGGTGCTGGGGATGGAAGGCAATTTTTGATTGGATGTCATACATTCAGAATTTTACCTTCTGGGTGCTGGGTATTTTTGTAGTTCTATAAATATTTCTGAGCTCTGCTCTGAGATACTGTTAGGTTACTTAGAAACAGTTTATTTCCAGTAGTACTTTTAAGATTTGTTCAGTAGGCCTGGAGTAATATCTACTCAGGGCTAATTATTTTATTATTATCTAGGCGAGAACCTCGTCAGCGCTCTACCCAATGCTCATGGACCATGAGGTTTGCAGTCTGGTTGTTGGGACAGACACTATGTGCATGCAGCCTGTGTGAATGCTGAGCATCCTGACCTCTTGTCCTTTCAGGTGGGTTTTTCTCCAGCCTCGAGTAGTTTCCTCCTGAGCATGGCTGATCAGTACTCAGCTGGATAAATCTAGCTGCCTTGGTGGCCTCCAGCTCTCAGCTCTGTCTTTTCAACTGGGGAATCCACTGGGCTTTGCCATGGCTCTCCCATTAGGACAGTCTAGAAAGCCCCAAGGCAGAAGATTTATACACAGCATACCTCACTTTTTCTCATATTTCAAGGATCGGTACCTTTTCTTGCTTGGTGTTCACTATTTTGAAAACTGTTGTTTCACATATTCTGTCCACTTCCCCATATATCTATCTTCTTTCCACTCATTTAAATAGCTACCTTGCATTCACTTATGTACATAATTTATAATCCAATCACCTACTGATGAGCATTTACATTTTTCCAGTGTTTTGGCTGTTATAATGTACCAACACATACATACATCTGCCTTGAATGTCTGTGCAAGTACAATCACAGAGTAAATCGTGAGTTGTGCAGTTTCCAAGGTAAGAAGTATGGGCATTTTAAATTTTGACTGATGCTACCAAGCTGTCCACTCAAAAGGAACATATCTTATACCTCTAACAACAGTGTTTCCTTAAATCCTTGCACATGCTGGTTCCTATCAATATTTTAAGTTCACTGAACTTAGAATTGGAAACCACAGTTCATTATTATGACCCGAGTAATACCATAATTGTGCATTTTTTAAAGATTTGAAATGAAGTACCTGTGAAGTCACCTAAATTTGTTGGGCCTTTGGTATGAGGTAATTTTTGGATAATCTTTAAAATTCTTCCTTCGGATACTGACATATTTATAGCAATAGCTCTTCTTAGGCCAATCAGGGCAATATTTTCTTAAATTCACCATTTCATTAATATTTTAAAATTTATTTGGATTATTTAACAAACTGTTCTTTTCTAATTATTTCAATTTTTTTTCTATGACTGCATCTAAGCAAGTATTTTAACTCTGTCCTTTGTGTTCCATCTCTGAACTTCCACACTGTCACTGGCCCAAATGGTGTCATCTCCCGGCAAACAATAGTTCACATCATCTGCTTCTGACAAGCAAATACACTCACACCATGTACCTTTCCCTCTGCCATCCAAATCTCAGTATGTCCTATTCCTCATTCCCAAATTATATTTTCTTCCCCAACCTTGTTTTAGTAATAACACATGTATAAAAAGTACTAAATGATTATTAAATACAGCAGATCTGTAGGTACTATGAAAGATACACAAGAAAATAAAGATCTCTAGCCCTAAGGAAACACCCTATCCTAGTTCAAAAAGAAATGACTGTCACTTCCTTTAGGAATGCTTCAGAGCTTAACTCCAGAACTGCAGTCACACCAGCCATTCCAACAATGCCTCAGCAGACAGGCACAGCTTACAGATAGGGCAGCTAGCGATGCATCATTGTTACATTTCATGACAGGTCTACTAGAGTGGGTCTCATCTGAATTAGTCCTTTCTTCCAAGCTTGCCTTACCTTACGGACATGACAGGAAAAGAGGACATTCATATATTTGTCCTTTCGTTTCAGTTCATTAGCGACGGGGACAAAAGTGCCTGAGGTCTGAGGTGTATCTGGCTTCTGAAAGAAAAAGGAAACAATGATATAAGAATGCTTAGCATTTTAGCTAAAGGCAGTCTTTTAGAGTATTGCTTTATAATTGTACTTACATAGTTTCACACGTATATTTTATCTCCTCACCCCAGATGGTAGGCTAGTAAAGAGCTGTTATAACATGAAAAGTTCTATGCAATTTTTAAATTAGGAAATGGGAGAGAAGATGAAATATAGCTTTGGGAATAATTAATACAAAGGTGGTAATTAAAAATAGTTGCTGAATAAAGCAAGGAAAGGTTTAAAAGGCCACAGGTCGGGTGACAAAGTGTGCTTAATCCAAATGGCTGCAACACAGAGAACCTTTTTTAAGATGAAGGGAACAGCAAATATTGTACACTTATAAGCAATAAAAACTTTTAATATAGTACCTCATATAGGAATCATCTAGTTTCTGAAAGTGTTTTATTCTTCTGTCATTTCTTGGAGAAAAATCCTTCACTTTCTTTGTAAAGAAAGCAGGAGTAGATTGCACGTTATTGTCTGGGACTTACCGAAGCAAGATAGTTGCCCTCCCAGGCCCTCTGGAGCCCAAGGTCAGCCCTTTGACCCTTCAGCATTTCCATGGCTGCAACCTTTGCCCTGACCTGTGGCAGGTCGGAGGCAGGTATGCTCTTGATGAGCTGGGATGCTCTCCATCTGTAAGGAAATAGCCAACATGTGTAGACTTTAGAAACTCCATCCCATTCATTCTCACCAAGAACTTAAGCTGCCATTAAGTGGAATGAAACCAAAGTACTTGCCTATTATGCTAAAAAGGCGAAATGTCTCCAAAATGTACAGAGAAATTGCTAAAAATACAATTTTATGTAGACATATATTTTGTAAAACTTTCTTTTTTTTTGTTTTGAGAGCGATTAGAACTTGGTGATTCATAAGCTCTCATAGCAGAACCTGAGCATCATCAATCTGAAAATCAGGTATCTGATATGCTCTGAAAGTCAAAACTTCTTGATCACAGCTCAACCAGTAAAGTCTGGGCAAATATTCCAAAGTTTAAAAACTGCAGTCAAAACATTTCTAGTCCCACATATTTCAGATAAAAGATATTCAATCTGCATTTATATTTAGGACACAAAACATGCAGATTCATCATCCACCCACCCACCCACCTATCCACCTGTGGGCACCTATTACACTCCAGGTCTGCCCTGGGTGGCAGAGGCATAGCAATAAGCACCAGAGATAAAGGTCCTTTCGCCAGGTGCATGTACTCTAAGAAGAGTGACAGAGGATAAGCACATAATGAGCACATATAAAGTATATATGCTGAGGATACCTGCTACGGAGGAAAACAAGACAAGGCACTGAGGGCAGAGAGTGCCGCAAAAGAGGGAATGGGAGCAGGTTTGTCTATTCACGGAGGTCTGTGGAGGCAGCTGCAATAAGGGCAGGTCAGCAGACACCTCCAGGAAGGCTGGGAGCTGGCTGTATGGAGGGCTGAGCAGAAGCAAGAGAACGCGGCAAGCGCAAAGGCAAAGGCTCAGAGCCAGGGCTTTGTGGGGTGTCAGGTACAACCAGGAGTCCTGTGAAGCCTGAGCAGCATGCGGTGTATTTGCGGGCTGTTTGTGGGGAGTAGATCAGAGAAAGAGCCAGGGCCAGAAACCACGAGGGCCAGTATTAGGACTTTCACTTTGCTCTAAATTAGATGAGAAATCCCTGGAAGGTTTCGAACAAAGAAGAGATTTTTGTGATTGCCGCAGACTAAGTTACTAGGTTAAGGTCCCAGCCACTTCCCAATACTTGGGAGGTCAGAGTTGCTGGGAAGGAATTAGGTTCACTGACCCTGAAGAAGATGGAAGGGCTATCTCCTCATAGGTCCATCTTGGGGGACTCTGGGCCACAAAGGACTTTTATAGGGAAAGGTAGAGCAGGGCAGGAAGGGTACATGTTAAGTGGGATCTTCATCATCCAGAGTGTGTGTCTCCTTTCTTTTTCTCTGGCCAGAACCTGGCAATGGACCTCAGCCTCCTGGGGCTAGTTCCTGTATTCTAAACCTCACAGCAATTTACAGAACTAAATAAAGACTAGGGAGAGGTGTTAGAGGTTTTGGGTTCTATAAAACTAAAGATTATTTTAGCAGTTAACAACTTAACCACTTAAGGTGGGGTATCTCTTTAGAATGTTCAGCAAAAGGAGGGGTACATAAGCCTTGGAAAAGGGTTAGGGAGGGAAAGGCAAAAGGAGGGGGAAACAGAAGAAACTGCCAGTGACAACTTCCAAAAAGATCTTCCCTGTTACAAACCGGGGCCAAGATGACCTGTCAGGTGATTTCCCTAATGCACATGCCAGAGGAAGGTAGCTTGGGTCAGAGAGGTGATGGCAGAGGTGGAGGTAAGTGTTGGTTCTGGATTATATTCCGAAGGAAGAGCCAAGAGGATTTTACGATGGATTAGATGTAAGGAAAAGAATGGGTTTAAGGATGATTCCAAGTTTTTTGGCATAAGCAACTAAAAGCATAAGCCAAACATATTCTTGACAGAAAAGCAGGTGCAGGGTCTTTATGTTCTTAGCAGCATCCTTGCCCTGCATGATACTTCTGTGATCTTTTCTGTCACAGGAGCCTGAAGTGGGGAGGATGGAAGCAAACTTAACTTTTTAAAAAAATCAAGGCCAGTGGTTTTGAAGCTATGTTCCCTCCCATGGGATACCAGAGTAAGATTCCACTAAATTGAAAATTACTACAGAAATATCCAAATAAATGTAAAAATAAGAAAAAAATCTATAATACTAGCAGGAAATGAGAATGATGTCAATAAATGGAAGGTGTGAAGACTTTTTGGAAGATAATATAGCAGACGGAATGGGGCTGAAGAAGAGGTGGTTTGGTGTGCAGCAGTCCACATAGAAAGGAGAGGCGCTCTCAGCCATATATGGGCTTCCCAACCAGGCCCAGAGAATCTACAAGCCTGAGCAGCAGGGGTTAGTAGCAGGTGCAGACAGTGGCAATTTCAAGGTGGGAGCTGTGCCAGCTCCCTGCATGTGGACTGGCTGACCATGGTGAGGCAGGACATCTGCCACAGCAGGCAGTGTCACTGACAATAGGGTGCAAAACAATCATTATGAAAAAGTGAGGGCTCAATGTAACAGTGAAATCCTCTTTTCTACTTCCTATGGCCAACCAACACATGGACAGGGTGTCCTAAGATCACTGCAGAAGAGGCTATAAGAGGGACAGGTTTGGAGCAGCTGGTGGCCAAAGAACAGTAGTGACAGGCAGGCCCTAGAACACTAAGCATCCTGCTAAGCAAATGCCCCAACCGGCCCTTGTAATGGTTCAGAGCTGGGTGTCCTTCAAAAGCCTCAGAAGTTTGGAAAGTGAATGGACCATGGGGTGCCGTGCTCAGCAGTGGATCACTTCTAGCTGCCATGGCCCTTCCACCACACTGTTTCTGCCCTGGAGCCTGCTAAGCATAGACTGAAACTTCTGAAACTGTGAGTCGAAATAAACCTCTCCTTCTCTAAATTGTGAGTGTTGGGTATTGTGTCTGAGCAACAAGAAAAGTAATCAGGACAGATTTTGGTACCAGAAGTGGAGTTGTTGCCATGATAATACCTGACCATATGGTTTAGAAGCCTGGCTTGTGGGAGGAGCTTGGAAAGTTTAGAGTTGCCAGCTAGAGAAGCCCTAGAATGCTGTGAACTGAGCTTGATGGGAGATTCTGGTTAGAGGTATGAACACCAGAACGCTCATAGAAATGCAGATGTTAAAGGTCAAGCTCAGGAGATTTCAGTGGGGAACAAAACTCCACAGGCAGTTGGACTCAAAACCATGTGTGTTATACTCTAGCTCAAAATCTGTCCACATTTTGCCCATATCCTGAGACTTTGCAGAAGACTGAGATTAAGGGCAGTGGACTAATCAATCCCACAGAGGAAATTTTAAAGCAACTCAACCTCCAGGCTGTGGCATGGATACTGCTGGTGGCTTTTAATAAGATCTACACTGACACACAGGAACAGAAAGCCAATTTGAGAAATTTTCACTTTTTCCAGAAAAGAAGTGCCTACAAAATTAGAGCAAAATAGAACAATGGCTGCTGAAAAGTTTATCAATCAAAAAAAAGCCATATCTCTGCATTAAGACAATAGGAAGGACATGCTGAGGCCATCTCAGACATCATCAAGATCCAAAACTTTTTATCCCCCTATTTTTCTCTTTTGGAATGGGAATGTCTACCATGTGCCAGTGTATATTGGCAGTGTTTAACTTTCTTTTTGATATCTTACAGGAACTCATAGCTAAGTTTACCTTGAGGCTCAGAGGATACTTTGGACTTTCAGCAATGCTGGAACTATTAAAACTTCGGTGACTCTAAGAGTTGGACTAAATGCATTTTGCACAAACAGATGCATGTAAGTTTTTTGGGGCCAGGGGTGGAATGTTATGGTTGAGATCTGGGGTATCTGCCAAAAGCCTCGTGTGTTTGCGAGGTGATTGGATCATGGGGTCACTACCCCCATCCACTGATGAGTTAGTAGCTGACTTGCTGTCAGGAGGTGGGATCTGGTCAGTAGAGGTGTGTCACTGGAGGTATGACCTGGAAGAATACCATCCCCCTCCCCGTCCCAGCTCCTTCCTTTACTCTCTGCTTCCTGGCTGCCATGGGACGAGCAGCTATCCTCTGCCTAGTCCCTTCCTCCCTGCAGCCTTGGAGCCTGCCAACCATGGACTCCTGAAATCATGATCCAAAATAAACCTCTCCTCCTCAAGTTGTTGAGTGTCAGGTATTTTTAATGTCTCAGGGACGAGGAAAGTGACTTAAGACAGCCCTTGAGCTCCAAATTCCAGTAGTGGTAGGAGAGGTCTTTGCTTCTACTGCTGCTCTGTTTCCAGCCTCCTTGCCTGGTCAACCTGTCCCTTCCTCATTGCCCACAATGGCACAGGCCAAGGCCCACATCTGCCTGATTTCCGAGCCCCCAGACAAAGGTACTCTGGGGCATTGAGGCCCTGATCCCCACTATGATGCAGAGAGCCATGGGCTTCTGGTCACTCCAACAGAGGTAGGAATAGGGCGTGGCTAAGGCTGGCTGGCAAGGGAACGTGACCTGGGGGAGTGGCTTAGAACTGAAGTCAACCCTGGGGGAGTGGCCTGGACCTGATGTCAGCCTGAGGCCTGATTTTTCAAGCACCACGCCTCACGTCAACTGAAGGGAGTTCTCCCAAGTTTCCAGGAGAACTCCAAGCTCCCGCTCTTCTTTCCTACAGAGCCGCCAGGGACGGGGCTCTCCTTTTTCCCTCCCATGGAAGATGGTGGCTACGGATTGTTATGCTCAATTTTCCTTTTCTTCTTTTCTCTATATTTTTAAATAAAACTTTAGAACTACTTTTTGTCCCCCTCATTCAATTCTTTGCCTGAGGAGGGAAAGAACCCAGGAATATGGGAACCCATCCGATAACAAAACCATCACCTAAAACTGTGTGCAGCCCACAGCAGCTGCAGTCATCAAACCCAGCAGCCTTGACGACATGAAAAGGGGACAAAGCTGAGCATGAAGCAGGCTGGAGTAGAAAGAATCACTGTGAGGAAGAGGAAAGATCTTAAGCACTAGACACACATTGAGATTACAGAAATATAAAAATAAACCCCCTACAGTAACACTGGGTTCCTTCAACACTTCTTTCAGTATTCCACAGATCAAAAAAAAATCACGATCAGGGGCTGGTGGAGTACAGCTTGTGCCAAATATGGTCCATGGTCTGTTTTTGTGCTCCCCTTCAGCTAAGAAGAATCTTTACATTTTTACATGTTTAACAAAACCAAAGCAAAACAAAGAAAAACATGTGAGAGACCATATGCAGCCTGCAAAGCCTAAAATATTTACTACTAGCCCTCTACAGAAAAAGTTTGCTGACTCTTGACTAGACTGAATACAAATGGCAAGATCTGCTCAGAGAGAGCAAGAGACCCTGCGTGCACGTGTGCACAGACAACACACAGCAGACACGTTACTGTCATATGTTCACTGACTGTGACCCAGGGTGGCTGGGACTGTCTTTCCCATCTTTCTCGTTCATCACTTTATCCCTGGAACCCGGCCAGTGCTTGCAACACAGCAGGTATTCAGTAAATACTAACTGAACAAGTACATTGAATTTTACACAAATTAATAATTCTAGGCCACAAATAAAACCTCAAAAATCTAAGAAGACTGCCACATACAATCTAATCAAAATCAAGCCATTAAAGGATTTCTGCCGGTTCAGACGCAGGCGCTGCCACTCCGGCCCGAGCCGCATCCAGGTCCCGCGCGCTGCCGGGGCATTGAGGACGGCGGCCGCTCCCGGCACGGGGCGGTCAGAATCCCCTGGAACCTCTGCGGGCCCGCCCGGGCGCTCTGTTCAGACCCGCACAGGTGGAGTCCGCAGGCTGGCCCTGGAGGGCGGTGGGCAGGAGCCCGGGGGGAGCGTCAGGGGCTCGGATCCCAGAGATAACCCGCAGCGCGGAAGGCGAGCTTACGTGGCATTTCGGCACAGCAAAATGAAATGCAAGGAACCAATCGTGACATAACAGAAGTTAGCAAGGCCAAAATGAAATAGGATCATCATTCAGGAAGACCATCTGGAGATGTCTAAGTTGCCCAGGCTGGCCTTGAACCTGTGACCTTCCTGCCTCGGCCTACAAAGCACCTGGATTTACAGGGATGGAAAATAAAGCGAAGCAGTGTTTTATCATGTGTATTTCAGCAGGTCTTGAAATTTAACTAAGAATATGACAGCTTTTTCTTCAGACAACTGCTCTTTTCAGTACCAGTTACCTCAAACAAATCAGCCTCTAGATGCTACTTGTCTGTTGTTCTTGATTGTACTTGGGAAATATTATTAAATATCCTCACACTAGGAATGAGAAGAAAAAACAGCTATCAAAATTTTATGGAATGTTTTTACATTTCATTAGCGTTTGTTGATTTTTTATTTTTGGTAAACATTTCCATTATATCCTATCTCAGGGATTTTGTACTTTTAGGTTTTAGGTTTACTAAATACCGTATCTGCCTGTTTGCTCAAATTATATCCTTTATTATGGTTTTTTGCATTATCCAGTCTTCTTAATAGCTTGTATAGATTATTGCCTGAATTTCTCTAAACTCACCAAGCTTTCCTCTAAATGTCAAAAGTCATTTTATTTCTTTGCGGTGATTTTAATTTGGATTTCAGTCCTTGCTTATGTTTTGAGAGATCCAGCTATCTACCAAAGCCTGAAGGCACAGAATGTTTATTCTTACCAATGTCCTGTCTATGTCAGCATTCAGAGTTACTGCCTGTCACTTTCCATGATGATGATTTTATTTATGGCTTTTATAACCTCTTGGTCAGAAGTTATTACCTCGGTACAGGCTATTCAAATAACTTCCTATATGAATGAGACTATCTTCTATTTTCCCTCTTCATCCCTCCCTAGTTACACTGTAAACTCTAAAAAAATACTCTTGCCCAAACTGATTGTTTTCTTGGTACCTGGTTACCATTTGTACCGCTTGAGGTACACGTTCTTTTACTTAAAGTACAGATTCCTGCATATATTGAGTTGAACATTCCCTGGTTGTACTTTGTCAATAGTTTTATCATTGCCACCATTTGTTGGTTTAATTGTCACAAACTTTATTTAAGAGATACCTCATTACCCATAGATCCATTTGTCAACTGGAAATGCTGCTTCATCCCACTTACAATGCATAATCTTGAAGAAATTGAAAAGCCTATATCAATGATAATTTGTTAATGTTGTCATCTTAAAACTAAGTCAGTTACAATAAAGATCATAATCTTACAAACAGCAAAGAATAGCGACTCAGTACATACCAAAAAATAGGACTAAACTGAACCCCCCCAACCTTTTATGTCTTTTGGGGTTATAATTTATTAAATGCGTGTTTTCTTTTTAAAAACAATGCCAAGAAGTTTTTATGCCTTCAGGAACACTGTATAAATACTAATTTGTTATTAATACAAATGTCAAATGAGTTAACTTTTGACCACACTGATGTTTTTGTTGTCTAAAAAAATTGGATGCAAAATGTTCTATAAATCTGAGATTGCAACACCAATTTTAAACTTAAACATTTTATCATATTTAGAAAAAAATCATTTTCTTAAAATGATGTGGTATAAACTTTAATGCAAGAGGACGATTAGCCATTTTAAATTTAGCTAATTTTTAAAAATATATTTCTTGGGGCTGGGGATTTAGCTCAGTGATTAGAGTGCTTGCCTTGCAAGCACAAGGGCCTGAGTTCAATCCCCGGCACCACCAAAAAAAAAAAAAAAAAAAAAAAAAAAAAAAAAAATATATATATATATATTTCTGGTCTTAATGAAAATAGTTGTGGAAGAGAATTTCAGTTGCTCACCCTGTGGAAATGGGAGTAGTGAGTAGGTATCTCCCCATGATATACTGGATTCATCTTCAGTTATATGTCACATACTTGCATATCGAATCATAATCATTCTAGTAGTTTAGCACACCATAAAAGCAGGGTTTCTCAGCTGAGAGACTATGAGGTTTGGGGCTAGATAATTATTTGTTGGGCGGGGGGCTGCTCTGTGCATTACAGGATGTTTAGCTGCATCCAGCACCCCTGCCTTTGTCCACGTGATGCCAGCAGCACTCCCTTCCCCAGTAGTCACAATGTCTCCACCTGTTCTCAAAACTCGCCGAGTGGGTGAACATAATTGTCCGAGTTAAGAACCACGGAAATAAAACAATGAGTCGCAGGATAATCTGGTCACTTTATGAATTAAGCTATATAGATATTTTGATCACCACTTACAGATACTAAAATATATGGTATAAATGTAAAACTAGCATTTTCAAAACTGGTGTTTTATTCTGCTTTTGTGGTCATGGGGATTGAACCCAAGGCCTTCACACTAAGCTACATTCCTGGCCTGTTTTGTTTTTTGAGACAGGGTCTCATTAAGCCCCGGCTGAGTTCAAACTTGTGATCTTCCTGCCTCAGCCTCCTGAGTAGCTGGGACTACAGTTGTGTGCCACCATGCCCAACTCTGGCGGCTTTTATGTTTATTGTATGATTTTTTTTTTAACGTTATGCTTTTATGCTTATTTATGTATGTACATATGTATATATGTCATGATACTTGTCCTTACATGTTATATACAGGTATGCCGTTTGTGACCCACAAAATTGAGTTCATGATCCACAAATAAATTACTTTGCATTAAAAAAAAAATCAAGCCATTGAAAATATGCATAGATACTGTCATGGGCTGGTCTTTGTCACTTTTTTTGGGGGGGCGCTGGGGCTCAAATGCAGGACCTTGTGCTTGCTAGGCAAGCGCTCTAACACTGAGCTAAATCTCCAACCCATTGTGACTGTTTTTTTTTTCAATTTTTTTTTTTTTTTTTGGTGCCTGGGATCGAACTCAGGGCCTTGCGCTTTCTAGGCAAGCACTCTAACCGCTGAGCTAAATCCCCAGCCTCATGACTGTTTTTTAAGTCACAGAACCATGTATATAATCCTGCTTGTCTAGAAAAGAGAGGGGAAAGTCCAAATGGTGTGTAGCTGTGTGTGCACACGCACAGTATGGGCAAACATTTCCACAGCTTTTACTACGTGTTGGGCGCCACCTGAAATGCTTTGTATGTATTTACTCACTTTATACCTTTCAGCAACCGTCTAGGGCTGGGATTTAGCTCAGTGATTAGAGGCCCTGAGTTTGATCTGCAGCACCAAAAAAAAAAAAAAAAAAAAAGGCTTGGGTCTGTTGCATCTGTGTTTTTAGCCATTCGATCATACTGCCTCTTACAATATGTGCAAGTGTTTCATAAGTGTACAAAGGTTTAGAAGAATACTAATTGTTAAAGAGTGGTATCTCATGAGGAGGAAATAAAATGGGGGGAGACAAGGGAGGTATGGAGGATTTCAACTTTATAGCTTACATATTTCACCTAAAAAAACAATGAGCATGTATTTAAATTTAGGTTACTTTTAAAATTATGTAAAAATACAGATAATACCATTCATGACAAAAATTTATCTGTGCATTTAAAATCCTGCCAAGACTGAAAACTAACACTTACAGTATTGTATCTGAGAATTGAGGGTTGAGCCATTTTTCCTTTCAATAATTCCATATTATTTCATCTTTTTCTTTTACGAGCATTTATTTTTTAAAAATGCAAATAGGATATATATTAAAGAGTTTGAATTTTATGCATTTTCTTTATCTTCTGATACCTTCCACTAGCTATATAGAACAAGGTCTAAAGAAGATAAAATCTGATTTAGCATAGAATCAGAAGTTAGTTCTTTTATGTCTTGGATATCAATTCGGATTCTTTGTAAAAATGATATTACATTTGAGTACGGCTACCTTAGTTTATGTGACTAGATGGCTCTATCTCAGGAAGAGCTAGATATAGTCCACACTCTGTTTGCACAAGTTCCGTATCTGCAGATTCAGTTAACCTTCAGTTAATCCAGTTAGGTTTACAATGGTCGTGACTCTTGAGCAAGTGCAGACATTTTTTCTTGTCATTATTCCCTAAGCAATACAGCATAACAACTATTTACACAGTATTTACGTTGCATTAGGTATCATAAGTCATCCACCAGAGATTAAAGTATGTGGGAAGACGTGTGTGGGTTATATGCAAATACTATATATTATTTTATTATTTTAAGCATCTGTACCTGTGGATTCTAGTATCCACAGGGCATGATGGAACTGATGCTGTGTGGATACTGAGAGCCACCTGTGTATCTGGTGCACACTGGCAACAAACAAGATCAAAATAGGAAGAGAAAGGACTTATGCAAGGACAGACTCAGATTCAGGGCAGGTCACAAAAAAAATGAAGATCCTTTTACATGGATGTTTATTTAAAAAATAACTTGGTCTATTTTTCGCCCTCGGCTGCACTTTAAAATCAGCTGGGGAACCTTAAAAGGCCCCCTGCCTGGGACCCAACCCCAGCTCCATCAAACAGGGCTGTCTGGAGGCGGGGCCTGGGCGATAGCGGTTCATAAATGCCTCAGGAGCCTCAGGTACAGCTGGGTTGAGCACTGCTGCTCCGAAAGGATTAATGGACTTGCTGGTTTGAGTCACATGGGGTGAGTCTAAGAAACAGGCCCCTCTTTCTTCCTTCTTTCCTTCTTCTGTTTTTTGTTAATAACCGAAAGTAGAGACAGCAATCTTGTGGCTTATCTTAAATGCAGCTTGGATCTGGGGGTCAGGGCACGCAGCTGTAAACAGCTACAACTGACAGTTCTATTATTTTGAGGTAAGCAGATACCCCTTGAAAACTAAAGACAGAAAGGAAAGATAAATATCTTAATAGCAAAGAGCTGAGCCAATATCACAGTCTAGGCTTTGTGACTTGTGCTGTCACGAATGGATGTGGCACATGCCAGCAAGTTCTTACCTGTTGAAGATTGCCTGTAGGGCCTCCTCGAAGCGACGCAGCACTTTAGGAGGGGTGGGCCACTTCACGTGCTTCCCGTAGTCTTTCATGGTCTTGACGCCCTGGAAGCGTCGGGCCACCTCCTGGATGTATGATTTCACTTTGTAGCGTCGGTAGTACCTGATTATAGTCAGGGCAGCCTTTGTTCTCTTGTACCGCATGCGGGCCAGGGTGCCCCGCCACACCTTCACAATAGAGAAAGAGAAAGAGAAAGAGAAAGGAAAACGTTGCTGGATGGCTGAATAGTAGGTGATTTTGACATTATAAAAGCTCCTTCACTTAACTGTGGGGGACCCGCAGGTGCACCCACCAGCCAGAGCCAAAGCATGTCAATTCTATCTGCCACCAACAGATGGCACTAGAACTCAAGTCAGTTTTTTCCAGGTGTATAGCGGCTCATATCTACATAGAAGTGTATGATGAATTTGAAGCAGTCTTGTTCTGACTTTACTGTCATGAAAAGAAGGAAACCAAAATGCAAATATCTGTGGATAAATATTTTAGGAATGTTGATGGAAATCAGGATGAGTCAGAGCCAAACAAAATAAGTACCTATAGTTTTCTTGCGAGACGTAGCTTCATACAGTTTCTACACAGTTACTAATATAATATCACGTTGGATTTACAGACTGATTCATATACAGCACGTGCATACCTTTTTCCAAGGCTTGAAGTGGGTTTCCAAGGATTTAGATGGATTTCTTGGGAAAGGGTAAAACAGATTACCAATATATGAATCCTCATTATGAGTTTTCCAGTACTCAGAAACCTTTCAGACAATTTAGAAATGTGTCAGTGGCAACTTCATTTAATCATGAAATCAGAGATACTTTTTTTTTTTCCCAGGATCTTGGGTTCAGGTAGCCATATTTGTCAACCTCTTGAGCAAAAACACAAATTTGATGTAATCTTCACCGCAGGCCACTCCTCTGTATGTCCTTTCAATCACCAAATTTACTCTTTCTTCTACAGTAGTTTGAGAATGAACCCTTTTCTACTCCTTTCTGCTACCAGAATCTCTATGACCCCACACTCCTCTACTTTCTCTGATAGACGTGCACACACCCCCATTATGCTGCAGGTGCTATTTACGGCAGCACCTGAAATAACCACTCTGGTTCTTAGGCTCTTTGTATTATTTCCCTCCTCATCTCTGACCTGAAAGGGCCAAGATTTTCAACCTCCAATTCAAAGCCCACAGGATGGGTTCTCCAGACTCCCCAAGGTTTCTTTCATTTCTTCTAAAATTCCCATTTGTGCCCACCAACTTCTCTTGAAAAACTTGAGTGCTGCCTCTTTTATTTGGTTGTTTTGGGTTTGTTTTCTTGAGGACTCTAAATATGCACCATGGGCTTGCCATGTACTCCCTTCTCAGCTGGTGGCATGGTAAAGACAGATTTGTTCGCACACAGCATGGGGGGAGGTCGTCAAGGGGCCAGGGACCCCCTCTTGGTCTTGACCCCAAGGGGTCAAGAAAAGCCATGCTATATAAGGGAAGCATGGTGTATGAGCAGTCTGTGATGGGAATCCAGGGTTCACACATGAACAGATTATTTAAGGACAATGAGAACTCTCTCCGGATCTACCTCACGTGGCATTGGTGCAGCTGAGCGGCTCCCTCCCTGCAGCTGAGCGCGTGTACAGATGGCTGCACTACGCCTCCGCCCAGGCACTAAAATAAAGGCCCTTCTTTTAATATCTTGAAAAAACCAAAAAAATACAATTAGAGGGTAGAAGTGTGTGATTCAATTTCTTAGACAAAACACATTTTTAAAGTTCCATACTGTTTGTGACTTTTTTTTTCTTAAGGCAAAGGAAATTGAGACTCCCTGGAATCACAACTATACAGAGAATCAATCTTTAATTTCTAAGTGTTTTATAGAGCTTTTCATTACATGTTTTTTGGTTAGATTCTTTAGTAATTCTTAAGAAACATTTTATAAGTGTTTTTTAAGCACAATCTTTACATTTTCATCTGTGCTTTTGGTTTATTTAGGTTTCATGGGGTTGAAAAGCAGCAAATACCACAAAAGTGCTTCTAATAAAAGAAAGTGGCCCTTTTCCTCACCTACCTAATCCAGCTCCCACTTCACAGTCTTATTCTATACAAACTATTGTAGCTGCCTATTCTGGCATTTGTCATAGTTATAAATAATACCCGCATGCTGTTATTTTTTGGTTTTTCCTTTTAGAAATTATCCAAATTACACAAGTTGCAGCTTCAGTGTGCCATCATTCTTGTTTCTTCTGTCATTCCAGTGACAGTTCATAAAAAATTTCAAGTGGATAGTGTTTACAGTATTACATATGTCAATACTACATATTGAATATGTAATTAATTCATACATGTGTTATACTATACTATATTACATATTACATATAAATTTAGCCTGTTTGCTAAGGAGTATGACTATTCTTCCTTTATCATCCAAGTTTGTGTTTCCCTGTAGTTAAGAACTACAGATAAGATTTTTTAAAATTTGCTTTATTTTCTACTCTACCTACTGCTATTTTTGCAAGTTGCTCTTATAGATCCGTCAAGTAACCAGCAATACTTTTTCCCAATTGTCAGGGCACCACAATTTGATATTCCACTTATCTTTATGTTCTTTAGACTCTCTGCATATTTCTCATCCTGGGAGACTTTAAACTACTCTATGTTGATCTTGAGCGCTTATCTTTTTCTTGGTTTTCTTCCTTCCAGGAGCTTTCAAGAAAAAAACATATGGCCAGTAAATTTCTATTCTGCTTAATTTCCTCAAGAGAACAAAGCAACTTCTAAAAACTTGTCTGTTTCTTGGGGCAAAGCACAGAGTAGTTAAGAACAGGCCCCAGACACAGGCTGCCTCTGTCCAAATCCCGACCTTACTCTTCCCGGCTGGGCAGACTTGGGGAAGCTCCTCTGCCCTTCTGTGCCTTAGATTTCTTATCTAAGGTGCTCCCCTGTGGTGCTGTAAGGATCAATGGAGATAATACACGTAAAGCTCTGCAGTGGTGCCTGGCGGGCAGTCAGTGCTCAGTACCTTTTAGAGCTTTCAATGACGCAAACACCCCGCTGTGGCATATGCGCCATAGGCTCGCCACCACTGATGTAGGCTGTTGTGACTACCTGAAAGTCTCTTCTTTGTTCAGTAGGATGTGCCACCCTCTTTCTTTCCTTCCTTCTTTCCTTCCTTCCCTCCCTCGCTCTCCTTTTTTTGTATGTAGATTTTTTTTGCTTCAGTCACATGCTAGTGTGACCTGGAAACTAATGGAAGTGCACCATTCATTCTTGGCCTACCACCCGTGTCCCAAGTAGTGCTTGATTGGGTCTTATTTTATTCTTCCACCTAGAAGATGGAGTATATGTCCATGGTCTGTGAGTCTCACCTAGTCTTTCAGCTGCCCAGTGGGGAGGGACATGGGGCTGTGGACAGCTCCCACTGTGGCCTTTCCTTCATTCTAAGGAAACAAAGGCTTCACTGAGTCTGGGGGTGCTGTGCATTTTGGCTGGGTATTTTTTTTCCACGCTTAGTTGAACTTTTCTTGGTTCAGCTATAATCATTATTATTAGCAGATGCTTCTCCCATTTCTTGCTCACTTATTTTAAGGAAATATGGCAAACTCTGCCAGCTGTTCTTGAGGGGGAAGAAGTTTTCTTGATGGAAGAAAGTGTCCCCAGCCGAAGCAGTGGGCATTCCAAGACTTTTGGACCACTGTTCCTAATGTCAGCACTTTTAAAGTGAGACTTTTCAGAATTCCCTCCTTGTACCTCCATGTTTCATTTTCCCTTTTAAAGAATATATAGACTTTTCAGCACCCTTTCTTCAAGTTTCATTTTTTAAAGTTTATAGCATAAAGGTGTACCTTTTTGTCATATTTATTATTGTTTTTACATTTGATATTTGTTAATCTCACACAATCTGGTAGGAAATAGATACTTTGCACCTACAATTATATCACCAATATTATCAGACATCCCTCAGGCTTTAGTTTTTAACATCTGAGTAAAAGCAGCACTGAAAAACTACAGAGGAAAATGATTCTATGGGGAAAATAGTTTGCGTATTTTTCCTTATCTAAGTGTATTTGGTTTAAATAGCTTATGTTCCCATAAAAATTTGTGTACCTGAATGGGGTAAAAGGTGCTGTTGATTTTTCCACCGAGTATTTGCAGGATGGAACTTAAGGTGTAAGACAGAATTTTCCATTTCCCTGCTTTGTTTAAAGCTGCTTAAACCATTGAGTTGAGAGCCACACAAAGCTCTTACCTCTGCAGAGGGCTTCGCCAGATGACAAAGCTTCAGAAAGCAGAAAATTAAATGCTATGTTCCAGAAACAAATGCTTAAGACTTATTTGCACATGCCTGAGCGGCTGAACAAACAACAAGGGAGCCAAAGGGACCTCTGTTAACACCCTACGTGGAACCAGCCAGACACTATGAGATTTAGGACGTGATGTGACAGGAGTGGGAGCTGGAGGACACATCCTGGTGACATCAAGCAGAGAACAGAAGGCAGAGAGCAGGCTGACAGAGGAGAGGTCAGCAACACTGCCAGATAAAAAACGGGATGAGAGGCTGTCTTAGTCACCTTTCTACCGCTGAGACAAAAATGCACAATTTAAAGGAGGAAAGACTTATTTCAGCTCACGGTTTCAGAGGTTTTGGCCTATAGTTGGCTGGCTCCAAGAAACATCCTGGTAGGAGGCATAATGGAAGAAAGCTGCTCAGCTCAGGCAGCCAGGAAGAAGAGTCAAAGAGCCAGAGAGGAAGGGGCCAGGGACCAGTCAGAGTCCCTGAGGTCACGCCCCTATGGCCCACCCAGACACACCAAAAAAGTGTGCTTTATTAGTCTCACAGGTATTCCTCAAGGAATGAAGTTATCAATCTAGATGAACCACCATAGAGACTGATGGAATGGCCCAAGTCTAAGCGGAGCAACACTGCACACCTCCCTCCTATCCCCACTGCAGCCAGAGAGACCCTTTTAATTTCAAAGTCACATCATACCACTTCTTTGCCTGGAACTCTGCTGTGGCTCTCCACTTCCCCAGAGTAAAAGCCACAGTAACTGCAAAGGTCCACATGGCCCAAGTGACCTGGCCGTGATTCCTCCCTGCTGTCTCCCGCGGGTCTCTCCCTGGCTTGCCCCTGCCACAGTGGCCCCTGCTGTACCCTGCATGGGCCAGGTACCCTCTTGCCTCAGGACCTTTGTGCTAGCTGTTTCCACTACCTGGAATGATCCTCCCTCAGATATCATGTGGCTAACTTCCTCATTCCACCCGTGTCTGCTCCACCGTTACCTTCTCAATGAGACAAGCCCTCACTCCTATTGAAAACCTCACTCCTGGTACTCTTGATTGTTCTTCCCAGGCTCTGCCCAGTGTGATAAAAAAAATGTGAATACTTTAAAAAAATTTAAAATGTATTATGGTAAAAAAATATTGCCTTTAATTCCCCTCTAGCTATTCTCTCTCACTTTGAATACACTTTTCTCATTGTTCTTGCCACTTTCTGAAGCCGTTCTGGAAGTTCTCCTTTGTGAGTGTATTTTGTGGCTGTCTTGATACTGTTTCAAAATACTTATGCAATTTCTGTCAAATAAAGACATTATGGTGCATTTTCATTCACAGGATCCAGCACTGTGGACCTTCTGGCTCTTCTCCAAAGTCAAAAAGACCATGAAAAGTATATGTTTTGAACTGATTCAGGACATTGAGGCAGCCATGACTGTCCAACTAAAGACACTCAGGAAGGAGATAAATGTTGACGATCAAATGTTTTCTCTTTGCTTCCAGAATTCTCAGTGACAAGGAATTGGTGGGCATGGAGATCTTAGTCTTCAGTATCTACATTTTAATCTTTGGTTTCAATATGGTGTCTGACCCCTCTCTTCCACTAAGCCTGGGGCTCCAGGCCCAGAGCTTGTCACGTTCAATTTCTTCACAGAGTAAACTTCACTCCATCGATCAGAAAGAGACCGAGGTAGTCACCCAGCTCTGTGAGGTCTGAGAGGTGACCTGGCAGTCTACTTCCTCTTTATGTAGATTTTAAACCAACCTCTTCTTCCGGATATACCCCTCACCCTTCTATGGAGGTGTCTGGTGCTTCCTGTTCCTGGATCTTTCTTAGCCTTTGCTCAAGGACCTCTCTTGCTTCTTTTGCCTCATTCTCTGCAGGCAGTTAGATTTTCACATACTTCTCCTGCCTGCTTGGGGGAGTTACTGCTTGTTCACTTCCAAAACTATGCTGCTGCCTCTTGTCTGCTGTTTGCTCTATGGTTTTGTTTGTTCTTGTAGGATTATCCACCTTGTATTCCTTTACTGCTCTTTCGGAGGTGCTGAGAGCAGCTGTAGACACCACTGCCTGGTGTAGCCAGATGTCTTACAATGCCATCTTAATTTTGCCATTTTTTCCTGTGCTGCATACTTCCTCGGTGGCCAGGCATTTCAAAGCAACATCTGGCAGTCATTAAAGTACAAACTACGCTTCACAAAAGATGAGGATTCTAGGTTACCCTCTGTAAGAAGTAAGTCGGTTATGTGTCTTTGGTTTAGTCTCAGATTCGAACACAGGCAGATTTCCTCCCAGGCCCAGTTCTCCATGTGTTTCGTTGTTTTTATTCCAGTCATCAAGGGGGTTGGGCTGTCTCCTTGTCAGTACAAATCACTACCTCACAGCTGTCCAGTACTCTGATCTGGACATTGGACATTCTCCTGGCTTCTACAACCAGAAACTGCAAAATTTTTGGCTTCCCAAGCCCTCCATGCCCAGAGAGTTTTTACAAGTGTCTTCCTTCCACTTCTACCCTTAGGCTCCACACATCATTACTTAGGCAGTTTCTGACAGGTTAGGCTGTTAAACGGTGGCAGTGGTAGGGGTAGTAGTAGAGGACAGTTTATTTAGGTATCAGGGCACACTCTGGGCAAATTGTGAAACACGCAAAATTTATTTTTGATATCCGCATATCTCATCCAACTCCAGAATGACAGTTGCATCCAATGTGAGCTATTTCATGACCGGTTAATAAAGGCTTGGCCCCTCCCGAGAGTTACATTAAAGTGAGACTCAAAGAAGAAAGATCTTCCTGAGTTATTCCTGCTCCACTCAAATATCTCTATGAGGGACAAAAAGAATAAAAACCCAGCATGCTGTTTTAAAAATGTGGGTGCCCATGTTTTAACCAGAACAACAGATTAATATGTGCCAAAAAGAAAATAAGATCCAGTGGATATGATCTATAGATCTTCAGTATAATTCCTGCATGAAAGCCCTTAGTTTAATAAATAAATTACTAATACTTTGAGATGACCTAGTGGAAATCTAAGAAGCAGTTGAGATAACCAAGTCCTTAGCCAATGAACAAATGAAAAACCATTAAAAAGAGGCATGTGGAGAAGCACAGGTAAGGTGGTCATTATAAGCTGTCCCAATGAGCTTTCACTATTGTGACGGGGGTGGGGACATGCATGTGGAATGGGATTTAGAGACGACCGCCTCTGAGCTGCCTTACTGTGGTCTGGGAGACTAATTGGCCAAGTAGTTAAACCTTCATTTAGAACACATGCATTTTATACACGGCCTTGTCCACATCTACTAGCTCTGTTGCTTATTAATGATTTCTTCGCTATGATGAAGGTGTGCTTTGACAACCTCCTTCTTCAGAATTCTTCTAGTTCAAGAAGGAATTGAACCTTTTGGTCAATACTACCAGAAGAAAAGCTCAACAATAACTCTATCAAAGCCCCAGTTGCAATTATTTTGCTGATAAATGAAAATAAAATTGGTCCAGTTCATTGGGTTAATAATCCGGGACACTTCTAGATTCATTCTTGTTCATTCATTCTTCTTCAAAATTTTGTGAAGCGATAATGAAGTGACTGCTTGCTTTTGTCTTCTTGAAAGAAAAGGTATAAAGTTGATGATTTATCTTTAAAATGTTTCAGGTCAAGGGTATCTCTAAACTGCTTTTTGATATGAAACTATGGAGTTTTAATAAAATGCTTGAGCTATCCAGGGATGTTTCAACTTTGTCTCCTCAAAGAAATAACTCAGTACATCTTTGCATCAGATGCTTGCGAATGATCTCCATTTTAAATGGTTCCCTAGATCACTTGAAAACTCTAAGCTAATTAAAAGTCATAGCAGAATGGGAAATGGGGTATCTTACTGAACTTTTCTCTTTTTTTTTGAGACAGGGTCTCACTATGTAGTCAAGGCTGGTTTTGAGCTCACTATGTAGCCCAGGCTAGCCTTGAACTCAACAACTCTCCTGCCTCAGCCTCCTGAGTGCTAAGATTACAGGTATGTGCACCATGCCCAGCTTGAATTTTTCTTTAGCACACTTTTCTTTTTTTTAAAGGAAGGATACACATTCTTGAATTGTGTAAACTCTTAGAAAATAGTATTGTGTCAGCATTAATTTCCTGTTTTTGGTAAATGTTTTGTGGTCATGGAAGACAGTCTCCTTGTTTTTAGGAACTACTGAAGTAGTATTATAGTAAAGGGGTATTTTGTCTGCAAATTATTCTTTTTTTATTTTGATGGCTATTTGTTTATGTAGGGTTTTTTTTTTTTGTTTTTTGTTTTTTTTTTTGAGACAGGGTCTCACGTGTAATTCAGGCTGGCTTAACTTGCTATGTAGCCCAGGCTGGCCTTGAATTCTTGGCAATTCTCCTGCCTCAGCCTCCCCAGTGCTGAGATTACAGGCATGTGCCACTACACTGGGTTTGATGGTCTTCTTAAAAAAAGTATATTACTATTTATTTTCTTTTTCATTTTATGAAAAACTAAAACAAAATGTCATAAACAAATAATAAGAGAACAACAATGGTTACTACATTGTACAGTGTCATCTTCAAAGTACCCACTCAGTATAAGACATAGACCAAAAAGATGCTTATAAAAAAGAAACAGATAACACACACTTTCTTTTCAATACACTAAGATAAACTACTTGCAAATTATCTTAGCTTAAAAACCAACTATACAAAATAAAATTAAAAAAAAAGAAAAAATAGAGTGCTTGCCTAGCAAGCTCAAGGCCCTGAGTTTGATCCCCAGGAGCCTCCCACAGAAAAGAAAAAAAATCAAAGAAAAGAACCCCAGCTATACACAAACTAAGATAAACTAGTTGCAAATTATTCTTAAATAATTTTAAAAATTGCATATATACACTTAGTGTATGTGCATATGTATATAGATATGACTGTGTGTAGACTTACGTAGCTATACATACACACAAAGTAAGAGACAGAACCAAAGACCAAGTATGATAAGGCAGGTCTAATGAAGTTTTACCATTTGAGACACCTGGATGAAGGGCATGTATACAGGAATTGTTTAATCTTGCAACTCTTTTGTAAGTGTACCATTATTTCAGAATAAAACAACTAAAACATCTTTAAAGGATAGAGAAAAAGCAATTACAGTATATGTTTTAACAATTTCATATAAGTGAAGTAGTCATTATACTTCTTAAAAAAACTGAAATATTGTCCCTACCGCTGGAAGTGAAGCCAGGGTCTCACACATGCTGGGCAAGTGCTTTAGTACTAAGTTACAGCCCCAGCCCAATATTGGCATTTGGATTATTGTCCCCCTCAGTTTTTCTTGATGCCTCTAACTGCATGATTATGGATATACCAAGAATTCAGTGGGCTTCCCCCCAACCCCATTTTACAAGTATTTGTCAAATGACTTCTGTATCTGTGATTTCTGTAGGGAACACAAACGAAACAGGAGACACCTACAGTATCCCAAGAAAAACCAAGTGTGCCTATGAACTAACTGGGAAACAACTATAATTTCAAAAATCTTTTAGAAAATAAGACCTGAAGGATCAAGATACCAATTGCCCACGATGAATATATTAATTACGTTTCACATATACTAATCAAAATAATTTTTAAAAAAGATTTGGTCACATACAACAATGTGAATAAACTCTGCCAGCTGAATTCCTCAGCCCCCAGACTGAGGCTGTTCAGAGGAAGTCCAGCACCTCTGGGGCGGACAGCTCCAGGACAGCATCTGGAGGAAACACCTGCTCTGGGCAAGCTGAACTTTGCTTGATTCAGATTCTTCACCTGGAAACTGAGGATGTTATGCTAGCTGATTTATACACGCACATACCGGCATCGAATCTGACCAGGTACTGAAATTGAGTAAAAATTAAAAAATATGATTTCAAAGGTTCCTTCTGATGCACAAAGTACAGAGGAAATGGACACCCAGGACCTTTGAGTTTTGCCTGGTGACTGTTATCACCCCTCAAAGAAAGGACAGAAAGCGTCACTTCACCACTGTGTGCCACGTCTGGTGGGAGTCATCTGCCCCACACCAGCGGCAGTGAACCTACGGCATGTGTGCCACGATGGGTTGTCTATGACACTGAAAGCTCTAAAAGGCTCTCCATCACAATGGGCATTTTAAAAGCACTTTTCTTAACATATATTTGTACGGTACTGTTGCGTTTCTCTTACTAATGAGTCATCATAAAGAAGAACGTGTGGTATTTACACATCATAGAGTAATACTCTGCCATAAAGACAAACTTGTCATCTGTAGAAAAATAGATACACCTTGAGACCATAATGCTGAGTGAGATACATCAGACACACAAGCTTAATTTAAATAACACATTGTTTCTCTTATATAAGGAATCCAGAGTAAAAATAAAGATAGATAATAGGAAGCAGGGAGATGGATCATTCTCAAAGGGGAAGCAAGAGGTGGAGGGAGGGAAGAAGGAAGGGATAAGGGATGAAAAAAAAAAAAGGAATCGGGATGTGTTATATACATGTGCCAACTCCACACAGGAATGTAAACATTACGTGCTGCAAACATGTCCTAACTAACTAAATAAGTAAACAAACAAGAGCAGGAAATACATTTGAGATGTTCCTTTAAGTCATACACTAATATAATTTTGCTAGCAAGTGCTTGGTTTTGGAAATCATTTTTTCAGCCCAGTGCATCTTGCTTCTGCAGAGAAGTACAATCCTGTTCACAGCTCTTACTAGGAGTCTGGCTCCAGCTTAGGTAGCAGAAGATGGTGCTAGAAAATTTCTGTTGCGACCAGTGTCCCTGACTGCAGCCCTGCATCCCAACACATCACCAGTCACCAGTGCTTACCACGACAATGACACTGAAGATGCACCCTGGGATTTCAGAATCTTGCAGAAAGGGAATAACCTGGAAACAATCCTCTGTCTACTTTGGGTAAACACTGAACATGTTTTCTCTTTTTCATATTTGTTCATTCATTTATTTTGTGATACTGGGGATCGAACCCAGGGAGTGTTGAGTATAACCTCCGTCCTTCTTGTTTTATAAACTTTGAGATAGGATCTCACTACACCGTCCAGGCTGGCCTTGAATTTGCCATCCTCCTGCCTCAGTCTCCTGAGCAGCTGGGTTACAGGTGTGCACCGCCGTGCCCAGACTTCATTTTTTTATTTGAGATTGTAACTGATGAGACAAGGAATGGCAGAATAAGTAAATGCACCCTAATTCAGCACTGATTTTTTTTTTTTGGCAGTGCAAAATTACAAGTTGAACATACCAGGATTAAATTAGAGGGCCAATGCTGGTCTTAATTATAGAAGTGACAAAAAATGATGGTGCTCAAGAGTACAATGTTGCTGTCTGGGTGCACAGTTTATCATACAGCAGGTAACAGAAATAATCAGATCAGGAAGCAGCTCATGCTAGGTGAAGAGAAACGTTGATTTGCTCAGTGATGTTGAGACTTCATATTTGCTGTAACTGTCTTTATTACTGAAAATCCTACTAGAAACATAACCTTGTACCTGTAAATCTGAAAAATCCTATTACCTATTACTTCATCTACTTCTTCCCATAGAAATGTTTTACAACATAATATTTGAAAAAAATCAAAATTTCTAAAATTATGTAACAATCAAATGAGAACTTTAAATGAACATAACAGGAATATGATTAATTTTTCAACCAAATCTATTACTAATCTATTATTTTACAAATAGATTTGTATTTTATTATCATTTTTGTAATCTGCATATTTCTATCTTGTATCCTTTTCCTTTAGGGTTCTATTTCCTATTAATTTGTGTGAGGTCTTCATAAACTAAAGGAATCATCTTTTTGTCATTAGTATTTTAGATATTTTCTAGTAAATATTTTAATACTGTCTATGGTATGCTGCATTACAGAAGTTATATTTTAAAATAGTTACATGGCCAAGTGTACTCATCTTTCGTTTATGTCTACATGTGCCTTTTTATGAACTGAGGCCGTATAATAATCATCAAATGCTCTGTGATGCTTTTTATTTTCCCATGTGATTCAATATCCTTCTGTAATGTGATCCTGGACCATCTCACATTCTGACAGATGCATATATAATTCAGTTAACCAATCCTCTATTGTGAGGTATTTTTGGCGTTTTCTATTTTTTGTAGTTATAAATAACATTTTATAGTAATACCATTGTACACAATTTATACATATATTATTTGTTAGTTCTAGAAGTAGGATTGCTATTGTGACATATTTGTATCTTCAGCTGCCACATTATTAATGTTCCCGTTTCCAAAATCTACCACATGAATAGTTAAGAGAATTCATTAAATTGAGAGGCTAATATATTACTGCTATGAATAAAGTGCTTTATACATGTTATTCAACTTTTTGAAAATTTAGCTATTAGAAATTTCTTTTGTAATTATTTCTTCATTTTTTTGTTCATCATATTTTCATAATTTTACATAGTAATTTGTAAATTTTTTTTTTAGTGAAGTAAGCAAGACTCTTACTACATTTACAAAGATTTCTTAGTTGCCCTTTCCCATCTCCTGCCCATGGTTATTGGTTCAGGCCAATAAAATCACTCACTTTTCTTTTTTGTTTGTTTGTTGTTTTTTGAGACAGGGTCTTGCTATGTAGTCTGGGCTGGCCTTGAACTCGTGGTGATCCTCCTGCCTCTGCCTCCTGAGTGCAGGGATTACAGGCTGGGGCCACTACACCTGGCTCTCACTTTTCTGAGGCACTATCCCAGGACTTCTGGAAAGGCCCCTCTCCTTGAGCACAGGGGAAGGAGTTGGCTGAAACTGCTAGCAGCAATCTTGCAACCACAAGAGGGAGCCAGACTTAGAAGGAAGGCATCCAAGAGAAGGCTCCACAGAGGATTCCTGTGGTGTGAAACAAACCCGTTACAGTATTCCTTTGTCAGTTTGAACTGCAATTTCTGTTTCTACAATTGAAAAGCGATACAGTAATATTATTTTGGGAAACACAAGTTTAAATGTTTATTTAAGAATATCTACCAATCTTTGCCTTTGTGGATTCTTGTTTGCTGCTGCTATACTTAGGTTTATCCTGCTTTAAAATCAAATATGTATCCTTAAGTAAATTAATGACTTTGTGAAGATGTAAAGTGAAGGCGGGGGTAGAGAACTTAATCACAGTTGGTGGTAGTGCCTTTATTTTATAATTATTACATGAATGGCAATGGATTGTGCTCATTCCAGTAGATTATCCATAATTAAAATTTTGTGAAATGCCCACAAAAGCTCTAGAGTCTTTGAAATACAAATGAGTTGTTAGTTACAGCTGAAGAATATAACAGGAGTGGACTCACATCTATATCAGCTCCTTCCTATTCAGGCGCTAAGGGTTAATATTAGAAATCATCACGAGGATGTTGCCTCTGAAAGAGAGGTATAAAAAGTCACTGGGAAGTAATAGTGAAGATGGATAGACACAGATGGATAGATGGATGTACATGCACACACATAAATACAACCATTTGATTTTAAAAGGCTTCATTTATAATGAAAAGAGTCAATATTATAGTTTTTAATGTGCAAGTCATAGTAAATCAGTAGATTCACGCAAAATCAGAAATGCATATCTCGAATTCAGATCGCTTTCCCAATGAATGCCAGCACTACACTGCCTACACAGGCCTTTCTGTAATGTGAACCATGGAGATATTTTAAAATCATCAAAATCTACTCCTCTTTTTGGTCTTTTTTTCATTCATTTCACTTGGCTTATGATCAATATTTCATAGGACTCTTCCATAGCTGCCCTCTTGGTGTCTTTCTAGAAAACCAAAACCCAAACTCCAGATGAAACCTTGCATAGACATAAACACAGCTGTACCTGAAGAAATGGATGAACAACAGCATCTAGAAGTGATGTCGCTCAAAAGGCCTCCAAATGTTCAAACTCTTTCTTGTTGCAGCTTGTCTGTGTATTTCTCCGGCTTTAATCCTCTCTCCTTCAGTTTTCCTAGGGTCATCTGGGTGAGGCAGTACTGGGGATTAAACCTAGGGTCTTTGCACTGCACAGGAGCCGAGCCCTTTATTTTCATTTTGAATTTGAGATGGGGGTGTCTCATGAAGTTTTCTAGAAAACCAAACTCAAACTTGTGATCCTCCTGCTTCGGCCTCCCAGAGTGCTGGAATTTCAGGTGTGCATCACTATGCCTCGCTCCTAGGGGCAAATCTTTATATCATTTAAGCCTCGGATTAATGGCAACTCCTTAGAGAGGTCTTCCCTGATCTGTCCCCCGTGCCCCACAATGTAAAATACATTTTCCTTGTTCTCTGAAAGACTGTTCCACTAGCTTTTCCTTCTTTCATAACTATTAGACAATTTGGGATTATTTCTTGGTTTACTCTGTTTTGTTTCATTCTGCCTAGATTGGGTGTTCCATGAGGACAAAGACTATTTCTATTTTATTCATCATATTTCCAAAGAGTGCCTAGTAATAAATATATGTGCTGAATGCATGACTATCAGCTTGAATAAACTAAGTAACTTTATCAGAAGTTTCAGAGAGTGTCTTGTCTGTAAAAAGGCCCTTTGGGAGTCTGACGTGCAAGAAAGGCTCAGGAATGGCAGAGTGTCAGAGCTTAAGAGGAGCGTTCGCCACGCAAGCTCCGAGATGCTCAAGGGAGAAATACCTGGCAGCTGCTGCACAGTTCTCAAGTCTTGCAGAACTTCAAAGACAATGCTGATGGCTGACAGTTCTAGAGCAGTCTAGCATGAGAAAACAGTTGAAAAGGTTGCCAACCAGCCATGGAAGCAGCATGACGCATGAAAAGGTCTGGGTTTCAGTGAATATTCCTTTAACATCAAAAGAATTCTCTTTCTCTTCAGTTGCAGATACAGTATTGTAAATTATATTTCCTGTTTTCTTGCTCATTCCAGTTATGGGATTTTAATGGAAAAATTTCCTTTCTTCCTTTTTTTTTTTAGACAGTGTCTCTGAATTTTATCAAGTGACCAAGGAAAATGTGTACATCCTTATTTTCTCTTGAAGGGAACAAGACTTAGAAGGTTTCTCATTTAGTCCACTGTGTATTACTCCCTTTTTCACTGTGAGAATAATATAATTTCCTCTATTATGGAAATGAGAAAAAAGGAAAAAAAAATAGACTGAGAAATTCTACCAATGCTAATATACAAATATTGTATGGTAGTTCTTAAAAGGACAAAAATCAGACTCGCAGTGATGTGTAAGGACCCAGCTCCTGGTGAGATCAGTCAGGTGAACTGGCTATCCATGCTCACGGACTAAGGTACAGGAGAAGACCCTGCAGTTGACAGAGCTTTGGCTTTAGCGCAGCCGTGGTGGGTAATGTCTAGGTCCGCCCTCTTCTGGGGAGGTGAGCCGGCAGGTTGCTGACCTTCTAAAGGGGCAGAACCCCTTGCTTGCTGCTTTCTCATACTCCATGGACTCTGCAGAATCACTGCATCGTGGCAGCAGAGGCAGGGTGGCCCAAGGCAGCCTGAGTGTCCCTGTTTATAGAGGTTTATTCTCTAAATAAAAGAATCATGGAACAGAGTTTTTAGGGTTGCCACACTCAGGAATATATCTACTTGGTCCACCTAAGGTCATAACAGACATAGCTCCTTGACTTTACAGTGGTACCTCGGTTCATGAACTTGATTCTTTCCATGATTCTGGTTTTCCAAGTTGGACAAGAACCAAATCAAATTCAGTGGTTAGGTTCAGTGTTGACCTTACGGGGAAGTTTGATTTGGGTCTCACTCAATTCAGTTTGTGACCAGAATCGTGGAGAGAATTGAGTTTGTGAACAGAAGTGCCAATGTACTATGCAAAAAGAACTACAAAAAACTGTTCTATTACTAAATTACTTTGCTTTTAATTCCAAATTTTCTTCTTCCATTACAAGAGTATTTTGCTAATTTAGCTTTAAGCCATTGTCATCTACAGAGAACTCTGCTAAGGTTATATTATGGTACAGCAAACAGTCACTTTTTCCCTCTTAACTTCATGATTACTCCAGTAAGGTGACCTGTTTTGGCCGATGGGCTATAAATGGATGTGACCTGGACAAAACTGAAATGTGCTTGTACGGTCAGCCTCTTAGGCTTCTGTCATTAGCACGAGAATGTCATGGTCCCAGAGTCTAATGACTTCAGAAAAAAAAGCAACATATGGAATCAGTACTCATCTGAAACTGGTCAAATCCCAGATGCATGGGCAAGAAATCAGTTCTGTTAGATTCATGAAGTTTTAGGGTTGTAAACACCAGCCCCCAAAAGATGCCTACTTCCCAGTCTCTGAAACCTGTAAATGGCACCCCACAAATGAAAAAAAAAAATTTGTAGGTGTGATTAAATTAAGAGTCTCGAGCTAGGTACATTATCCCAAGTTACCTAGCTGGACCCCAAGTGCAGCCACAGATATATCCCTATAAAGAGGAAGCAGTGGAAGATTTGAAAACAGAAGAGTAGAAAGCACTATGACCACGGAGGCAGACCCTGGAGGCAGAGAGCGTAGTGATGCGTCCACAAGCCACAGAATGCTGGCACCTATTGGAAGCTAGAAGTGAGGGGTGGATTTTCTCTAATAGCCTTTAGACAGAACATGGCCCTGCCAATGTCTAGATTTTGTCCCAGTAAAACTGATTCAAACTCTCCACCAGAGCTAAGAAAGAATATATTTCTATTACTTTTTTGTTTTGTTTTGTTTTGTTTTGCTTTGTTTTTTGAGACAAGGTCTTGGTATGTAACCCAGGCTGGCCTTGAACTCATGGCAATCCTCCCGCCTCCATCTCTGGGTGCTGGGATTACAGGCATACACTACTAAGCCCAGCAGTTTCTGTTATTTTAACCCATGTTTGTAATGATTTTTTTTTATAGAAGCCCTAGAATATTCATGGAGGTGCTCTGTAGCATAGCTGTGGTAATAGTTTACCGATACAAACCCAAACCTATAATATTAGCATTAATAATAACAACAAATACATAGTACAGTACTTAACAAGCATTACAGTATGTTGGATATATTAATTCATCTAATACAACTACAATCTAAGGTACTATTTCATCTTCCTTTCACAGATGAGAAAATAGAGGCACAGAGAAGCCCAAAAGTACCATCCTGTGAGAGCTGGAGCCAGGATCAGAACCCAAGTGCCCATGGCTGCCTAAAGCCAAGAATTGTCTGTGCTTAGGCATAGTGTTGGAGTCTAGAAATTATCTAGAAGCTAGTGATTCTTGAACTCTGGCAAGATTAAAATGTAAAAACTTCTTCCCAGTTGACAATAACTCTTGTGTTCACTAATTACTCCATTTGCTTGGCATTACTAAGATACCTCATTTAAACACATGTGAATAGCTATTAGGCATTCATAAGTATTTTTGCTTTCATACATAACAGAGGTAGTAAGAAACTTTATAAACCCAGAACTACCTAGTATTGAGTCAGGATAATATAATTCTATTGTTGATATGCTGTTACCTCTGGGCACCATGCACTAGGCATTATGCTGTGGCCTGTGCAGAACACAACCAGATATAAGGACGCTGCTTCCCCCAGTGACTTGAAGTTAAAGAAATGAGGCAAATGTGCAACATTAGTAGATGATATAAGAGTTACACATTGGTTAAAAGCTATAGAGATTACAAAATCAACAGGAATTTTTAAGCTGCAGAGTTCCTAAACATCACCTAACTGGCAGGTTTTATGCCTGACTCTCTGTGGCATGCAGCAGGAGGGCCATTCACATGTGCAATATGCTCCCAGGGGTCTCTGAGATGTGTCCTTCTTACCCACTCAAGGAAGCCAGTGTGAATCTGATAGAAAAAGCCCTGAATCAGATCCTACTTTTAATTAATTCCCACTCAATACTTTATTAGTATCAGATTATTCCCTACGCATCTTAAACCTGATTATGGTAGATGTGTCCCCATCCAACTCTCATCTTATAGATAAAAGAAATGAGGAGAAAGGAATTAAGGATGACCTTCAACCTTCCACAAACCTGAATCCTGATATCAGCGCAGTTTCACGGTTCCTACCTCCACAGAACTTATGGTTTCATAGAGCCACATGCAACTTTCAAATGGTTCCAGTGAAAAAGCAAAGGCAACCATTTAGACTGATCTGACCTTGAGGACTTTCATGAGGAGATGGAATGTGATTCGAAGAACACCAGAAACAAGGCAAAAGCACATATAAAATGATACAGGTGAAAACCAGACATGTTTGAGGGTCCAGTAAAAAACAAACAAAGCAAAAAAACCCAATGATGTCATATTGTGGTATAACGGGACATGTGGTTGATTAGAGTCAGGTGGTAGAAAAGCCTGGTCTTAATTTTGCAAGTAACTGAAGGGTTTTTGAACAGAGAAACAGCACGATTAAAGCCAAGAGTGGGATGATGTGCAGATTAGAGATAAAGATGCCCAGAAGATCACACAGAACTGTGTGTTGGGGGCAGAGGACCAGAGCCATCTCCATGGTGCTGGTCATTTTCATACGGGAATATCCATGTACAATGCATGTGGTATATTTTGATTTTAAATCAATCTGTGTGTTTGTGTGTGTGTGTGTGTGTGTGTGTGTGTGTGTAAGAGAGAGTAAGACAAAGACTGGTATGGTGTATTCCAAAACATGAATAGCAGTTATTTTTCAGTAGTGAGATAACAGGTGATATTATCTTCTTTAATTAAAAAAATTCACAATAAACATGTACTACTTTATAATAAAAACTGTTACTCAGCCAGGTGTGGTGGTGCACACCTGTAATCCCAGTTACTGGGGAGGCTGAGGGAAAAGGACTGCCAGTTCACGGCGGCCTGGGCTATTTAGCAGGACCCTGGCTCAGAGTAAAGTGGCACAGTGCTTGCCTAGAGTGTGCGAGGTTGTAGGTTCAATCTCGAGCACCACGACGCAAAACAAGTCCACACAAACCTCACCTGTCATTTAACATTGTACAAGAACTCATGAATAAAATGTTTTGTCTGTAAAGCTGGATTTAAATTACAAATGCTTGATTATATTTTTACTTCCCCCAGGATATTTATCACTAATATATTTTCTACGAATGGTTGGTTTCCTATCCATACAAATATAATAAAACCAACTCAGGAAAGCTAACTAGTAAATATCTTATTTAAAAATAGATTTTAAAAAATTATGCGCTCTCATTATTGTACTAAATTTGAATAGTGATGTCTGGCAATATTAAACTTTCTTACAAAAGCCATTGAATAAAAATAGTACTATTTTCTTTGGTTATGAATAAAGTCCCCCCAAAAGAATGAATCACTGGTTCCATTTCAGTGATAATGGGTATGTGTGCATGAATGGGTAAAGCTATTCCCAGAACTAACAATATGGTTAAAAAAGAATTATATGGAATACCTTATAACATATATTTTTCACTTATCATTTATCATAAGTAGTTTTCATGTTATTAAAATTTTTAACATTGTTATTGTTAATGACTGCATAGTTTTCTATCACATAGATGGGTCATAATTTATATAACTAATTTCTTAACACTTAAAATTCCTTATTATTAGCTGGGCATGGTGGTGCACGCCTGTAATCCCAGCACTTGGAGGCTGAGGCAGGAGGATCTCGGTGAGTTCAAGGCCAGCCTAGGCTACATAGTGAGTTCAAGGTTGGCCTGAACACAAAGTGAGATCTTGTCTCGAAACAACAAACAAACAAAGAGTCCCTATTATTTTCTACTTTCACTAGAAATGTTGCAAATAAAATTCTTAAGAATTGTATTTGTCAAAGTACAACTTCTTGATTAGAGGTAAACACAATTTTTAGGTTGTTTTTGGAACATTTTGCCACACTACCCTCCAGAAAGTTCTTCCCAATTTATGCCATGCCAGGAGTGTACATATCCTCCACATCATTGTGTATGATTAAGAAATACAGTAAGTATTTGACAGGTAAAAATATGGTTTCTGACTGTGTACTGACTGTATTTTTACTCAGTTTTCTAATGAAGTATTCATCTTATTTCTTTGGAGGGTCCTCTCATAGATTAAAGGTATTCATATTCTGCACTTGCTGAAATAAAAAAAAGAAGCTTGAAGCCACTGTATGACTTCTCATTAAGAAAAACAGAATGCTCTGTATATGCAATGAATAATGATACACTTCCCAGCATATGCTGGATATTTCGTAAACATTTTGGGGGAGGGTTAGCAAAACTTGATGTCCAGCCCAAATGGAATGTGTTGAAAAGTGCCATGACAAAGAATGTGAGTGATTTCTGATACACTTAGATTTTAGAAAAAATAAACCTTACCACTGTAATCCTTACACTTAAACTATATACATTCCATTACATACCTAACTCAGTGATCAGTTAATGTTTTTTTTTAGCTTAATAAAATGTGTGGCAAAATTATATACTTTAGAAAACAGTCTTCTTTTTAGAAGTTGGTTTTCAGAACCAGCCTTGGACTGGGCAAGTAGCGAAGTGGTACAGCACTTTTGTAGTTTGGTCCCTAGGATTGGGAAAAAACAAAAACCACTTTTTGGCTAATATTCTGTATTAAATATCAGTGTTTTCAACTAAGCAATACATGGCCATTATGATAAAATATTATGATCTTTGCTTTTGAACATGTGTTACCTAATTATTTCCAAAAGGGCCAAACGGAACTTACAAAAAAGGTATACAGATAATTGAATTACCAGGTAGAATAAAAGGAGGACAGTTAGGCAGTGGGGGCAGGGAGGAAAGGGAGCAGTCACACTGGACGTCCCAAACTAAGGATGGGTCCTGGATTTGAATATAAAGCTGAGCCCGGAGCTTCCCAGCAGCTACAATAAACAAGAAATTTAATGAGTTGCAAGGATCTCATGATTTAATAGGCATATTTAATAAGGCTGGTAATTAAAGTAAATACGCCTGGCACCCAAATACGCCCTTTTCATTTTTAAACAATAATTTCTTCTGGGGAGGAAGCAAAATTAAATGCCTAGCAGTGATTCAAGGGTATTTTATTTGGCGTGGCTATGCACATCTTTAGCCACCTCTGTATACAGTCTTTTTCTAGATACATTTCGACTGTCTAAATCTTATCTATGTGATCTTTCATTTGTTGGGATTACCACTCCTCCCTGAACTGTCCAGAAGTTTTAATGTAAATGTCTACTCGTTGAATCACTTCCCTTTCGCTAATTAATGCCTTACAAAGAGAATCTCTTGAGCTTGTAGCAATTAAGAAATATGAAATGAAATGCAGCCATGTCTTTTCTCCTCTTTCCTTTTTTGCCCTGCCACCACCTATAGGGGCCAGAAAGTGTTGTCATGGAGACAACAGCTGTTGGATTATGAGTGACAGGTCTCCAGAGAGAAGTGTCTTGGAAAGGGAACATCTCAAGTCAAAAAAAGTGATGAGGGAGAAACCAATGCAAGCTGTTTTACTAAATACTGGAGGCTCAAAAAAGGTGTAAACTCACAAGAATAAAGGCAGTATTTCCCCCTTTCTTTTGTCTAACATAGGAAATGTTTTCCTTCCAAAGTAGAACAGATTTCTTTCAAGTAAATCTCAAACATATGTACATATCTTGGCATAATTACATTTTAAAATTGGGATTCACACTGATGCACCAAGTTGGTTGCCTTAGTAATGAGCTATCACCCAGGCAACGGGTTTGCTGCTCTTTCAGGAGCGCAAATCATCTGCTTCCAACCTGGGGGGGAGTGGGCTGGGGAAAGGGTGGCCGTGGATACTTATGGGCTGGATCCAAGAGAAGATAAACAAGAAACAAATTATTTTTGACATGTCATACTATTTCCCAAATATGCCTTTATCTTTTTATTCACCAACTGGGTAGAGGGAGAAGAAAGGCAGAGTGAGGGTAGCGGGGAAGAATGCTCCGTTGTTTCAGTGTTAAATTTTTGCTGAAGCATTTTATTGTTCTATGAGGGCTTTACATTTGTCAGTGTGTAAATACTGACAAATATTTAAATGGGTCAATTATTGGCTTATAAGTCAACAGAATTTTTTTTTTTACAATAGTAAAATCAGTGACTTGACCATAGTAATGTTATTCTAACATTATAAGACCAAAAAGGTCCTACTTGGGTCATCATTAGATTGTGAAAACTAAGAAGTCTGACAGTTTGAATTGTTGATAAGGATGCAGAACAATAAAAACTCTTGTATTTTTCTGGCTAAATGTAAACTGGCACAATTCTTCTGAAAAGCAATTGGGCAAACTTGAGTGAATCTACAGATGTGCAGACCCTACAATGTAGCATTTGTAGTCTGGGGTGTATGCCCTAAAGTAGCCATTTTCAAACTGTCTGGTGAACTTTGAGCACTGCGGAGCCCCTTTCAGGAGACCCTCAAGACCAAAACTAATTTCAAAAGAATAGTAGCAGGTGATTTGCTTTTTAAATTCTCAATTTCTCACAAATGCACAGTCGAGTTTTCCAGGGATTCTACCACCACATGCGGGGACATCATCAGTCTGATAGCTGACAGAAAATGTGCTCGCAGAAAACTGCACTGTGTAGAATTTTCTCAAGTGAGTTTTTTGGGGTCTTCGAAATTTGGGAGTAGTTCCTCCATGGAAACTACCAGACAAGAGAACATGTACAAAAATGTTCACTGCAGTATTTTGTGGAATGATAGAAAACTGAAAAAGAGTGACTATTAATAGGAAAATGAATATATAAACTGAAATTTTTTAATAATAACATAAAGAAGTAAAAGTAAGAAAGCTATTGATACCCTCATGAAGCCAAAGAAATTTAAAGAATCTGCTGAGTGGGAAAAAGAAAATAAGTTTCTGAAGATTATGTTCAGTACAATGTGGAAACAATACAAGCCATGAGAAACAAAAAGTATAACCAAGTCAGAGGCTGCTGGCCTCAACTGCAGTTATCAGTGAGGAACCTTGGCAGGTAAGGAGTTTGGTGACCCAGCTGCTCTGAGAAGACAAGTCCTGAGGCAGCTCTTTACATCTTGTTAGTAAACGATTATATACCTGTTATCACATCCATGTTAAACTGAAATTTAATTCTGTCCTCCTAAGAGCACCGCTGCCATGCATGTGGCTTGCTGGTTACCCAAGAGCTTTCCTATAACACGGGAAGGGCTGGTTTAGTAATCCCAGGAACTAGTCTGTTTGTTAAGGAAAAAAACATTCGAATATTTTGTAGAAAACTTTGTTCCCTATATTTGTCATAGGAAGTTTATTTTACCCACTGACTTTAGTGACAATGAATCCACTGCAACATCAATGGTCCAGCTGTAATGAATTCAACCAATATAAATGGTTTATAAAACATAGATTAAGATCTATCCTCTGTAAACGTATTGTCAAGTAAAATGTGACTAGAACAGAGTTAAGATTTTGGCCACCTTTTGGCCCCTTTTCTTCCAGAAAGCTTCTCCCCAGCTCGGCAGGAGTCTCTCCGCTGAGGCCGCCAGGCAATTACCGCTTATGCCAGCGCACCACAATCATTAACACGTCTCTCTCCTGACAGGCTGCCTGCTTCTTGGGGGTGGAACCTGCTCTTGTTTACTTCCGTGTCCTCATTCAGTACTAATGAACACATCCATGTTTTTCACTCATTCAAAAATGCACACGAGCACCTTCTTCTGCATAACCACATACCACTGTGTTGTAAGGGAAGCTGCTACCTGTTTCTTCTCACAATTACTGAAAAGATTAAGCTGATGGCTACTACTGGATCAAAGGCACACTTTATTTCTCTCGACACTTGGGCAAGATCAAGCAGCACAGTTTTGACCATCTATACTCCCCATGAATGAAGCAACAAATGGACTGGCAAAGCAATTCCATCTACGCGTTTGTTGGTTGTCATCCAAGTGCACCATTCCCAACCTACTCATGACTCAAAACATGCTTTTACTAAAACAAAGAGAAATGTCGTTTCCTCGCGCATGTATTCTCAGTAAGAGCAGAGAGTCACACTGACCACTTTTCATTACTGTACATGTGTCAAGAGCTGATTCATACTTTGAATATCAGTGTTTTCTTCCAGTCGTATTACACATAAATCTTAGTCCATATATTTGACAATAGATGATTCAGACATCACTAAAAGTCTACCAAGGTTGTTTACTACAGGAATTTTGCCAAGTTTCAGTCTGCTTCCTCTCTGAGCATGATGCCATCATCACCTTTGTAGCTGTTTTGTGAACTTTTCTGTAAGAGTATGAGTCATACCTGCTGTTCCTAAAGGAGTGATTCTTGAATGGCACCACTATAATTTAAGGGCATGGTGGTCACAGGTATGTGCGGGAGGCAGGACTCTACGGTCATATCTGTAGAATGACCTCTACTCCGTGTGACCTCTACTCAGCCACTCGGAGACTTTAGCTCCTTTATCTATTACTATTAATATTATTAATGAGACAGGGTCTTGCTATCTAGTTTAGGCTGGCCTTGAACTCACTGTGTAGCCCAAGTAGGCCTTGAAGTCTTGGGCGATCCGCCTGCCTCAGCTTCCCGAGTGCTGGGATCACAGGTGTGTGCCACCACACCCGGTCCTTATCTATTAAACAGAAACAATAATACACACTTGTTCATGGGGTTCTTGTACAATTGAATTAATATATGTAAAGTAACCATAATGATGCTGTTACTAAGGAAATACTAACTTCCATTAGTAGGCTGGTTTGTTTGTTTAAGGGCAAAAATATTTGATTTTATATGGGAAATAATTATTTTGCTTTTAGTCTGAGAAATAAAGCACCTGATTGGTTTTACAAAGAAGTCAATACACTTTGTCTGAAAATGATGGCAAACCCCCGGCTTCGTGCCTCTGCTTGAAGGTTTCATCACAAACAATACACACAAGGATAGTGGCAAATGAGTGATGAAACCCATAAAATCTAATTTTGGGGTAGTGATTCTAGTCACATTTTTTCTTCTGGTTAGCTTACAAAATGCTTATACTTGGGCATACGTATTAACCTTTGAGACTACTTATAACTAACAGTTATTATATTATTCTCAGTTTCAGAATTTACTAATTTCATTATATGTTTATGCTTTAATGAGTCACTTTTAATTCTTTATGAGATCCTTCTTGCAATTAGGGTTATAATATAATCTAACAATAAGAATGTAAAATGCAAATTTAAAAACAAATAGGACCTATAGATAATATTAGTTGTTAATTAAGGTAAACCAACCAGGGTGGTCTGAGCCATCTTTAAAATATACAGTTTTAAAGAATGAAGGGCTATGCCATAGAAAACAATACTTGATAATACTGACTAATATGACATATCAAGTTTCTGAAATATATCCGAACCAAACCCCAAACTGAGAGGTACGTGACAGACTGGGAACCTCTGTGTGGAATGCACTGTGATGAAGACTGGGGTCTTCCTTTCTCAATGGAGCCTCAGCTATCCATGACCACCTGTGAAGAGGCTAAATTCCTAGTCAGCTATGCACAATAAACACAGTCCATCATTAACGCATGTGAGAGAAACTGGAGAAAGATAATCTCCCCCTTACTTCTGCTATTTATGTTAAGATAGCAGATGGTGATAAGGAATTATAGATTTCATATGGTATGTTGTTGTGGTTTTTTTTTTTTTTTTTTTGGGTGCTGGGGATCGAACTCAGGACCTTGCAAGCACTGTAACCACTGAGCTAAATCCCCAACCCCTGATTTCATATGGTATGATAGTGGTATGAAGTCCTTGTCTGTATAGTACCTATCTATAGAGATGATATTGGTATTTTAAGAGTGAAACAGTAAGACATTTGGGATTTCTTTTTTAAAAAGACCCTAACCAGAGCTTCTGGGGTCATGACTCAATGGTAGAGCACTTGCCTAGCAAACGCCAAGTCCTGGGTTTGATTCCCAGCAACACACACACAGGCATGTGCACTCCAAACAAAGACCTCAACCCAACCAAACCAAAAATCTATTATCAAAACAAAATAAACTGCCTAAGAAGGGCAAAATGTTGGATGCTGGTGATGAGAAGGTAAGGATTCATCATACTGTTCTATTTCTACAAATATTTGCAATTTTTATAATAAAATACTTAAAAGAATAAACAATTTTTTCCACATTATAGTCACACAGCAACTGTATGCCAGGCCCCAAAGTAAACCTCAATAAATTCCAGAAAGTTCATCTTAAAGCATAAAGTGATCATAAAACAAAACTAAAAATAACAAAATTAGAATGACACAAAACAGACACATAAAACATATCACTTGGAAGTGATTTAAAAACTCTTAAGTAACTTTTTGGGAAAGAGGAAACCTAAACATAAAAGATAATTAAATGATAATGTAGCCAGTCCTATAGATACAGCAAAAGCAGATCTCCACAGACTCCCCAGTCTACTATTAACACATGTGAAGGAAGCTGGACAAAGGTTATTTCTTCCTCACTTCCACTGTTCATATCAAAAAAGGAATTGATGAAGATGATAGTTCATAAATTAGAAATATGTAACTTGTAGAATTAATGAACAAATTGGAGAGCTGGTCCTTTGAGAAAAAAGAGTGAGCATAAAAGGGAATGATAATAGATACAAAAGGAATGGATGAAACTAAAGACAGACTACTTTGTTCAATCCTATCCTTTTAAATCCAAAGCCCTGATGATTCTGTAGGAAAATAAAAATTACTAAAACTGACCCCACATAGCTACAAAACAAAAATGCACCAATTATTATAAAGAACTAGAGAAAGCTGTTGAAGAGTTAGGCTCCAACAAGTGCCTTCTTCCACATAGTTTCCCAAGAAGAATTCAACCTGACCAGATTAGCTCCAATGCTGTTTAGAGGATTCCAAAATATAGATAAAGAAGGAAAAGTGCCATGTTTCTTGTTGAGTCAAAGATAATATCATTATTCAAGTGATTAGTAATACTGTTTGTATTAGTAACTCAAAAGAAGAAAAAACATGAGCATTTGATACCTGCTAAATAGTAACTGGACATAATTCAACATCTGTTCTTCATTTTTAAAGTATTCTTAACATATCTGGAATAGACGGAAACCTCTTTAACATGTTCAAATATATCTACCTCAATCAGCATCATATGTAAATGGAAACCACCGGAGGAATTCTGATTAGTAATAGGAACATTTCAAGGCTGCCCAAAATCACCACTGAAGAAAATTTCTTCCATGGACTGGAGCTTCCAGTCCACAATCACTTGGCCCCATTTTTCTGGGCCTGTGCTGAAGCAGCACATCATGGCCTGAGCATGTGGTAGACCAAAACCACTCACTTTGTCAGCCAGGAGGAGAAAGAGGAAGGAGTCAGGATCCCACAACCCACTTTAAGGGGACCCCCGGGACCTAAAGACCTTCCACAAGATCTCACCTCTCAAAGGTTCCACCAGCTCCCAGTTGTGCCATACTGGGGACCAAGTCTATACACATGGACCTTTGGGGACACTCAATATTCAACAATATAGTAAGCAAAGTCCCCCGAATAAAGACAGATCACACAGACATGCCTTATATAGGTAAACAAGAAATTCACTCTTCTAATTCTATCAACCTATCTAAGTTTGTTAATGGCCACACAAAAGATAAACTTCCTCAATACTTTTCCAACTCCCTTTGAAACTCTGTCCTAACACTTTATATGAGAAATTTTATCTTGACCTATGATTCCCTAAAATTATAACATAAATTAAAACTATGTATGTATCAAAACAAGAACGGAATTTTTTGAGGGTTTCTATACCCCAATACTCTTCCAAGACAGCAAAATATTTCAGACTTGTTGAGCAGAGAACATCAGAGATTGATGACTTTTTTTTTTTTCTTGGTGCCGGGGATCGAACTCGGGCCCTTGTGCTTGCAAGGCAGGCACTTTAACCACTGAGCTAAATCCCCAGCTCCTGATGACTCTTTATAATGCATCTGGTGCAATATTTTCATTAAAAAAAGTTACTTGTTAACTTTTAACAGTTAAAACTATAGGTTTAGGATTTCCCTAACTATGCAACAAATGTGTGTCTCATTTTCTGAGATTTAAGGAATTTTAACACATGGATGATAAATAAAAAAATCTCCAAACCAAAAGGTCCAGGTTGAAGAAAAAAAGCTAAAAACAAAATCAGATTTATCTCATTACACACTCATTACACATTACAGATTTATCTCATTACACACTTAGTAACTATCATTAGACACTTCATCTCAGCTCTATGTGTTCACTGCTGAACTGACAATATATTCATTTCATAGCACCTCCTTGCTTAAACTACAGTTTTGAAAACTTTAAGTAGTTTCCTCAGTGCTGTCTAGAAACACTGTAATGATTTCTATCTACTCAAATGTGATATAAGGAACACAGACACAAAATCAAATGTGGAGGCTATGTGGGTAAGTGAATCAATTGTGTACTATGAAAAGAAGAGAAGAATGGCCTTTATAATATCTCACTGGCCAGAATGACTCATTTTTAAACAATTAGTTTAATGATGTATAGATCAGTATAATACAACTGAGGCTTTTTATGAAACGTATTTTTCAACATTCAGACAAAACATTCAGGTTTTAGGTCAATCAGAAAAAGTGCATAAAGTGAAAATATCCAGTGCTTCAGGGAGACAAATACTTTCATGTGATAGTTGATGGGAACAACTGGTACAGTCTTTCTGGAGGCAATTTAAAAATGAGTACAGAAAACTTTAAAGGTAAGCATCTTGAAATAATTTCATCTCTGGGATCTAGTCCAAGAGAATAATCAAGTATATTTGTAAATACTTAATAGTAATGGCAGTACTAATTGTAATAATAACAGCTAATATTTACTGGATTTTTTTTTTTTTGATGATACTGGGGGGATTGAACCCAGGGCCTTGGCAATACTAAGCAAGTGCTCTACCACTGAGTTACATCTCCAACCATTTTCAATATTATTGTGAGGCTGGGTCTCATTAAATTGCCCAAGCTGGCCTCAAACTTATGATTCTCCTGCTCAGCCTCCCAAATTGCTAGGATTACAGAAAAGGCCACCATACCTAGATTACCGAACTCTTAATATGGGTCAGTCACTGCTCTAAACAAACAGAGATGTGTACTGTAGAGAGACAGGAAGAGTGAAGGACTGGAAACACCTGTTTCTAGGAACAGACTGGCTAAGGAGACTCTGTGAAGAACTAGGTCAGCTATTACAAATATGCCATGTGCTTATACATACAAAAATAGAGCAAAAAGTATATAACTGTGATAAAATGATTTTAAATTATATTTAAAAATTTAATATAAAATTTATATTCAGTGTAAAATTCTATTAAAAATATAAAATTATATTTAATATAAAATTACATTAAAATATAAAATTATATTTTAAAATTATATTACAAACATAAAGATATAACAAAATTATATTAAATATATAATTATATTTAAATTATATTTAATATAAAATTATGTTTTTAAATTTTTCTGCATGAACTTGTATTGCTATTACTTATATACTATAAAACCAATAAAACTCTTTAAATGTGGATTTTTAAAAAGGTATTTAGCTTTACAAATTTTCTACAATGTCAAACACATGACCAAGTAAATGAACGGAAACAAGATTGCCTATAGTTCTTGATACTGACTAGTTAATGATTTAAATGATGACAGATGAGAAGCATGCTTTTTATGAACGGGAAAGGAATACAGTTTGTATCTCCTCTGCAGTCTTTCTTTGTCTTCTGCAGTTTATTCCTTTAAGAGAAATTGAGTTTGGAAGTTCTAGTTTTAGTCAACATCCTTGATTCCACTTCTAATAACTTGCTGTTAAATCTCTAATAAGGCACAGAAAAGGCATGGAAAAACACCGAAAGTCAGATATCCACATATTAAGATCTATTATGTAGTATGAAAAATTAGTGTGATATTGCCATAGACTGCAGAATAAAATAGCCCTAAACCAGATTTACATATATATGTGAAATTAACATTAGACAAAGGTGAGATATCAAGTTATTAGGCAAAAAGAAATTAAAACAGCTAGTTATTCACCTGGAAGAAAACAGAGCTGGACCCCTAATACCACACCATTACAAGAATAAATTCCAGATCCATAAAGATTCTGGAGAAACCCAAAAGCTATAAATAGAAAGATAAACCTCACTATATTAACAGCGAAAAATTTTGCATGGGAAAGTATACTGTGAACACAGTCAAATGACAACTGTAACAAAAATAACTATAACATAAAATTAATACTTCTTATATAGAGATAGCTCCCAGAATTCAAACAGAAACCACCCAGCAGGAAAATGGGCCAAAGATCTGAAGAAACAAATAACCCGAGAGGCAGTCCAAAAGGCCAATACACACAATCTCACTAGCAATCATAGACATGAAAATTAAAGTAGAAATAAGGTATCATTAGGCCTTTGCATTAAGCTATATGCCCAAACCCCTTCAAATTTGTTTTTTTTTTTTTTTTTTAATTTCAAGACAGGGTGTTGCTAAGGCACCAAGTTGCCCAAACTGGGCTGGAACTTAGAATCCTTCTGTCTCAGCCTCTCAGAGCATTGGGATTACAGGCATGTGTCACCATGCCTGGCTTCAACACAACAGTCTAGCTCCCGGCAATCTGGTGCATAGAAACTTCCACTAGTGTGGAAGGCTGTGTATATAAAGATGTCTCTTAGAGTTATAAGAAGACTATACACATGTCCAGAAGATGGTTAACATTCCAGGCCTGACAATGTTTCCTTAGAGAGGCATGCTGTGAGCTGGCCCTTGGCTGTCATCTGGGAACCTGCAGCTAAACAGTTCCCTACACTCATATAAAACTTTTCCTAGGTGGTAAGAGTGGCTCGCTGGGCTTAAACTGCTGGCACAAACAATGTGGTTTGTGCTGCATAACCAAATTCCTTCCGGGAGTCTGAAATTTTGATTCACGCTAGGCAGAGGGTGCCTACAAGACAGGCCCCCAGTGAAGACATTGAGCACTGAGTCTCTAACAGGCTTCCCTGGTAGACAACACCTGGCTTGTGTTGTCACAACTCACTGCTGGAGGAATTAAGCATGTCCTGTGCAACTCCATTGGGAAAGAACTCTTGGAAGCTTGTTCCTGGTTTTGTCTGGATTTAGTGCCAAGTGCTTTCTCTCTTTGCTGATTTTGCTTTGTATTCTTTTGCTGCAATAAACTTTATTTATCAGTATAACTCTATATTGGGTTTTGTGAGACCTTCTAGTGAATCATAGAAATTGGGGGTGTCCTGGAGACTACTGAGACGGGGGGAGGAGCAATGCAGGTAGAAAAGGTAAATGTGGGATAAAAAAGAGAGTAACAAAATATTGTGGAAAATAGAAAACTGATAAGAAAATCATATGGACTATGATCTCATTTTTATTATAGTATGCATCCTTGTACACATGTACCGAACAATATCAAAGAAAATGGAGGGGTTGGGGCTATAGCTCAGTGGTACAGTCTTACTCTGGGTGGTAGGATTTTAGGTGATTTTTTTTTTTTAACCTTTTCTGTATAAGTTTTTTGATTGCTGTCAAAGGCTGGAGACTGAACCATGTCAGGCAAATGCTCTACCACTGAGCCATACCACAACCTGACATTTGATTTTACAATGAGCTCATGTTATTTATATAATCAGAAAAAAGATAAAGCTATTTTTATTTAAAAAGGAAACAAAAATCAGTTGTTGGAGATTCTTGTTTAAAGCAGCTCTTGATGCTGCCTCTACTAACTTCCCACTAAGTTCCTGTAAGGTTATAATAAAAGGGAAATCACACCACACAGGAAGTTAGGTGACTGGTGATCTATTTCCAGAAGCTGGAAGAAATTTCCATGAATTTTATGGAGTTGGTCAGAGAAAGGTAATCAATAGATCATATGGTACCCTAGAAAGGTGCCTAGGAACACACACCCTTTTTTCCTATCCCAATGCTGTATGGTTCAGAAACGTGAGATCTATCTCACAGAGAAGACAGGGCTACTTTTCTTCCACTGCATGGCTGGTGGCTTATGAAGTGCTCATCTCTACTTTTTAAAGAATTTCTCTTTCCAAATAGAGATTATAATTTCTCACCAGAAAGAAAGCAGAGGCAGAGACTGTAATAGCATACTGCATTTCTAGAAGAAAGTGTCATCAGAGGATCCGAGAGAGGAAGAGTCCTAGCAGCTACATATACCTGGGGTTAAATCTTTGTAGATATGAGCTGGGCTGTGGGCTGGAAGGGGAGTGGGGGACAGACTCAAGCAGAGATGAAACAGACTCAAGTCTGTATCATACTGACAACTGAGACAGAAGTGAGTAAACTGCCATATATATTTGAGAGGAAGATTCTACCAGCCACCAAGTGGACAGAGAGTGAGTTCAGGGTAGGGTGAATACATAGTTTATTATCCCCACCGGGACACTTAGGAGTGCTTGGGGTACTACTGATAGCCAAAAGAGCAACAAGGCGTCTCCCCACCGGGACACTTAGGAGTGCTTGGGGTACTACTGATAGCCAAAAGAGCAACAAGGCGTCAAACAGGGCTAGCCTAAGCAAGCTCAGGAGTCAGAACACCCTGGTTGACTCAACTGATTAAGCCTGAGTCAGCTTCAAGTATAAGTAGAAAGAGAAAAAAAAAGTATCAGATCTGGAAAAAACAAAAAAACAACAAACAAACCAACAAAACCATTAAAGGCAACAACTGAAAAGAAAGGACTTAATTTCTTTCTGAAATTATTTCATGAAAATAATTTACGGTGGCAGATAGAAAACAGAGGTCCAACTTGCAAATTTACAGGCATTCTTGAAGAAAGAAAAAGAACTGAATAAAAATTTTTAAAAAAGCAATTAATAGAAGGAAAACTGAGAATGACACACAACTTAGTATCCAGTCCAAAAGTTACTATGTGTTCCATGCAAAATAAATGAAAATGAGACCAAGATTTAGAGACATCTTGGCAACTGGCAGGGAAGAGACAACTTTTCTTATTCACACATGACATAACCATTTACCCTGGAAAACTAATATCAACAAATATGAATCAAGAAAGATTTCACTCTGGATACAGAGGAACCAGCATAAGCCAATATTCTTTCTCTGTACCCTTACTGTCATGTAGATAATATAATAAATTCACACTAGCAACAAAAGTAGTAAAACATCTAGAATTCATTAGGCTTCTTTCAGTCTAAAGGCCAATGAAGATGATCTGTTTTGTACTCTTGATGTGATAATTTAATACCGTAAAAATGTTAATCCTTTCAAGTGAATCTACAAATTCAATGCAATCCTAATAAAGTTATTGTTGCATTTAATGAACTTATTACACATATTAAATTTTATACTGCAGAATAAAGGTCTTCATATAGGTTAATCCATTTTAATAAAGAGAAGCAGAGAAGATGGATTGATCTTACTATTTACTATGACATACTATAGTAAAGACAAATAGAAAAACAGAATTGAACCAAGTACTCAGAGACACATGTTACAGATAAACTGCACTCGAATGCTACAATGTCTCAAGTGAATAAAAGGTTAATGTTTGAATATTCAAGGAATTCCTGCTAATCAACAAGAAAATACCAACTCCACTAGAAAAATGGATAAAGGATATGAACAGGTATTTCACAGGAAAACCCAAAGAGCAAACAAGCATTTAATGAAACGTGTAAATTTAATAGTAACTAGGGAAATGCAAAGTAAAACCATAATGAGATATCATTACACCAATTAGTCTGATAAACTTTAGGCAGCAGGTAGCAGGCACCACACCGGTAGGGGTGTGGTCACACAGCGGTGCCCTTTGTGTGCAGCTGGTGGTTGTACAAACTGCTAGGGATTCTGAAGCAGAATGTGGCACTATTTATACCAGTGAGGTACATGCTATGACATATATGCTGTGAACCAGCAACTTTTTTTCCTGGTAAATATCTGAAGGACATCCTCAAAAGGTACATGATTTTTTCTAATACACATTTATAACTTTTTGCATTAAAATGGTTTTCCCAGAAGCAATAAGAAAGGAGGTAGGGGATATAAAGAATGACTGCAGGAATGAAATAAGAGGGGGGCCTTGCACGGATAGTTAATGAGCTACGGGGCTAGCAAGCCACACTGGACACCAAGTGGCTGTGGTGGTGGTGGTGGTAGGGGTAATGATGCAGGTAGTCATGAACACAGTGGCAAAATTTTTGAATCATAAGACAGAAGATTTCCTTAAGCATTTAAATTGAAAGAAAAAACACAGCTATAAAAGATGAAAAGCAGACTGGTCCATAGATCTCGCTAACTTTAAATACCAGAAGACAAAATGTCTCCAGCATTTTCAGGATAAAATAATTTTGAACTTGAGTAGTCAGATAAGTTTTCCACGTGTGAAATCAACAAACATTCTAAGATATGCACAGACACACAACATATACCATCATGAACTTTTACTAAAACATTCAGCAAAGTTTTAAACACAATAAAGATGTTATCCTTGTACATAAAATATAACATTACCTTTTGTAGGAAGAGGACAATCCTTACGAGCATCTGCGCACGGAGTTCTTCCAAGGTAAACAATGTACGGGGCGTTCGAATGAAAATTTTGGTCTTCCCATACGCTACATCATCCTGAAAACCACATCGCTCTATCAGTTTCTTGACAGCCTCTTTGTCTGAAGGAAGGTCATGGTTGGGCCAGGTGAATTCAGAGATCATCTTATACCTGGGAGAAAAAGAATAGAGCACAGGTTAAGGGAGAAAAAAACCTATGATCATCTCAACAGAAAAGCTATTCCATAAAGTTCAAGATGCTCCACAGAAGACAAAACAAAACATTTGTAAACTGTTAGTAGAAGTGCATTTCATTAGCCTGATAAGGATGCAAAAAAAGCCTTCAATAAAATAAACTATGACTTCCTGAAAATAACTCTTATTAAACCAGGGATGGAAGGGACTTCCTTAATCTAATTAAAGCTATTTACAAAAAATTTACAGTAAATACCATTTGTAAACGGGTGACCTTGGAAGCATTCTCTTCACAAACAGACAAAAGGATGCTTTTGTCATGGGTTCTACTCTACACTGTTCTAGAAAACAGAATTGGCACAGTGAGACCAAGAAATAAATTGGTAAACGAGGAAAGAACAAAACCAATACTACTTATGAACAACTTGCTTCTCTTCAAAGGAAATCAAGTGGATCTTTACATAAACTCTTACAACTAAAAGAAAGTTAAGCAGTGCTGCTACATAAATGATCAATACACAAAAGTTGACTGCATTTCTACATTCAAGTAGGCAACAGCTCCTTGCCATGTGGGCCTCTTACAAGGCAGTTTACCACATGGCAGCTTGCTTCCTGGTGGCTGAGCAAGACTGAAGTCACAGTCAGAGGTTTTGTGGCCCATATTCAAAAGTGACACCTCACTGCTTCTACCATATTCCATTTTGTTAGAAGCAATCAGTAGGTTCAGTCTACACTCAGGGAGTAGACAGGACACAAATACCAGGAGACAGGGCCACCGGCCACCTTAGAATCCTGTGGCCACGGTGATTTCCCTCCTAAGGCAGAGTTGTTTACTACACGTAGCAAAATCAAGTAATAGTTTTCTTAGATGGCATCTGAATTTTAAATCATTGAGAGAAAGGTTTCCTTCACACTTAACAGATTAATTTGTTGATATTTTCTTCTAGTACTAAAATGTTTTTTGTTTTTATGTTTAAATCTCAGGATCACTTGAATATGGTAGAAGGCATGGATCTAATATTTTTTGATAAACAGTTATTCAATGATTCCAACACCATCAAAAAGTCCATACTTCCCACTGTGATTTAACAGGCCATGTCTATCATGTGCTAAATTTTCATACATGCTTCAGGTAATTTCTGAACGTTCTAGCCTGCTTCATTGCTGTCTATCCATCTGTGCACTGGTACCTTATAGTTTTAACTATAAGGACCTTAGGAACATTTTAATACGTTTCTTTTTTTTTCTTTTTGAAAGGTCTTTCTAGTTTTTCTGATATGTTTATTTTTCCATATGAACTTTAGAATTGGGTTTTATAGTAAGTTTTAGGAAAAAAACAGAATCCAGACAACAAAGTTAAAAAAAAACCCTGAAACCTCCTAAACCCCCTTGAAACTAGTTATATTGAGATCACACATTAAATTTATATATGGTGTTGAGTTGTCCTACGCAAGAGCAAGGGATGCTTTCCCAGTTATTCGATGCTTTTCAGGAGTGCTTTTCAGGAGCCTTTAAAAGTTTTTCTCATCGGGCTTTTCATGTTCCTTGTTAAGATATCTAACCAGCATCTGAGATGGTTAATTTGCTCTGTTTTTGACATCTCTCTCTCTCTCTCTCTCTCTCTCTCTCTCTCTCTCTTCTTAGCTTCCTGGATATTTCTTTGCAGGCTCACTTTCTGCCAAGTCTGGCTACTACCGTATCCCTAAGTATGGACATGTCCCAGGACTCAGTGCAGGATTTCTAAGTGCACTTTCCCCACATCACCTCATCTAGTCCACTGACTTTAAATAATTTATTTAAAATATAAAAGGTAAAACATAAATAAATGGTTTCCCCTGTACCATTCATATTTTAAAATATATAAAATATAGTTTTCAACTCATAAACATATTATCCTTAGCCTCAACCTCAGTTCTGAGCTCAGACTGACAGATCAGGTGCCTACACAGGTCTTGAAGGCATCTTAAGTTTCTCTTTCCGTCTTCCCTACCTCAAGCCACCCAGTTACTAAAGTCCGAATCCTCGGAATATTTTTATCCCTTCTATCACTTTTCTATCATTATTTCTAGGCCATCAAGTCTTGCTGATTTTAGCTCCAAAATATATTTAAAATTCAACAATTGTGCTCATCTTTCCTGCTGCAAACCTAACCCAAGCCACCTTCTAGCTTAATAGACTTGTAAGTTATTTTTTTAAATTAAATTTCCTTTACAATCCATTCTGTTGTTTTCTAAAAAGGCTTAAATCATTTTTGTCTTTTACTGTTCTTCTCCCTCTTCACTATCCTTCAATCACCTTGACTTTGTTAGGGCTCCACAATGTGGTGCCTCCCTTTTGCCTAGTCCTTGCATACACTGTTCCCACTGCCTGGAATGCATTGTATTTAGTTCTCAAAAGGCTGGTCCCCTCTCATACTTTATTCCTTCCTTGGTCTCTCTACATCAACACTCCCCATACCACTACCTTCACTAGGACAAATGTTTTGTGTGTTTTTTTTCCCCTGTACCATTCATAATAATTTGTAATCACATTGATTTGTGGGCTTATCTGTTCAATATCAGTCTCCATCACCAGCCTGTGGGTATCATGAAAGCAGAGACTTTGTGTCTGTCTCCCCCCCCTTCCTCCCTCTCTCACTCCCTTCCTTCCTTTTCCTTCCTCCTTCCCTCCCTCTCTTCCTTCCTTTCTATCCATCCATCCATCCATCCATCTAGTCAGGTCCGTCTGTCTGTCTGCCTGCCTATCATGTTGCCTGCCACACTGCCAGGCACACCGTGGAAGCTGGAAGCAAAGCCGCCGCCACCAGCTCAGCCCACAGGCGCTCTGCTTTCTCTTTCACCAGTAAAGGCCATGACCCCTATTCACTAGCAAACCAGCGTCCTAAACGTGCTAGTGAAAAAGCTGGACCATCTGCTTTCTGACGACTTGCTTGACCTCCCTGATGGTCTTCAGCAACTTTTAAGGGTTATCAGTATGCTAAAATCTTTCCTTTGCGTTTTTCAGTAACAGAAACGAAAGTAAAGTGACAAGTGAAGATTTAGGTTCAAACCTAGAATGCTTGCACACACAAAAAAATTGCAGAATCTACACGCAAAATTTCATTTAGCAAATATTACTTTCCTTTTCCTCATCATCTCTAGAAACATTGGTCTAATATACCGCACACCCATCTCACCCCACTGGTAATCGATTCAATCAGTATGACAATATAATGAAATGACAATTTCTCAATTTTGGCAAACTCATTTTATATGAAGCAGAAGACAAACCTAGGCTGCTGGGTAAGAACAGGCTAATTTTCCTAGATGCACAGCCCATTGTCTTGTCTCACACCTTCCTATATGATTCCGGAGAAGCATGCATCAGGACTTAAATAATTGTTGATTGGATTGACCTGTTTGTCCAAAAGCATATTTTTTGGAAGAGTGAGTTTAAAACATCCGTTGTAATCATAGCTATATCTAAATTTTTTGTTACATATTCTATTAGGTGTACTTTCTGGTTGCTCTGTTTTCTTTTGGACAGACTAAGCTTACCTTATTTTCCCCTTTGATTTGAAAACTGTATGTTCAATTGTGAACCAGTGATTTTTTTTCCCCCCAGGACTGGGAATCGAACCCAGAGTCTGCTGGGCAAGCCCTCTTTCTACTGAGGTACAATCCCCAACCCTGGTATAAGGTTCAAGATCGCAGGCTCTAGAGCCAACTGCCTGAGTTCAAACATGGAGCTACGTGAACTAGGTGAAGTTATTTATTCTTTCTGTGCTTCAGTTTCCTCATTCACACATGAGATGTGATTAAAAAAAATACAGTGAATGTTTAAATCAAAAAAGAGTATTACAGTAAAAGACATGTTACCATTAATGCCCTTCGAAATACTCCTCTTTGTTTTGAAGACACCCATCATCATTCTTGCCATTTTATGAAGTGGTTCTAAGTGTTTTTTTGTGTCTTTAGTTAAAATGTCTTTATTGTCAATGTTCTGAACTGACTCAAAATGTTTACTTACCATTGTCATTTTGACTTTGGAGAAGAGTGAGAAGTCACATGGTGCTAAAGTCAGTGAATAAAGTAGATGAGGGTACACTGTTATGTTTTTACAAGCTTGCCTTTCTTCTGGATGGCATCTGGCACAGGATTCATCATATTTTTGATCACACCTTGTAATGACACTCACAAAAGAGGACTTTCAGAACTGCTCCAGAAAGCGGCAAGAACAAGGGGATAAGTGTGTTTGAAGCAAGTGGGAGTAATGGGGGAGGGTGTTATTGGCAATGTGTCTTTTGTAATAAAGTTTTGAAAAAGTTTTCATCATTCACTTTGTGAAACGAAGGCAACATACCCTCCTTCTGTAGCTGTCAGTTTTGATGACTTAGATGTAGAATGCTTAAATGGTTCCTGATATATATTCAAAAGCTTAATGGCTATTATAATTCTCTTGCAAATTTCAAAACACATTATTTTTTCCTGTTCAATTATTACATATGTCCTCTCCATAAACAGAATATAAGTTTTTACTTATTTCTACTTCTGATTCCCATTTTAGCTTTAGTTCTGGATTATTACTTAAAGATTTTCCCTTCTTACAATCAATACGTTTTTTAGATTTAACAAAAATTTTTGCTCATTTATTTATTCCATATTGTTTTTGCATCCCATGTTTTCCTTCTTGATGTTCATCTTTCTTTTGCTAAAGTACAGCCTCTGGAAGATTCTTTTTAGAGAGGATCTATGAATAATAAACTTCTTGAGTGTGTCATAAAATGTTATTTATTTTACATCTTGAATGGCATTTTGCAATGCAATATAATTCTAAACACACACTGCATTTCCCCAATATGAAGACACCACTCCTTTGTCTACCTGATCAAATGTTAATAATGAGATTTATATCCTTCTTTCAGTTCAGATAAATTCTTGGAAATTGTTTGAACAGTGCTTTCTCTCTATTCTTGGTTCTTTCTTTTTGGTACTCCTCTTAGATGGGCTTTGCTTCCCTTGTAGCTGTGGAGGTGGTCACTTGTCCTGGCCGCTATGGCACCCTCCTGATGCTGCGGCTGCGGTAAATCAGCTGGTCTGGCTCCTTCAGTAGCAGCTCAATCCTCACAGCGCAGTCTTCGCTTATGCCTGTGACACTGGGCTGGATCTGGGTCTTCATCTCTGCTTCATTTTGTATTTAGGAGTGACTCACATCTTTAAGGTCCATGGAGAATCCCTCTTCTTGACTCCATAGCTTGGTTGAGTATTTACTTAGTTTCAAATATACATATTTTGAATTATAGGGGGATGTTGTAGAGTGGGAATGGGCTAGTTAAGCTTGTACCATAAAGACCACCAGATTTGAAATTCATTTAGGTTCTTTTTAATGTTTCTATTCTATTTTTACATAAGTATTAAAATATTTTTCTAATCTCATGTATAACATTTTTTAATGTTCAAAACAAACACATCAACACTTTTCAAGTTCAAAGTAAAGTAAGTCCCGAAAGAGATTAAAAGTAGATAAAGATACACACTTGCAAAATTCTCTGTCCCCTCTAAATCAAGCATACTCACTGCTGACTTGCTTTGACTGCTTGCATGGCTTCCTCTGTACCTCATGAAAATACATTTTCAGTTCAGCCCCATCCTACATTTATTCCACAGTGCTCACTCTCATGTTACACTTCTGCTGATTTTCTATAGGTGACAGCACAAAAATGAATTCTATGCGGATCAATTGCCAGAATTTTCCAAGCACAAATGATAGACTAGTAATCTAATAATATAACTTGACACTGCAATTAAGACTCAGAATGAACACATCGCTACTCAGGAAAACATTCCTACTATATAATCTCAAAATACAAAAAATTGAACTGTGTGATTTCAATAGGAAAAACGGTCAGTTTTGAACATAACCTTTAGAGTAATATAAAATTAAATTTCAATTTTCCAGGATATTACACTGTAGAGTTTTATCCATTCTATTTAAGAATATACATGCAGCATAAATTCTTCTGCATACAAGTCACTGGGGAAACCTAACCATGCCAGGTGTTTGTTTGTTTGTTTGTCTGTTTGTTTATTTTGGTGCTGGGGATCAAACTGAGAGCCTTATGCTTGCAAGGCGAGCATTCTAACCACTGAGATAAATCCCCAGCCCGATGGCAGGTGTTTATAAACTCACATCTCAAATGGACACTCAGCTCCACCGACCGCAATCCTTCTCAACAAACCTGCACTTTCCCACTCTCAAAAACAAGTCTACTCATTTCCCTTTAAACATTCTGTGCCACCTCTCCCCACCCTCACTCTCAGCTCATAACCTCACCTCAAACTTCACTAAGAACACAGAAGTGATCAGACAAGAACATTTTCATCTTTGCCCCCAGCGGTGCCTCTGGCCTTCTTGATCTGTATTCGTGTTCTCTGGCTAGTGTCCCTGCTCCTATGTGTTTGGGATTCCATCCTTTCTTGCTATCTCTGGGATGTTGTTATTGTAATTACTGTACCTCCCTTCTCTCCTGTATCATGGGTTTTCTCCCTCTTTTGTGAATCATCCTCACCTGCATACATTTTCTAGTGTCTCCTGATCTCGTGTCCTTTTCCAGTGACTGACTGTCTCCATTTTTTCTGCTCCCATGCACAGCAAAATTTCTTGAGCTCTTGTACGGATCTGATTTCTCATTTCTGCTTCCCATCTTGTTCAAAGCAGGCTCTGCTATCTTTCCCGTTGACCTCTACACTGCCAGATCTAGTGCTTAAACTTTTGCTTTTCTTAGTTGCACAGCAACACTTGACATGTTGATTGCACGTTTCCTCTTGAAATGGCCACCTTCTCTTGGCTCCTGTGACATAACCCTCCTTTGGTTTCCTTCTACCTCACCAGTTGCCTCCTCTTCTCTTTGCTAGTTTCACTGTATCAGACCACAAAACCTAATACTGTCATGGGCCTCCTCCTTATCAGCCAGTCCAAAAGCTTTATGTGTTATCGACATACCAATGACTCCAAAATCTCATCTGCAGCCTGACTTCTTCCCAGAACTTCAGGAATACAGATCAATAACTGTTTTAGTTACTTTTCTCTCGTTGTTGGGACAGAATACTCGACACCCAAAGTTAGGGGAAGAAAGGTTTATTAGCTCACAGTCTGCAGAGGTTTCAGTCTATAGTCCGCTGAGTCCGAGGCAGGGCGGCATGGCAGAGGCAGGGCGGGCCCGGCAGCCAACCGACTGGCCGACCGGCAGCAAAATAAAGTGAGGAAAATGCAAGGAATGTATGCAAATAAGCAATGCAAACAAGCAGCTAGTTAGCTTCTTCCTGTATCTTTTATCTAGGCTACCTGTCCTTAGGGTGGGTAGCACTCCCACCTTTAAATTTAGTTCCACATCCTTGATCCCAGCAGAACCACGCCAAATCGATCAATAGATTAATTTAGTAACCACACACTCTAGATCCAGCTATCTCTTACCACATGAGGCTTTGGGGGGACATCTAGACACAAACCATAACAATAACTTACTTAATATTTCCACTGAGATGTTTAGTAGGCATCTCGAAGTTAACATAGTCAAGAACAATCTCATTCTATCCTTGCTCCCATTCTTCTTTGAACTTTTACCTAATTTCTGTCAGCAAAGGATATCGTGCTTACCCAGATGCTAGGCTCAAATCTACTCGTCTCCTTCATTCCTCTCTGCTTCTCTCATCAGAGCCAACCCCTCTAGGAGGAAGTCTTGTCAACTTCACCCCCAAAATATGTCCTGACTCTGCCCATTACTCTTCTGTCTCCAATACTCCCTTGCTGAAGGCACTATGTTAAAGCTACCCTTCCGGGACTCTAGTAAGAGCATCCCTAAATGTTTCCCCAATTTCTTTACATATAGTAGGGACAATGATTCCTTCAAGGTATCTGTAAGATTCCCACTCCATGGCTAAAATCTACCAATGGCTTTTTAATCATACCCAGCCAAACATAAATGGTTCAGGCTGATTGTAACGTTCAACATGACGTTGCCCCCATCTACCTCCTGGCTCTTTTCTTACCACACATCTCATCACTTGGCATCCTTCAACCACAGAGACTATATTAGGTACCTAAAGTACTATACTTGTTGTTGACATACAGCCTTTTCCATGATTGTTCCCTCTGTTACCTTTTTATTTTGCTGTCTGAGACAGGGTCTCGCTATGCAGTTCAGGCTGGCCTCAAACTCACAGTGATCCTTCTGCCTCAGCCTCTCAAGTGCTTTAATTACAGGTGTATGCCACTACACCCAGCTTTGTTCCGTCTTCTGACTTTACTGATCTTTGTATGCCTGGTTCCTCCCTGTAATTGTTATTTCCTCAGAGACTCTTTTGACCAACCGATCCAAAGTATTAGAATTTTCTGCATTTTTCTCATCTTTATTTTACATGTTTATTTATTTTATTTGATAGACTCTGTGGTCCAGAATATAGAAAATGTTCTAAAATATTTTAAAATAAACAGACGGAATTTAACTTCTGTAAATCTTCTGATTCACAGCTGCCAACTAACACTGCCATTATCAACTATAAATCAACAACAGCAACAATGTTTTCCATTTACTGAGGGACCATCATATGCCAGGTATTCATAAGTATTATCTCACTTAATCCTCTAGTAACTCTTCAATGTAGTAACTACTATATCCTCATTTCACAGGTAAGGAAACCAAGGCATAGAAAGGTTATGTGATTTGACCAAGGTCACATGACTAGAAAATGGCAAATCCAGGATTCAAACCAGGAGGACTAACGTCAGAGCCTCCATGCTTAACTTCATAATATTCTATTTTATGATAATTACTAATACTGGTAATCCTTCAACGACAGGGACTATATTAGGACTCGACTGATAAGTAGCATCGATCAAGTACTGTATCTAATACGTGCAGGAACCTATGCTTTTTACTTAGGTTAATTTAATCACAGCAACAGTCCTACAAAGTATTATTATACTCATTTTACAGATATAGAAATAGAATCAAAGAAGCTGAACTTCCAGACTAAGATCATGGAGCAAATAAGTGGCACAGTTAAGATTTCAACCTGGATGTGACTCCAAACCCATGTTTGATTGTGCTAGAAGGCCCACATTCTCCCCAGATAATTAAACAACCACTAGCAACTCCCAGTTCCGGGGAAGTATCTCATATTTGCGATTCCCTCAACTCTTCTGTCCACTCAGCACACATCCGCAGATGGTCTAATCTGCGTGGATACGCCGCCACACACAGGCAGGACACCGTGGCTCTCTGTGTGCCATCAGGCTTCTCTGCTCAGTCCACTCTCACCTGTGAAGGAACTTCTCATAGGTCTGGCGGAAGGCAAACCCTGCCCGACGCACTCTCACATTCTCCAGGAGTCCAAGGTACTCCACTTGATGCCGACAGCGCTCCTCATCAAATATCTGTGGGGACTTTTTGTCATTGGGTTTGATGCAACGTACGTAATATGGTTCCTAAAGAAACAAATCAGCAAATGATTAGTTTCACTGGAGAAAATTCCCTGACTAGGGACACTAACATGCAATTAGTGTTAATTGTACCAAATGAAGCTTAGTGCCTCTGATTTCTCAAGCATATACTTGTGAATAGATATTCTTTTCTCTCTCAATTCAAGGTCAGAAGTTCCCATGTACTCAGCTATGTTTTTATTTTACTAAGATTCATCAGGAAATAGCAGAAGGGAAAAACTAAAATTGAGACATGTGAACACCAAGTTTTTGTGTATTTATGGAAACATGATTAAAGTCATCTAAAGAACAATTCAAAACAAAAAGCAGCAACTAGGGTAAATAAAGATCAAATATGATGAAGAGCATAAAATATTAAGGCCAGCTCTGGTGCATCCTAACTGCTCCCTAAGTGCTGGCCATTATTATCATTATTTTCATCATCACTGTTATCATCATGGCACTAATTTGTACTTTTGAAAAAGAGATCAAACTTTATGGCAAGTTGAGAATTATAAAAACTGTAGGTGTCAGTGATTCTATGAAAGAGCCCAGCTAGAAAGTCTTCCCTCTGTGCCAATTAAGTTTTGTATCACGCATTAGATCATAACTTGTGTTAAATATAAAACCATGTTTGGCATAGATCCTGGTATACTGAGGATAATGAATAAATTATCATTGGATGAATCGATGAGGTCAAATATATCCTACTTATTAGTATACAGAGTTTCTCTCTCCTCTCTGAATCTATTACCATCAGACATACAGATGTACTCTCATTAAGACATGGAGTCCTCAGTAGTTAAATTAGGCAGCTTGGAGCTCCATGGAGGGCTTGAGGTGGCAAGGGGTAGCAAATAATTAAAGGAGGAGGAAAGATTTGAAGAATATGAATTGATTTGCATTTTGAGCAGAATAACAGTTTTCAACATCTAAAAAAGAAGACACAATTGTATATTTCTCATTTCTTTACATGGTAATCAGTAATGTCATTCTCTTTATTCTTGTAAGGCCAGTTGTATTACCTTCCTATTGCTGCTATACAGCAGATTATCACAAATTTATCAGCTTAACACAACACAGTTTCATTATCTTGCAGCTCTGGAGAAAAGTCTGAAACGGGTATAGATGGGCTAGAATAAAGATGTCAATAAAGCTGTAACTTTCAGAAGGATCTAGGGGACAACCTGTTTTCTTATCTTTTGCATAGGGCTGTGCACACTCTTGGGCTTGTACCCCCCTTTAATCTTTAAAGCCAGCAATGTCCAGTTGAGTCTCTCTCATGATGCCATCTGCCTGGTTCTGATTCTTCGGTCTCTTTGTTCCTCACTAAAGGCCTCTTGTGATTACTGGACCCACCTGGGTAATCCAGGTTAATCCCTTTTTTTAAGGGGTGCTGATTAACAGCCTTAACTCCACCTGCAACCTTAATTCCACCTTACCGTGTATAGTAATAGGTTCACAGGTTCTGGGGGTTACTGTATGGACATCCTGGGAAGGCTTTGGTACAATAAACGATGAAGCATATAAGGTATAATAGTAAAAAACTACACAGAGACTGAGTTCAACCATATGACCAATGATTTAATCAGTCAAGCTTATGTAATGAAATCCTGATAAAAATTCAAGACATTGAGGCTTGGAGGGGCTGCCTGGCTGTGAGGAATAAATATACTGGGAGGGTGTGCAGCCTGACTCCCCCGGAACAGAGGCCACCAGCCACACTCAAACGCTGCTTCCAGACCTTGGTGCTCTACGTTGCTCCAGTGGTTTACTTGCACTTTTTATAATAAAACTATTATTATAACTATAGTACTTTCCTCAGTTCTCTGAACCATTCTAACAAATTATCAAACCCGAAGAGGAGTCACACAAACCTTCACATTTGTACCCACATGGACCCCACTCACACATGGCATTTGAAGTCGAGGGCAGTCTTTTGGGGGACTCTGCCCTTTAACTTGTTGGATCTGATGCTAACTCTGAGTAGTGTCAGAGGGAAGTGAATTGTAGGACACTCAGCTGGTGTCAGACAGAGTTGGTTTTGTGATGCAAGAGCCATTCTTTTGCCTCACACACCTGTCTTTCAAAAAATCTTGTCCTTTGTGGGAGAACGAAAAACACGACCATGGTATTTACAGTGCTTCTCCACAGGAGGTGGAGTTTCAACCCCAACCATTGAACCTGGGCAGGCCTGTGACTTGCTTTACCAAGACATTGTGGCAGAAGTGACACTGGGTTACTTCGAGAGACCTGCCCTTGAGAGGCTTTTCTCTCTGATAAATTATTTCCTCGAGCATGTAAAGAAGGAAGGCTAGAATAGACACTACATGAAGAAAGATGCCTAGTCATCCAGCTACGCCATTTAGGTGAGACCATCTTAGACCATCCAGCCCCAGCTGACTGGCCTGCTCAGTGAGTCCAACGAAAGAAACGCCCAGTAAACTCCTGAACAGTAAGGATTAATAATAAACTGCTATTGCCACAAGCATTATATTTTAAAGTTATACATCAACAAACAAAAATGACCCTTCCTTACTGTGGCACATCAATCTTTGGCTTAGACATCCAAATTCCGTGTATTTAAGTGGAGGATCAATATCATTATAATGCAGAAGTAGAATTCTGTTAAAAAAAATAATGGTGGGTGCCAGTTGCCTGCAATCCCAGCTATGTGGGAGGCTGAGGCAGGAGGATCACAGGTTTGAGGCCAGTCTGGGCAACTTAGTAAGACTCTGTCTCAAAATAAAATTGAAAGAAAAAATTAAAAGGGGGAGGCTGGGGATAATGTAAAACTCAGTGGTAGAGCACTTGCCTAGCACAGGGGTCCCTAACCCTCATGCAACAGACTGGTATAGATCCAGGGCCTGCTAGGAACTGGGCTGCAGAGCAGGCAAGAGAGCAAAGTTTCATCTGTATTTACAGCTATTCCCCCTTGCTTCCATCACTGCCTGAGCTCAGCTGCCTGTCAGATCTGTAGTGGCACGAGACTCTCATAGGAGTGTGAACTCTACCCTGAACTGCACATGCCAGGGATCTAGGTTGTATGCTCCTTGTGAAAATCTAATGCCTCATAATCTGGGATGGAGCTGAGGTGGTGATACCAGCACTGGATAATGTAATTATTATGTAGGGCAAACATAAAAACAACAACAACAACTAACCCCTCCCTCTCCATCCATGGAAAAACTGTCTTCCATGAAATTGGTTTCTCATGCTGAAATGATTGGGGACCACTGGCCTCGCATGCATGAAGCTCTAGGTTCAATCCCTAGTACCTCAAAAACAAACACAAAAATAAAAAATACCCTGCTGCTGAAAAAGCCAAACAAAGTGATGGGTGATTGAATTTTACTAAATATGTAATGGTTTTCAAGTGGAAGATTTACACATAGTTCACTTTTTAACAGGGGTTACAATAAATTGAAAACAAACTTAACTGGATGGGGGAGTGGAAGAAGACACTGCTGGCTTGAGGATTTTCTGTGAGTTTCCTATAATAGAGAGTCTTTACTGTTTGTTGAATACACCAAGAAAAATGGCACTGAGCACCGTAAATGCCGAAATGCTACTGGATTAGTCTGCATGTTTGGGTGTTGGTGTAACACAGTCAGTGTTGTACAGAATCAGGGTACCTTGGTCTTAGTTGTCTCTGCTATTAACTAGCTATGTAAAGTATTGTTGGACCTAATTAGTTAATTAATGAAACAATGGTTAGGCCTTCCACTTTGAATAATGAAAGGCTATACAATTTAAACCCATACTCATGCTGGGCATAAGTAGAATAGGTAAACAAAAGATAAAAGCATTTGCCGTAAGACACTGGAGAATTATTAACAAGACAGTGGAGAATGTCAACGCTGAATCCAAAAAAGGATACATGGAGGAGCCCTCAGGGGAATCTGCCAACTCCAGAAGCAGTAGATGGGATCTGAATAAGGGTTATGGCAGTTTCATGAGGACAGAAGGAAGGAGATTAAAGGGTTGAAAAGGAGAAATTCAGAGGTAAAACCCCTCACTTTGGGTTGGGAGCCTGCCGGTCAAGGCCATAAGTAAATCAGAAGCAGGCCATCTCTTGCAGGGCCGCAGTTCAACTCTGAATTACCTCAGACCTTGAAATTGGAAAAACCTATTTGTAATATGTGCAAAAGTGCTCAGAAAAAACAAATGTTAATCTTTCATGGGAGAAAATGACAATCTTGGGCCTCTAATTATTTTCATGAATAATTTAAAAATGTAGTATTTGGAGCAACAACAAAAACGACGACAACAAAAAAAGAAATAAAATAGACACGCAGGGGTCTAGATATTGGTATCAGATACAGACATGAAAACAACTGTGCTTATCATGTTTAAGATGAAGAGAGAGTACTGAGGATTTTGTATAAAACTAGAAACTATAAAAAAAGAACCACAGAAAGTAGGAAACCTAGGGTTGAAAGACACAATAATTGAAGTTTAGAACTTAGAAGATCAATAGAAGAGCAAATCAGATGTAGCTGAAGAATAAAACTGAGTGAATTGAAAGGTAGATGAGAAATTTTTTAGAATGAAGCACAGGGACAGAGAGATGGAAAAGAAAGGAGGACCATAAGAGGCATAGAGGACACAGTGAAATGGTCTATGTAACTAGAGTTCTGAAGGAGAGGAAGTAGAAGGAAAAAAAAAATATTTGAAGAGATACCCAAGAACTTTCTAAAAGTGACCCAAAAAAGCTACAAACTGAAGAAGTCCTACAAACACACACACACACACACACACAGACACACACACACACACAGACACACACACAGACACACACACTATGGCACATTATAGTAAAATTTCTGCAAACCAAAAAAAGGTGAGGAGGGAAAATAGCTTCCTGTTTAGGAGCACTAAACAGACTGATATCTGACATCACAAAAAGAAACTCTGGAATCCAGAAGACAAAGGAGTACTATCTTTGAAACGCTGAAAGACATGCTAACCTAAAATTTTACATCAGGCAAAGATATTCTTCAAGAATGAGAACGATATTTTTGGACCAACAAAAGCAGAAATCTGTCATCATGAGATTTCAACTACAACAGTAAATAAAGCTCAAGCAGAAGAAAATGATCCCAAATGAAAGGTCAATAATAGAGCAAAAGTCAATAAATGGTAAACAACTGAATAGGTCTAAATAGATGCTGACTATGTGTCATAATAATAATGTCTTACTTGCCTTAAGTATATATTTTAAATAGATGTGATATGTGTGTGTGTATATATTACCTGACCAATATAAGTTCAGAGGTGATAAATGAGATTAAAATGATTGATTGGTCTTACATTGTCCAGGAAGAAGATAAAAGTATCAAATAATACTGGATTATTGATATTCAAGAACAATATTGTAATAGGTCAAGTAACCACCAAGATAATATTATGATATAAATCTTCTAAAATAATAAAGGGAATAAATAAAATAATAAAAGTAATTATAATGTGAGGGAGTTGGGAGGTTTCCTTTTAGGACCAACTCAACATTCTGACCCAAAAGCCTCACAAGGCCACATTTGGCACCAATCTCCTTGGAGGGACAGGAACACAGCTTGCCACCAGGAAGTGCAGGGTACTGTCAGGAGTCCACACGGAGGTCAGATGACAGGTCAGGGGCAAGGAGATGAGCTCTGTTAGGTGGCTGTGGAAGATGCCCTGCTTTAAAAGCCTCATGGCTTACAGGAGCCCAGGTCTCTTAACACAACTGAGTAGATGCAGCTCCTGGGTCCCCACAAAAGGGCACAATGAGCGCAGACAAGCCCCAAGTATGTTATCCCCATCAGACATTTACCTTTTCCCAGCATAGATGCAATTTACCAACATGGATACTTTTTTCCATAAACAATGCTGCTTTGTGATATTACTGATACACATCTTTCGCTAGGTTACATGGGGGAATGGAGGTAGCAATTTAATTGAGATTAATTTATCAAGAAGAAGGAACAGAGGTTTTTTTACATTTGCCTACAACAAACTAAAAGGTTAGAGAGGAAAGAAACAGAAATTTATTTTTTCTTTTTTTGGTACTGGGGATCGAACTCAGGGCCTGGGCTTGCTAGGCAAGCACTCTAATCACTGAGCTAAGTCCCCAAGCCCCCAAGAAACAGAAATTTAAAAAGGTGAAATAGAAAGCATTAAGAAAATGGTTGATTTAATACAGTAACTACTTTAAAAGTAAATGGACTAAAAGATTCATTCAAAAGATAAAAGATTGTCAGGTTGGATTAAGAAAACCAAACTAGCTGTACACTATTTATGAGACATATTTTGAAACATGAGGATAAAAGAGATTGAAAGTAAAAGGATGAAAAAGACACACCAAGTAAATTCTTGCCAAAAGAAAAGTTGGTATGGCTGTGTTATCCAGGCAAAGAAGACTTTAAAGCAAAAGGCGATAAGGAAATAAAGAGAGACTTCTCATTGTGATTATGCGACTCCATAACCAGGAGCACGTAACAATTCCAAGCTGAGAGACTAAAAAACTCTCTGAATATTTAAAGCAAAAACTGAAGGCACAAGAAAGAGAAGTAGACACATCTAGAATCAAAGTGAATTTTAACATGCCCCTCAACATTGACAAAACAAAGATTAGTAAGGAGCCAAAACGTATATAAAAAAGCCAATTTAACAAATTTCTAAGAATTGAGATCATGCAGAAGTCAATCCTCTAGCAAAATAAAATGAGTTAGAAATCAAAAGCAAAAAAGTATGTAGAAAACCCTTTATATTTGAAAAAAATTAATATGTACACTTCTTAGGGCAAAAAAATCACAATATGAATTAGGAAATATTTTGAACTGAATAATATCTGAAATTATATAGGCAAAGCAATCTTAGAGTAAGAAATCATTTGAAGTAGCGTCAGTAACCTTACTAAACAGAAGCCAGGTGAACAGAACTGTACGAGCCCTGGAAGGAAGGCAGGAACAGGAAATGGTAACACTGTGCGAGACGCTAATGACCGACCATGGTGTGGGGGGAAGCCCTTTCATCCTGTTTAGTAATACCTAAGTTTTTGGATAAAGGATCTAATGGAAATACTATCTATATTTAATCAGCATTCTGTCTCATAAACGCCGCCTCCTCTCTCCTTCATAAATATCAAGACTGACTCAGCCTAAGAATTCCTAAATTTGACATATTTGGTGTCGTGTAAAGGTTAAATTGCAAAAGTTCACAGTGATCTTATTCTTAAACTTTTAAACTTGTCTCTTCCTACATTTTATGTGAAAAACATCATTTGGGAAAGTATACCACTTACTACGTGCATTAGGCAGAAGATACTGTATTGAAATATACATCTATTTAAACTGCTTTGTATACTGCCAAGTCAAGGCAAATTCAGTTCACTTAATAATTTACTACCTGTTCACGACACTATAAGGGGCTATCAGCAGGTATATAGATTAACAGAACCTATTCTCTGCACTCAAAAGACAATCCAGATGAGAAGACAAAGCACGCACTTAACGCACTATGTGGAAGGTCTCTTGAGAAAGTGAGGAGTCAGGGATTTCCTCTTCTGGTAATGGAGGACAAGGTCACACACAGTGATCTTCTCAACAAAGGCACTAAAGGAAAGGTGCCAGATTAAATTGAGGGGAAATGTCCTCTTACATGTACCATAGACCTAACGAGATGGTGAGGAAGTATTTGACCGAGGTCAGAAGACCACCATCCAAGGAGCGGACGCAGCCTCCAGGGCGGCTTTTGTCCCAGCAGCTGCTGCTGATCAACAAAGGACAGTCCTGAGCTGTGCAGAGCACTGATCTGGTGGGGCGAGCGGTGTGGAGGTCCGAACCCCAGGCTCTGCAGGAGGGGCTGTTTGGTCTGGAAGCCTGAGGAGGTAAGCAGAGGAGTGAAGGACGCAGAATCATCTGGCTCTCAGGGACAGCAGCCCACCACCAAGCTACTTCTAAAGGTCCTGACACTGGATAAAGGGGAGCCCAGACCTCTGAATTTGTCTGCTAAAAACTTCAACTTGCAACTTTTCCATTTCCTTATGTTTAGATGTCACTAGTAAATACCTTGTTTCTGGATACTGTTTTCTTTAATCTCTTTTTTAAATATTATTTTATTTTAAACCAAGAACATGTATTGGTACATTTTACATATAATGGTTACATTATCACATTTATTTTGTACCTGTACATGATGCATCTTGGTTCTCCCCCCTCTTCTCCGCCCCTCCCCTCTGTTCCCTCCCTCCCTAATTAGAGCAGGTTTATTCTTAATTTTCCATATTTTCTCTTTTCCTTTTCTTTCCTTTGTTGCCTTTCTGCTTTTCCCCTTCTTTCTTTCTAGTACTCCTCTCCTTTGTATATTATCTTCCTTTTATGTTTTCTTTAATCTCCTTTGATAATTTTTATCTACTTACATTCAGTGTAGCTACTAATATTCGGGTTTATTTCTGCCCTCTTACCTGGCCCAGTTTCCTATGTTCTTTTGTCTCCTCTTCTGTATGTTTGTAGGGCTAATTTTGCACTCATTTTTTTTCTTTTCTTTCCCCGCTACTTGTTTGGAAGTTACAAACTCCTATTTCTACTGTATTAATGATCACCTCAGAAAAATTTAACATGTACTTTTAACTCATCATAGTTGAAATTAAAACTATTTTTTTCCTGCAAAACTAAAACTTTAAACACTTAAATTATAATTACTCAGGCTTCATTCTATATGCTATTGTTATGCCATCTAATTCTAATCTGTATTTTTTTTTCAGGGGGGTTGCTGGGGATCGAACTCAGGGCCTTGCACTTGCTAGGCAAGTACTCTACCACTTGAGCTAAATCCCCAGCCCCTCTAATCTGCATTTTTAAACAGAGATTATTCATAATGCATCAACGTATTTGCCAATTTCTTTGTTCTTTTTTTTTTTTTGCATTTCAAACGTTTATGTAGTGAAGCTGTATTCTTCCTGCTGCCTGATGCACATCCTTTAGAATTTTTTATTGCAGTTCTAATATTGGTAGACCCAGATTTTGTTTTTCGAGATGTCTTTGTTCTTGAAAAGTACATTCTCCAGGTATAGAATTTTGGTTTTCAGTTATTTCCACTCATCTTGTTATTCCTTTGAGGCTAATCCACCTTTTCCTTGACTGATTCTCAGCTAGTTCGTCTTCGATGTTTTGGGACTTCACTAGCTGTCAACATGCAGATTTCTTTTAATTTTCCCAACCTGGGTTACACTGGGCTTCCTGATTCTGTAAAGTGATGTCTTATAATATTCATAGAAATATTTCTTCAAATACTGCTCTGTCATTTCCTCTTCTACTGTATGTCTGATCAGACACATGTGGGACCTTTCCATTCATCTTCACATCTCTTGGCGTTTCTTTCACTGGTTTCATTTCTTTTTTTTTTTTTTTTTTTTTTTTTTTTTTTTTTTTTTTTTTTTTTTTTTTTTTTTTTTTTTTTTTTTGGTGCTGGGGTTCAAACTCAGGACCTTGTGTTTGCGAGGTAGGCGCTCTAGCCACCGAGCCAAATCCCCAGTCCCTGGTTTCATTTCTTGGTCCAAGAGAAATTCTGCACACTTTCTTCAATTCTTATTTTCATTTTACCACTTTTTCTTCAGCTTTGTATAAATGCTAACATTAAACCTATCAGCCCAAGCTTTAAATTTAGTTTTTATAAAAAAAATTAGTTTTTATTTCTACTAATTGCCTAGTTGCTTGCTCTTTCTCATATTTTCAGGTCTCTCACTTCTTGCAACATATTAAACATTATTTATTGTTTCTGATCATTCCAGTATCAGAAGTTTTAATGAGTCTGAACTTGTTATTTAGTCTTGCTGTAGTGTACAGTATCTTGTACTGATTCTTTTTCAAAATTAGTATATATTAATTATATAAATATCGAGTTTCAATGTGATATTTTAACACAGGCATATAACATATTTCAATCATATCCACTGGCCCATTATTCCCCCTACCCTCCTCTCTTCCTTCTCCCTGACTGCCTCTCTAGAGCCTAATAGTCTCCGTTCTTGTACTGATTCTTTAAGGAGCACGCCTTATTTTCCTTGGAACTTATCTGTGGAAATTCTTTAAGGTTTAGTATGAAGGTGGTTTCCTCAAGAAAATAAATTGTGCTTGCCTCTTTCATATGCCTGGAGGCAATGGAATACCTCAATCACTTTAAATTATTAATGTAAAGCTTTTTCAGCCCATCCAGGTATTATGAATTTGGCTTGCAAACTTCATAAAAGCTAACTGATAAACACCTCCACCCCAACATCCACTGGCTCAGTGGCCAGGACCAAGACAGGCGGTTTTCCTTATGGACAACGAGATTATTTCTAGCTCGCTCTAGAGTTAGCCCATTGAAGACTGCCTGTGTGTGTGTTTTTGTGTGTGTGTGTAGAGTCTCTTGTAAGACACTCTACTTTGGGCAGGCCCTGGACTTCCTCTCAAGGACCCGGCTTGAATAACTATACTCAAAGTTAGCTACTTCAACACATCACTGCAAGGCAAGAGACAGCTTTAGAGCTCTGATGAGTTTTCCTTTCATTCAGTTAACTTCTGTGTTCACTCAGCCCCTGGCCAGCATATTCCTTACTTTTGTTAGCTCATAGCTTCATTTAAGAAACTGATTTTCATATTTTACCTAACATTTTAATTACTTTCAGTTGGCATTAGTAGGCATTTCATTTACCATGTTGTCAGAAAATGCATTATACATATACATATATATCTCCATCTGTGTTCCTAAATTAAGTGAGCTCTCATTTTATTTTCTTATATTCATCCTATAATAAAGTAGTATTACTCTCATAAAATGAGTTGGGTGGTGGCCTCTCTTCACATCTTCTAAAACAGTCTGCACATGATTGGGATCGCTGGCTCCTCAAAGGGTTTATAAAACCTCTCTGTAGAACCAGCTGGCCTGATGTCTTTGGCAGAGTTGGGGTGGGTAGACATCTGATTAGTGGTTCAGAATCTCTAAAGTTAATGATTTATTCAGATTTTCTATTTCTTCTTGAATTAATTTTGATCCATTTTCCTAGAAAAACTAAAGTTTCAAATTGATTGGCATCCAATCATAATATGCTGTTACTCTTAAAATCTCTATGGTATCTGAAGTTGCTCTTTTTTTCACTCATAATATTATTTTTTCTTAATCATTTTTTAGAGGTTTGTCTCTGACTACATTTTTTATTTTTTCTATTATTTTTAAATTTTTCTATTTAAAAATTATTTTCTTTGGAGCCCTTTTTCTGGATATCTGAGGCACACTTAACTCATTTACCTTAAGTCTGGTTATTACATAAAGGCATAACAAATAATTACTTTAGCAGTATCCCACAAATTTTGACAAATTTTTTGTCAAGCAGTTTCAAATATTTTGTAATTTCCATTGTGAGCGCCTCTTCAACCTGTGAGTTACTTAGAAGAGCAATTTTTTAAGAGTTCCCAAGCACATTAAAAAATGTTTTTATTTTACTTGCTTTGAGGATGGGCAATGTACCTATATACACATTCTTCCAAAATAGTCGAATCTTCCTTTGTGATCTAGTGTGCGGTCAATTCTTTTTTTGTTTTGTTTTGTTTTGTTTTGTTTTGTTTTTTTTGGTGGTCAATTCTTGTAAATGTTCCATGCATTCTTAATCCTCAGCTATAAGGTTCTTTTGCTCTATTAGACAAAGTTTGAATTTGGTTTTTTAAAGCTTCTGCATTCTCACAAATGTTTTTGTCTGCTCAATCTATCAGTTTTTTGGTAGGGTTGATTTTAAATCTCCCCCTGTGATTGTGGACTTAGCAATGTCTTTCTCTCTCTCCCTCCCTCCTTTCCCTTTCTCTCCTCATTACTCCCCGTCTCTCTGCAGTGCTGAGGTCTGCACCCAGAGCCGTCACACTGAGCTACATCCCCAGCCCTTTTATATTTTTAAATTTTGTGACAGGGTCTTGCTAAATTAGCCAGGCTGGTCTCAAACTTGTGATCCTCCTGCCTCAGTCTCCCAGGCTGCTGGGATTACAGGTGTGCACCACCACTCCCAGCTAATTGATTTTTCCTTAAATGTTTTAAATTTTTTTGTTTTGGCTTTATAGTTTATAATAATTATGGCTATGCTGTTAGATATCCAGTTCAAAATGGTTTTATTGTCTTTGGTATTTTAATTTTGTGAATACTAGTTTATATTTGTTAATACATACTTAAATTCTACCTTTTCATTTATATTCCTTTGATGATTTTTTTCGGGTAGGATGGCTTGATGTATTTTTCTCTGTCTCCACCTCTTTAAAGCCTTCTAAATAGTGTTATTCAGATGTGTCTCCTGTAAGCAGCATGTAGTTGGATTTTCCATCTTTCTACTAGTCCATTTAAACTATTTACATTTATGATGAATTATGTAGCTTTATGAGTGTGATTTAAATATATGGTGAATATTTAAATTTTTTAAAGTATTACAATAAAAGACACAATGCCATTAATTCCTCTCAAAATACTCCCCCTTGCTTCATTGTCCGACTTGCCATTATCTAAAGCAGTTCTAGAAGTCCTCTTTCATGATTGTTGTTATGAGGTATGATCAAAAATATGATTTGTGCTATTGCTGAATGCCATCCAGTAGAAAAGGTAGGCTCCTGAAAATATTACAGTGTTTCCTCAAGCACATTATTCACAGGATCTTGTACTACTGGACTTCTGGCTCTACCCAAAAGTCGAAATGGCCATGAGAGGTAAACATTTTGAATCAATTCAGAATATTGAGGGTGTCGCAGGAGCACAACTAAAGACATTCATGAATGAGGACTCCAGAACATCAGAAAGTGGCAGAATTGATGTACTCAGTGTGTTTGAAGCAAGAAGAAGTATTTTGGAGGGGATTAATAGCAATGTGTGTTTTATTGTAATACATTTTTTAAAAATTTAAACGTTCACCACACTTCTCAATTATATCTTGTATTTGTACCATATTATTCCCTCCTTTGTTCCTTCCTCCCTCCCTGGTACAGGGGACTGAACCTTCCCTGGTATAGGGGACTGAATCTAGGACCTTTACACTGAGCTATATCTCCAGCCCTTTTTTAGTTTTTATTTTGAGAGTGAGTCCAGGTTGCTAAATTTCCAAGGCTGGGCTTGAACTTTCTATCCTCTTGCCTCAGTCTCCCAGAGTGCTGGGATTACAGATATGGGCCACCATACCCGGCTGTATTTTCTAAATCTAATGTTTCATCTGCGCTCCCTGCCCCCAACCTCCACTCTGTCCTCACTGTCCTGCATTTTACCAGGCTGAAAACCGTCTAGATTCTTTTGCTTGCCCTGCTCCCTCTCTCCTTCCTTCATGCTCCTCCCTGGAAAGTGGGAACTGCTGCAAAGAATGTGACTTGTTGCCCAACTTAGAGCTCATAACCTTTTCCTACTTTGAAATAGAATTCTTATTTCTAAATTGGTGCACTGATGACCAGAATAAAAAAAAAGAAAAAACAAACAAACAAATGCTTTCCAGCTACCTTGGCCCCTACGTGTAGCAAAGGGAACATAGCTGAGGCTTGTGTGAGACTTCTAGAAGTCTCCCAGACAGAGAAGCTCCAGCTGCCGCCTTCTCAGAAGGAAGGACGCCGAGCACAAGAGCAGGGCAGCAGGACAACGGCAGCAACCCGGGTCCCTGGAAACACAGGGGCTGCTGCTACAGTCCAAGATGCCTTCTACAGTTCATCCATGGGACAGAGAAACATACTTCTGTCCTGTTTAGGCCACATTTTGCGGATCTCTTTCACTAGAAGCTAAGTGCAATTCCCGATACAGAACTTATAGAAGGTTCTAGAATTTTAATTTTTAAAAAAGGAACATTTGCAAATTTAGAAAACAAAACAATGATTCTTTTTCCAGTTCATTAAATAAATATATTTCCTTCAAGAATTCAGTGTTCAGTTCTTTTGGGGTCACACGCTTTCCTTCTACGTTCTCTCTCCTCCTAGCTGGATGAAGCAGGTTGGAGGTGACATGCAGAGGGAGGCGCCCTAGAGGAGTGAGGGATCCATGTGGTTTGGCCTCTGATGCTGTGTCCTTACCGCTGCCATTCTGGGGATTTCACTGTCCAAGCCGACGGACTACGTGTACTCACTGTCACTCGAGGCCAAAGAATCTTGATAGAAGAAATAGAAAGCTACTCAACAGATGTGCTCTCGTGGCATTTGCCTGATGCATCCACAGTGAAGTAACAGTATAGATTTAAACTTAAATTCTTAGAGAGGAAATCGATTTTTTAAAAAAGATAATAACAAAGAAGAAAATATGCAGGAAAAGCACCAGAAGAGAAAGATAAAAATGAAGGAACTAAAAATAATGAGTCCTAGAATGCTGCCTAATTTATCAAACTTGTCAACAGCAGCAGTTAAGGGCAGAAATCTCTTCTTCAAGGAAAAAAAATGAAAGAAAAAAGAGAGAAACCCAGACTTAGCTTATCAAGCATTAGAACCAAAAGAATAACAAAAAGAAGAAATAACTGTCAGTAATATATCTTTATATCTCAAGTATATAAAACAGTCTATGGACAATTCTTAACATGCTAACTTATCGTTAAAATTCCGTCTGGTCATTTAATATTTAAACACAGCATATGGAAGGTATATTACCACAATTTAATTCAAGATTTTTTTTTTCCTTTTTGCCATGCCCTGCTTTCTGCACAGGGCTGAAGTTCATTTTGCCAGGCAGGGTATACCTTATATTTTAAATAGCATTAAAATTTCCCCCTTGATAATAATGGTAGAATAAAATACTCAAATTTAAGAAAGGCTTTGAGATAAACAATTATGTCACCCAGTTTTTTTTAAAAGCAGGAATAAAGATTCTACTATAAATATATATAGTGGAATCCCCCACTTTAAATATATATTATTCGATTTGATTAAAAATAATTACCTAAAAAGTAAATCACACATACATTCCTTATAACATACACCAAGAGAGAATCTATGAGTTAAAATGGGCATTTAGAAAAGAAGACAATTACCTTCGATGCAAGATTGTCTACTAGAGCAATCATGGAATTCTTGAACAAGGTGGCAGCGGTCAGGGGTCGCTTGGTCACCTCTGTAATGCTCAGTTTACCTTCAGGCCACATATTCTTCAGCACAGGATTTGAACTGAGAAGTACAGAAGAGCAATTCACATGCTGCATTCAACTAAGTTGAATAAAAATGGCTAAGTAATCTTGCTGAACTGTATCCTGGGAGTTGTGAGTGGACTGAACTCACAAGACCTAATTGGAAAAATTACTCTTTCTAGAAAAGTATGCTGATATAATGACCTATACTGCACCACAAATTTTCCCGAAAGATAGCACATTTGAAAATTATTTAAACTTTTAAAAAATGACATCTATATTACCTAGAACCTAAACCAATGTTTAACAAGGCTCTTACAACATACGCAGGAAACAACCTGATTTTGTTGTGGCTGGACAAACCACTAGTAGGAAAACGATCCTTACTACCAGGCAGAAAAGCATTATTGAAAGAAATACTCAGCATAGCTAACAGTACAAAAGGTAGCTCTTTCTAAAAATACAGATGGGGATATAAAGTAACAGTTTTTACACTGTCTTCCAGCAGATTCCTTCCCTGCAGTTGAATTTATGAACACATTTACAAGGAGTACTGACAGTTACAGTATCTTATTGGTATGACACCGCGACTGTTGCGATCCAACTCTAAAAATGGACTTCAGGCCAATTTCCATCTAAAAACATATATTCATTGTTTGCTCTGTGGAGATATTTTAAAAAACATGTGGTGATCTCAACTGTGATTTTCTTCCTGTTTCATTTTAGGTACTTTTCATTTTAAAGTAATTGGAACTTAAAATGTTGCTTGCTTCCTGAAAACTCTCCTCTTGTCATAAACATTCTTCTTAAAAATTTGAGGGTTGAAAAAAGAAAAGAACATGGGTGTTTGTTGCTAACTGCGTTTATGACTGCTATCATTTTGCCCACTTTTCCTTCCCCTGCATAAAATTGAGAAAATGGAGTTGGTTCCCCAAAGCACCTTGTAAATTTCTGCTGTACAGTGCTCCAAATGCCAGCTGCAAAAGGACAGAACAGAGGACAGCAGAGTGAAGAAGGTAAGCAGAGTCAACAGGGTCTGTGAATGCAGACAGAGCAACACTCCCACCCCTCACGTCACTGCACAAAGAACGCAGTGTTCTGTGGCTCGTCGACCCACTTTACGGTCCTGTTCCATAACTTCCCAGTTGTACATCTGTATCGATAAAAATGGCCACATAAATGTAGACTGTTTTTCCTTAACTTTTCCATTCTTATTTTTTTTAAGTTTCCAAATTTATTGATACTACAAATCACTTTCCATCTTTATCTTTTTAAATTTTATTTTAGTGGTACACTTTAGATATACATAATGATAACATGCATCATAGGGAATTTGTAGCTGTATATGATATATCTTGCTGCTTCTTTTTTTTCTCATTCCCCTCTCTTCAACCCTTCTTCTCCTTCTTAGTTACAAAAGCTTTGTTTCCATTTTTTTTCCTCCGATTCTTTTTATTTTTTTCCTTGTTCCCTCATTCTTATTTTTAATAAGGAGATGATTCAAAGTAATGTTCCTTCACTTCTAGTGCACATAGTGCCTGGATCCTTTGTGAGCACCTACTGAATAGAATTTCCAGAAGTTAGACAACTGTCCTTTGGGTACTTGGAAAATTCTAACATCAGCCAAAAGGACTGAGGATCACTGGCTTTAGGTCTAAGCAGTTTCTACTACTTTATTTATTTGTCTTTTGAGACAAGGTCTCACTGGCTAGTCCAGGCTGGCCTTGAATGTGTCACCCTCCTGCTTCAGTCTCCTGAGTGCTGGGATCAGAGCCACATACCACCAGGTTGAGCTCCAAATTCTTCACCTTACTGTTGGTCTTATTTGGATATTCCCATACTATGATTGCAAATGGAAGAAGGGGAAGGTTGAAAATAAAGGAAATAAGACCATATACTAAAATAGAATTGACATGTACAGGTACAAAATAACCATGATGGATGTGATCATTATGTATACAATGTACCAGTACATGTTCTTGGTAAAAAAAAAAAAAAAAATTAAAAAAGAAAATAGAATTGATACATAAGGAATCCAAATAAATTCACAGTTATTTTAAGAGGATACACTTTCAAGCTGGGAAGTCATGAATGTAATACTAATAAAATGTTTTCAGACACTTTAAATATCTGAACCCTTTTCTTAAAAGGAAAACATATCCAGAAACCCAATTCGTGTAAAAGATAAGGCAGCTCTCTCTCTCCCTCCTCCCACACCCATCTACAGAACTAGAGATCAGAAGATCACATTAACACATACAAACAAAAAACACAGTCAGATTTTTTGAGGTTGGTTAGCCTCTGAAGCATCAAAAAGTATCTAGAGGTAAAGATGGCTGATCTAAATACCATCTAGGCAGATGGATTTAACTGAAAAGATTTCAAGACTTCCCATCTCACAGGCGAGAGCTTTCCCATTATGGAGACACAGGCAATTAGTTGCAGTCAACAGACTTTCAATCTTTTTACCTCTTTGGCAAGACCAGCCCCATTGTAAAATGGATTCACCTTAGACTGATGTCTTTAATTGTTAGATTTATCTAAGTTCCTTTATTCTGACTCTGTGCTTACCAAGCAACTAAGCAGCCTGGATTCCATGGATAACATTTTTCACTGTCAATTAATAAATGAAAGTTCTCACTGCTATTCGACTTCTCAAGCAGGTTTTCCAACGGGGAAAAGTAGCCTGTCATTCCAGTACAAGTATTCCATCCCATGTGACTATTAGATTTTTCACTGGAAATAAATCCACATACTGCTTTGTTCCTACACTGGTCCTGTGAGCTTGGGTGACGTTAGTCCGTCATTAAAAGCTACAACTGTTCTCAGTGAGCAGAATCTCTGGGTCATGACAAAGTCACTATGGTCACTAAGGTAACATATCATTTTGTGCACCCTCTTGGTACACAAGCCTAGCAACACACTGTGACACTGCCACTGGCACAATCAGGCTGCTTTTCCAATTTGAATTTTTAACATTTTCTGCATAGAGAAATGCTAGACTCTGTTATCTGTTCCTCAAAATGGGTGTATTTTACCTGATAAATGGAGTTTTCCTATGCCCAGCTCTTACATGGACCGTTTTCCTACGCCTCTTTCTCACAGTGACAGTTCCATCACTGTTCTTGGTGGCTTCAACATCCACAAAAATAAACCATCTTCTAGCAGATTATTCTGAGGGAACTGTTTAAACATCCCGTCTCCACATTCCCATTTCCCATATCCTTTCAAACCCTGTCAGTCAGACATCTGACTTCCCCGCTCCCCGGAAAGTGTTGTCAAGAATCCCACTGACCTTCATGTTAGCAATGTGATGGTCAATCTTGGTCCTTGTATCTTTCCTGCTTTTGGTAGAATTTGACATACCTCACAGTTTTGTTTTTTTTTTTTTTTTCTTCTTAAAGCATTTCTTCCTTGGCTGGCCTTCCTGGTCTTCTTTTCATTTCACTAGAATATTCAGTTTCCCTTGCTAGTCCTTCCGTCTTTGCTTGACTAGATATCGGAGTGTCTCAGGGATTAGTCTTTCCACCCACTCCCTAGATCACCTCATCGAGTCTGAAGGTTTTAAATACAATCGGTATGCTGCCAAGCATGAATTTAGATCTCTAGCCCTATCTTTCCTGAGGTCCAGATGCATATATGCAACTGTCTACCTGACATCTTCGATTTGCTGCCCAATTGTACTTCAAATATAACATACCTAAAAGAAAACTTGATTTCTCCTTCTCCCACCAGGCTCAGGCATCATCTTTGATTTCTGCCTGTATCTCACACATCCTGTCCGCCAGCTCATCTTGTCAACTCTCCAAATACCACCCCATCTGACCATCTTTCATTGCCTCTGTCACTGTTATCCAAGTCTCAACCTGGATTACTAAACTAGCTTCTTAACTCCTCTCCTTATTTCCACTCTTGCCCTTCACGGTATGTTTTGCAGAGGGGCACTAGTGATCTCTTTAAACTATAAATCACATCACATCACATCATAAATTCCAAAGGCTTCTCTTCATACTTCGTTCTCACCCTGGCTTACAGACTATGATCCAGGCCTTGTCCACTTCTCTAAATTCACTCTCTACTACTCTCTGTGTCATTCAATCTGATTGTAGCCACACTGATCTCCCAGCTGTCAATACATTCAAGCTCATTCCCACCTTAGGCCCTTGTTACCAGCTGTTCTCTCTGCCTGCACGCTCTTCCTCCAGATCCCTGCATGGCTCCCTCCCCTTACTTCCTTCAGGTCTCTGCTCAAATGTCACCTCTAGTCAGAGGCCTTTTCAGGTCACTTTGTCTACAGTTCCTCCCCTGCCCCTCCCCATTCATGCTCTTTAATCTCTTACTACTTTATTTTTCTGCACAAGCCTTGCCATACCTGAAAGTTATTTGCTTCCTTATTTATTAACTGTCATCTCCATGGGACTATAAGCTAACTCCATGAGGGCAGGGATGTTGCTAAACTGTTTCGTGTCCCAGAGCATAGAAGAATGTGTGGCTCAAAGGTGCTTAATACATTGTTTTGGGGGTGCTGGGGATCGAACTCAGGGCCTTGTGCTTGTTAGACAAGCACTTTACCACTTGAGCTAAATCCCCAACCCTGCTTAATACATTTTTGATAATTAACAACTAACTGAATAGATTTAATAAACAAGTAAATACAGTTCTCTAATCTATAAGAAGCTCACCAAGAATTCTCTTTCTTTAGGAGCCTTCTCTCCATACTGAATTTAAACCTGCTATCATTTGCCTGGTTTTATTTTGCCCAGCTTTTCCACATGTGGTTCATTACTGAGAAAATTCTGTTTGCTCGGTTAGGATTGGTGCTCAGTGACATCACGTGCCAGTCTGATTTCAGAGACGTCTCTTGTTTGGGGGCAAAGACATTTCAGTGGGACTCTGAATACGTAAAGCTTTCAGGGGGGTCAGAAGTTACCTAATATTTCTGTCACCATTGGCCTGGCATGGGGACTACTGAGTACACTGGTAAGGGATTCCAGAAAGCTGGCAGCAGAAAACAGAGAAATGGAGGCCAAAGGAAATCAAAGAGAATCACATCAGTAGCAGGTCTTTGCCCTAAGTTTATTGGTTTTATAATCCTAAGGTCTTATACTGTTTCATTTATTAAGCATAATAAAGTAGAAATAGTCTGTCGGTAACTCTTAAAATTGTCACATAAAAATAATTATGTGCATATACGTCAAAGAGCTCAGTGCAAAGATAATTAGTAAAATATCAACCATACCTGTTATACATGAGGCGCTTGAAATCTTGAAATAAAGTATCTTTATTTTTGTCAATAAAACCAATGACAGAATAGCTAACAGAGAGAGAGAAAAAAACAGAAAACACGCATTATTTCCCACACAAGAGGATATCTAAGTTTTTCTAGGAGTCTATAAGCCCTTCCACTGTTAATTATACAATCAATCATCTAAAAAGCTGGTACTGTCCACCCAGTTCTGGGTGAAAGGACACCTGATTTACTAAGTAGGAGAGACTTTGTTTCTCCTTTTTAGAAGGAAAGCCAACATCAGCCCCACCATTCTAAGATAATCATTTTCTACAGGTTATTGCTTACCTCAAGAAGGTGACTTTTAAAAAGATAGCTGTATTTATCATCCAGTTTTCCTAAGATAAAAGCAAAACAGCAATACACAGGAACTAATTGTCTCATCTGCTGGGAGGTCAGTGACTCACCTAAGTATCGCTCAGTGCTCAGGGTAGGTTAAAAGAATCCAAGAAGAACTGCAAAGGATGGTAAGAATTGGGTAAGCACAGGAGAAAAAGGCAGGCAGATCACACAGGAAACAGACTGAATGAAAGAATGGAAGCAGGCACATGCAGAAGCTCTGCAGAGAAAAGATCCCAGGATTCAGGCCGGGAGGAAGGGGAGAGCAAGAGGTTCAAAGTCCAGTGGAGCTGGCTCGGATCAGAAGAGTGGGCATGGAGCTGCAGTGCTGAGGTGGCCAGTGTGGCCTCTAGGAGGCACACACTCCATGCTGGGTAGAAGAAGGACTCGGGCTATGGGTGATTAAGTAGAGCTAAGGAGGTTGAACAAATACTAACACTACAGGCAGTCTCTGCTTACAGTTCCACTCTCTTGTCTACATTTTCTTTCTTGACAATGACATCAATGTAGAAATTATCAGGTCTCTAACCCTGACCCCCTGACTTACATATTTAATTCTGTAAGAAAATTCTTTTAGGCTGTGCTGCTCATAGATACTTGAAGGTCACCGTTTCCAAAATTATCTCCTTGCCTACCCCAACCTAAGTCTTCTTCCTAATACCTTCTTGTCACTTTTGACTGAACTCTTGAGGTCAGCTGACTCTTAACTTGTTCAAACCCAAACAACTCAAAATTCAAAGTCCTTAGTTTGGAGTTCAAGACTCACTGTGATTTGATTTCTATCTACTTTTCCAGGCATTTCTAATCTGTACTACAAAATGAATGACTCCAACTAAACCCAACTAAAGGGACTTATTTGCTACTTCCTGAGTATTACTTAGCATCTTTCCCACTTCTTATAAAAACAATTCCCAACATCCAAAGATTTATCAGCCTCCCTGGGTTTACCAAAACATCAAAAAGTATTGTACTGTTTTCTTACTCTGAATTCTGACACACTTGCTATTATTCACATGGCAATTATTTTAGACCATCTTTTACTGTATGAATGTATGTATCTATATGTGTGTTGGCAGAAATACCACACTCACATACACACACACACAAGTATGTGTGTGTGTGTGCATCTTGCATGGAAATCTCTTCACAGGCAGGCACCATGCCTTATAAAGTATTGTGTGCAGAGAAGATAATAAAAATCCAGAAAAAGACTGAAGGGCTTAATGAGAGAAAGAGAAGCCAGAAGCATTGATTATCAGCTACAGTTCTGGGGTGGGAGTCTAGAAACTTTGTTACATTGTCTGAGTTCTTCTATAAACTTGCTAGGTGATCATGGGTAAGAATTTTACTTATCTGGCATAAGTTTATTATCTGTAAAAATAAAGAGGCTGAACTTGGGGTCTTCGGGGCCTCTGTCTAGCTCTGCATTTATGCCATTCTGCATCATAAGACACAACCCTGCACAAGTGAGACTTGGATTTCAGTGGGAATCTGTATGGTACTGGATCTTCTCTCCTCATATTCTGAACCTGGGAACAGGACCAGAGAAAGTAGAAACTGGTACTACTCCAGCACTGATGGCTAGTTTGACAGATGGCATAATAATTTTAAGCCACATTATTTTATGCTTCTAGAGTTTTATTTTAAATAAGGAATAGCTATCAAAATTCTTCAAATGTCTTTTCAGCATTTATAGAAATGCTCATTTGCTTTTTTTCTTGTTTAATCTTTTCCTATAATGGGTTACATGGAAAGAATTTCTAATGTGAAAAATATGGAAAAAGGAAAAGATCACTTCAGACAATATGAAGAGCAGTGTCCAATGAACAGAGAAAACATACAAAACTGAATAAGTTGAAAAATAACTCCCTTTCTCCAACAAAAGATATGCACATTAAATTCCCTAGAACCTGCAGGTATACTCTTCCACAGCAAAAGGTGTGATTATATTTAGGATCTTGAGAGGAGGAGCTTATCCTGTAGTGTGCTGGGGGGTTCTAACTGTCATCACAAGTGTTCTTTTAAGATAAAAGCAAGGGGAGGGGCTGGGGATTTAGCTCAGTGGTAGAGCACTTGCCTAGCAAGCCTAAGGCCCTGAGTTTGATCCCCAGCACCCCTCAAAAAATGCAAAGGGAGATTGAACAGACACAAAGGGAGATTGAAAGAGAAAGAGACAACGTGCCACAGAGGCAGAGACCTGCATGACACAACCAGAAGCCAAGCAATGCTCAGAGCCACCGCAAGCTGGAAAAGGGGGCATATTCTCCTCTAGAGGAACCTCCGGAGGAGGTATGGCCCCCGTCCACACCTTGATCTGGAACTTCTGGACCCCAGAACTGTAAAAGAAGATATTTCTGGTGCTTTAAGCCACTGATTTAGGATAATTTATTACAGGATCCTTGGAATCTAAGATACCAAGGCAGTTATATTTTCATATCAATCTTTACTGTCACTGTAATCAGAAAATGTGTATTGTAAGCATTTTATTATTTCAAATACATTTGAAATACAATATAGTAAAGGAGCTTTTGCTTGTGTAGTTACCCAGCTTACTCTTAGTTCTTTACATAGAGGGGTGATCTGCACTCTTGGGCCTTTTGTGCTGTTCTTTTTTCTTGCAATGTACATAGTATGTGTTTAGTAAATGTTTGAAAAGCAAGGAATGAAGTGAGCTATGCCATTTTTTTCACAAATGAAGAGACTGAAATACATTGGCATATGAAATGACTGGAAAATGCAAATGAAAACAGCTGACGGTTTTCCTGGTTGCATTTTCTGAAGTGAGGCTGCATACAAATCATCATGCTAGGCAGCAAAGTAAGATACTCACACCACATCACCTGCATAATGCCGGATGCGAAAATCTCGATCAAACTCCAGGATTTTGTCTGAGGCACACAGCTAAGAGATCAAGAAGGAAAATATTTTGAAAATACACATTTTCACTTTCCTAAAAGTACAGTGTATCTTAATGTAAGATGATCATAATGTCATAAATCATGATATCACGAATGAAATCACATCATACTGTAGGGTTTGATTTGAATATCTGGCTTATATGGTAAAGACTGAACTCTTGTCAGAAATCCACACAGCTGGACTTCACTTGCTGGCGCTGGCCACTCTCGCGGTTGACAAGGCCTAGAGACCAAGTTCTGTACAATGAAAGTGTAGCATGGCTGTTCCAGGCCCAGGCTGGCAGCTGGATGCACAGGGTGGCCTCAGGGGATGGGGTAGCCAAATGCTGGAAGAAGTCTGGGTCCCAGGTAGAGAAACAGATGACTACTTTCTTCTGACACTCAAATTTTGGTTACTATCTTAATACAGCCCAGCCCACTCTGAGTGACAGTTTCTTTCTCCTCCTAGATTAAGCAGGATCACACTGAGGGCTTACTATCCACTAGGCACATACATCTGAAGCACCCTCACAATCTACACTTAAACACTATATTATGATCTTTCTTTTACACACATGGAGACTGAGGCTCAGAGGGGTCAAATCAGTGATGGCGACCCTTTTAGACCTTTCCAAGATAACAAACAGCTGGGTGCCACATGCATGCCATAGGTTCACCACCATTGGGCTAGGTGATTGGCACAAGATCACAGTTAGTAAGTAGTAGCCCTGGGAAGAACTCATGAAACTGAATGTAACGTTTGTGCTCTTTGGTGTACACAGTGTCCTGGCTCATCTAACCTGCTGGGGTGGGTTCCAGTCCAGGTCTGCCTCTTCACAGCTCAAACTTCTGCAGCTCTTTCTCACTTAAATTGGGGAACAGTTAATGGAAGGGCAGTTTCTGTATGGCCCTGGAGGTCTCTGCTACTTTCTGCAGTCTTCCTTGTTACACCAGTACTTAGACTTTGTCATCCCTGTGAAGGATCATGGGGCAGCATGTCGGCTTTAAAGCAGACATCTAAAAATTCATGCAGCACCAAGCGTGGTTACAATCAAACCACTTAGATTCTAATGTCAGACAGCTAAAAATTCCAATCAGGACAGCGGGTTCTAGACCGATAACGAGACTGCTAAAGGAATAATCAGTCTATTAATTTGACAAGTGAATAATTACAGGAAATTAGAGACAGAGTTCTGAGGTTCAAATCTTGGCTCTACCATCTACTCGCTCCTTTAATCTTGCTTATCTCAGAGAGCTGTTAGGAGAGTTAAATGAGTCATGGAGACCAAAGTGTTTAATACAGAGAGAAATTAACACAATATGCATTTTCTCTTTTCTTCTAACAAATCCCTTTTACAAAACCCTTTTATTTGTAAAACCCCCAAAGCAAAAGGACCCAAGTGATGGTAAGACTAATGGAATATTCTTACATTTGGATACACTGCAAAGTCTCAACTGATCTGAACACAGAAAGTTGTAGATTTTTCTTTACTCTTTTTTAAAAAAAGTTATGTTTTTCTCATTTAATTTTTTATTTTAAAATATTTTATAGTTTATCAGACCACTGGATGTTTTTTCCTGGTAACTTTAATGTGTAAGAAATTGTTTAGCTCCTAAACGGAATAACTGTCACAAGTCAGAAATCCTTTTTAATATGCCACTAAATTAGTTAATCAGTAACCAGTATCAAATAATAATATCTGACTCAACAGACAGGCTAATAGCATTTATTTAATAAAAAGGTGTATAGTGATTAAAATATCTTTTTTTTTTTTTTTTTTTTTTTTTTTGGTGCCGGGGATCGAACTCAGGCCCTTGTGCTTGCAAGGCAAGCACTCTAATCACTGAGCTAAATCCCCAACCCCGATTAAAATATCTTGACAGTTTGGTTATTCCATTTTTTTCCCCTTCATTAGGCAATCTGAGTACTTGTCCTGGGGAAGCCAAAAGAAAGCCAACTGGTCTGAGAGCTAGGAAACCAGGGTTTCCACAATTTAAAAAAAAGAAAAAGTATCTTCATAGATAAATGACTGTTTAGCATTTTCTATCATATCAGTGTGGTAAGTACTTAAAAGTACAAGATTGTATTTCATAATATTTAGTTGACAAATTTAATTCAGGTATATAAGTGGCTAGGGTGAAAGATATCACCGTGAGGTGGATATAATTTCTCGTGTGAGATTAATATCTATTTATTCAAATGAAGATTTAAATAATATTTGTTTGGTATGTCTGACCAGCTCAATTCAACTTTACAACCACTGAGCATCTACCATCTGGTAGGCACAATGCTGCGTGAGTCTTCAAAATCTGAACTGTGGTTACAATGGCATTTATAAACTCTCCCTCAAAGACAGGACATTTGCCTGTGCAGTTGTGCCATCTTTAAATGTGTCACTGAATTATTTAGGTTGCTTCTAACTTTGCACACTGCTCTGTCCCCAACGCTGAGGACTGCACCTGAAAATGAGAGACATTCGTTAGATATTTGGGGTATAAACTGGAGAATGACTGAAGGAACACTCCTAATCTAGATCTCTTACTTCAAAGATCTATCTATAACACCTGGAGGTCAAATTGTGGCAGGTTATAAGTCAATTCCCAGTAACAGACCAAAGAGAATGTTTCAAAAAACTGGCCTGAAATAAACATTAGCTAGTAATCAATTTCTGGATAACTTATGCTTCATCTAGTTAACTGTGGAATTTCCTTGTTCTGATTACATAATTTCAAAGGAGACAAAGAAGATAGATTTATTCATGCTAAAAAAAAAAACCCAGCAGTGCAGATATGAAATTACACAGGAGCAAAAATATTTGTCCTTTTCCTTATAGAATAAAGGAGTAGAAGCTTGTCTTCCCTTCAGCTTCTGGTTTCAAGACAAACGTGTATTTGTAGGGGAGACTGGGGGTGAAGATGGTGTACCCTTCCTCAAAACAGATTCTAAACAAATATTAATGATAAACATAGCACCTGTAAAACCTGGTACAAAGGTCTGAATTCCGTATTTGCCACCAATTATTACAGAAATGCGGTTTCTTTATGGTATTTTTAGATTGTGAAAAACAGGGAGTTAAAAGCCTACCTATTCACTGAAAGAATGGGCTTCCCTCTATCAACCTGAATTACAGTTAGAGTTTCTGTTTTTAAGAAGTTACACAGGCTGAAGATCCATGGCAGAGCACATATCACATTTTATACATGCAGATTACAGTAAAGTGAAGGACAAAAGCTATTTTCTGTGCCAGAATTATCAGATGCAGGGGTAAAATTCTAGCACATGAACAAGGACTCTGAACCTATTGGTTATAAATGACATCATGCTTTCTGAAGAATTGTGTTCATTTTTCCTATTTCTAGCACATGGGAGAGTATGGAGCTCCCTCTCCTGGACACTATGATTTTGCCAATCTCATCACTCTATAAAGCAGATAGGCAGAATTTAACCACAGTGATAAATCAATTAATGGATGTTTATGGCCTCTCTTCTTATTAGAGTGGACATTCTTTTAACCCAGCACATAAAGTCATTTAACTCCGTCAAACAGCAGGCAAAATCTTACACATTCAAATTGAGAGGAAGGTCGTATTTAATATACTACCTTTCGGCTGGAAAAATGGCCATGTTTGCCCAGTTTACTGTTCAGTGCTTCCAGGAACATTTCGTCGGTGACTTTGCCGACATTCATGCAGGCGTCATCTAGGATTGCGATGATGCCTTTGTGCTGCTGCTCCACAAGGTCCACAATGATCTGGTTGTTGAAGTAATCAATCTGTAGGACACAGCAAGAAAGCAATGTCCAGGAGAACAGAGACCAGGACAGGTAAAACACAAGGGTCACCCCACTTGTTTGAGCTTAGCTAAAGCTCCTCTGATGTCAAATATGTGAATAACACTAACATGAGCACATATTCTAATGGGTATCTATTTTATAATTCTTTCCTTTTCTTTCTTCCTTCTTCTTTTGTGGTGGTGCGGACTGAATTTAGAACCTCCACACCGAGCAATATTCCCAGCTCTTTCTTTATTTTTCATTTTGAGACAAGGTCTTGCTAAGCCACTAAGTTTCTCAGACTGGGCTCAGACTTGTGATCCTCTTGCCTGAGTTTCTTAACTTTATGAGATACCTTGTTAGAAATGAAGATAGCTCAACACAAACATTCTAAGATAGGCAACATTTCTCTCCTCACTAATTCTTGTTTTAACACTGTCTCCATATCCCACACCCAAGCCTATCCTTCACATTCTCAGTCCCCTAATCTGTTTGCCATAAACCACAAGACCCAGCTTCCACTAAGCACCAATAAATAATCTTAATGCATTATTTGATATTTCACTAGATAATGAAGTTAAAGTATTACATGGAACTTGCAGTTTTAGTTATAAGAGGCTGAGCAACTAACAAAAAAAAGCATTTCTCCAGTTTTCTGAAAGTTAAAAGCATATGAGTCTAACAGAATAACATTTTCTGAATATAATATTCAAAAATAATTCTGAGATGTAAATATATATAAATGATAATACACTTTTTATTTACTTTTATGAACCGAATGAAGTTATAAATAACATCTGGTTTTTTAGCAACTTCAGTATATACAAGGTTTTGGAAAAATTCTGTTTTGTGTTTATTCTGACAGCCTGTAGCACACCTCTGACCATACACCCCAGCCTAATTCAGGCAAGCTGTGTGCCACAAAGATGTGCAGGGTGTTATCAAACATTTTAATCTTGTGTGTGATGTGTCCCATCTGACATGGAACGTACCTAAACTGAGCGCTGTCCCCATCACCTTCTGTAAGGTCTGTTTACTTATAATCAAACGCTCCTGTTCCAAATGTACTCCTGTTCCATGCTTTCAAAGCCAAAGACTTATGTCAGTTATTTGATTGTGGGTTTCAGCTGCATTCCTAGACTCGTGAGTTCTCTTTTGTCCTATGGACTGGGAATGTGGAGAAGCCCTGTTCAAATATTTATGTTTATGGTAGGCATCTATTATATTTCCAAACAGGGAAGAAAGTTATTTCCATCTCTGGAAAAAATATCCTAAAATACTGAAAAAGCAGGAATTCTATATTTATTAACTAACAGCTGAAATCTTAGATTTTGGAACTATAGAATTAAAGACTAAGTCTTTTCTTCCAGGACAAAAAAATTAGCTTATGACTTCACTTGCACTACTAGAAGCTATTGGTGTTTGGTGTATATTCTAGTAACTCTTAGATTGTCTTAAGTTTAAGGCTGCTTTCAAACATCGCTTAAAGCAATGGCTTTCAAACCAGGTTCCTCCAACAACTTGGCTTTCTCAGGAGGTTTCTTAAGGAGTACAAGGAGCTAAGAGAGATGTGACAGAGTGGCTTAGGGGCATGGGACTCTGGCTTCCCATTCTCTCTCCAACAACAATAGCTTTGTGCAACAGCTTTATCTGCTATTCTTGTGGAATTCCAATAACAAGTTTTATAACGAAATTTGCAATAAAATCTAAGCTTCAGTTATACTGTATATTATACAATAGATATACCCTTAGAAAGGCTTATATAAACTTAACTGAATTGAATTACATCTTAAATGTGCTATGAGCGTTCACTTGAGTGTCAAATTCTCCTTATTCAAAATGGCTTGTAAACTTTAGCATTAAAAGCTTTTAAAAGTGAATGAATCAGAAGGATAACCAGACATTATGAACCTCATTACAGAAGCTCAAACACGGTCTATGAAATAAGGTGTTGGGGGGAAAAAACCAATCCAGAATCCAGTCAAAACTCTAGATCTAACAATCAATGTACAGGACATACAAGGAACAGTGAAACATAATAAGTGGCACCTCAGGAATGGGATTAACAAAATCCAGACTGTGGGAAACACCACAGAACAAATTCTCATTCTCTTCAACAAAAGAACGCAAAAGAGAAAAAGAAAAAGAGGCAGAGGGGTGGGGAGAGTGAGAGATGGGAGACCTATCAACCAATCACAATGCAAAAACTTTACTTGGATCCAAATTCAAACAAACTGTAATCAACAACAATTACAAGGCAACTGAGGAAATATGAACACTGCCTGGTTAGTTGATGATGTTAAGGAATTTTTGAGTTGTGAGAAGAATAGTGTGGTTATAGTTTTTGTAAAAGCATTTATCTTTTAGAGAAATACACTGAAGTATTACAGAGGAAATAACGGGATGTCTGAGATCTGCTATAATATGACCTGGGGGTAGGTGGGTAGGGTGCAGGTGGCATTGGAAAGACAGCTACTGATAATTTAAGGCTGGATGAGGACAGATGGAGTTTACTCTACTCTGACTTCTCCTTGCATGTGCACTTGAAGTTTTCCACAATAAAATAATTTTTTAAAAGAGTCACTATGTTCACAAGTTTGGGGTTTTAAAGGAATACCCTATTAGAGATTCTAATTTTGATGGGAACTGGCATGTGGTAACTGTTACCTTGAGTTAGCCTGTTGTTCTCCAAAATACACATGTCTTGGTTTACTTAGCTAGAGTTTTTTGCATTTTTAGAGTTGTTGATCCTTTTACAGATGTTTGTAATAGCCTACTGCAATTGTTACTTTTATCTTTATCAACTATGCCTGTGGATTTGACACTCTGATTGTTAAAGGATATTTTTGACCAGTACTCTTCAATCACATCTGAATAACAAGTGTTATAATGAAATTTGCCTTAAAAAAAAAAATCAAAGCTTTGGTTATTTTGTATATTGTACAAAAGATGCACTCGTAGAAAGCTTCATTTAAACTTAATTGAATTGAATCACATTCTAAATGTGCTATAAAAGCTCACTGTTTAAATCAAACTCTGGGCAGCTCTTTTATAAAATAATTGATAGCCCTTTTGCTTATTTGTAAGTAGGTAAAATTTACGTTAATACACGTTAATGAAAATTTTTATGATATTTTAGCATTTGACACATGGGAAGGCAAAGATGTAATTTAAGGCAAGGAAGGTACTGTACCATTTTATCTTTTTTTCTGAATGAGAGGAAATAGAAAATAGGAAGCTAAGTAGGAATATAAGGGTAACTGATGCCATTTCAAACAAGCTTTTTATTGCTATTACATTGGATAGAGAAAAACAAATATTGACTTTGTTTTTATTGTATAACAAGAGGATAAACACAGTTTTATACTCAGAAACTTATGGAAACTTGGAAATTAGTACTTTTCCAGTTCCATTCCCTAAAGTGTTTTAAAATACATACAAGAAAAATTACTAAGTCTTATTTTCTTGTGAGCAGTAGAATCCATCACAGGGAATGAGAAAGCCAATGAGTCAGCTGTGATCTCTGGGGTTTGCACTGGACCTGTTATTCTCCCTGGCTGTACCTGACCAGACTACTTGCCTCTTGACAATTGCAAAAGTTGACAAAGAGCTATGAGACAAGGGGTGATAACTGAAGAAAATAAGTGGAGATGAAGGATAATGCAGGCGCCCCATTTTGCAGGTTTCAGAGAATAGGACTGTCTCTGAAAGTCATATTACTATCTTCATTAGCTAAATACAGAAATGCCATTTAGCTTACAAAGTAAAAGAGGCAAAAAGGAAAGAGGGAGGGAGCAAAACCAAGATTTGGAAGCAAATTTCTGCAAATTTAAGATAAAAATAGCTTATGAGGTGTGATAAAAATATACAGTGAATATTTAAATTTTAAAAAATGTTTTACAGGGGTTGAGGATTTACCTCAGTGGCACAGCACTTGCCTAGCAAGTGCAAGGCCCTGAGTTTGAGCTCCAGCACCCTCCACCAAAGTATTACAGTCAAAGACACATTGCCATTAATTCCTCTGAAAACACTGCCCCTTGCTTTGACATACTCAGCCCATCATTCCTGCCACTTTCTGAAGCAGTTCTGGAAGTCCTCTTTCATGTCTTTATGAGGTATGATAAAAAAACACAATGAACATGGCTGCCAAGTGCCACCCAATAGAAAAGTAGGCTCGTAAAAACATCACAGCGTGTATTCATCCACCATATTTACTGGATCTGGCACCATGTGACTTCCGGATCATCCTCCAAATCAAAATAACGATGAAAGTAGACTTTTTGAATTGATTCAGTACATGGAAGCAGCCATGATAGTGCAACTAAAGATACTCATGAAAGAGGACTTTCAGAACCGCTTCAGAAAGTGGCAAGAACAACAGCGTAAGTGTGTTCAAAGTGAGGGAGAGCATCTTGGGGGAAATTAATGGCAATGTTGTCTTTTACTGTAATAATTTTTAAAAAATTTAAAGGTTCACTGTATATTTAGATCATACCACATATAAATGTTGCTAAATTCTAATAGACACATATGAGCCCATGTGGTACCAGCCATATGGTGACAACGTTAAATTTATTGGTTGTAACTCCTCATGTTCTGGGCACTAATGAGTGAGTCTATCAAGTTAGAGAAACCCAGGAACATCCACGAAAATGAACTGGATTTACATATCCAAAAAAGGAAAGCTGAGGTTCAGGTGTTTCAAGTACCCAAGAAGAGCAAGAAATACCTAGCAGAATAAACTCATTTTCAGCAGCACGGAAGACACAGGGAGACAGTCCCCAGTGGCACTCACGTGCTTCCATGGGATGCCCTCCCGCTGGTATTCCTCTTGCTCCTGCTTCAGAACCAGCTGAATGAACAGCTGCTGCAGCTTCTCGTTGCAGTAATTGATGCAGAACTGTTCAAAGCTATGTGAAAAGGGATAAGTTAGGTTTAAACAAATAAAATGAATAAACAATAGGGTTTTAAGTATCTTATCCAGTTTACCTGTTGTTGTCGAAGATTTCAAAGCCATAGATATCCAAGACACCAATCACAGTGTTTTTCCCATGGATGGTGGTGTCATAGTTCTTGACCTCAATAACGTCATTGATGCGAGTAACAATCCAACAAAAAAGGCGCTCATATATTGCCTGAGGAGAAAATAACATCGTAAATTATTGCCTGTTTGAGAAAGAGACCTTTGTTTGGATCTCTGATGTCTTAAATTCCTGTCTACCATCTCCTTACTATTCAGTATAAATGGTTTGGGTATTTTTTTTTCTTTTGCCATGCTGGGCTAAAACCTAAGGCTTCACACATGCTAGGCAAGCCCTCTACCACTGAGCTATGTCCTCAAACCTTTTAAAATATTTTATTTTGAGACAAAGTACTGCTGAATTGTCTAAGCTGGCCTTAAACTTGCCATCTTCCTACCTCAGCCTCCCAAGTAGCTGGGATTATAGACACATACAACCACGCCTGGCTAGTAGCTTGGGTTTTTAAAAGACTATCAGTTACTACATATATCCCAACTCCATTCCCCAGGCATGTTTCCATGCTTCACTATGTTGATAAGATGCTTGTTTTCTTATGTAAGTCACTTACTAGCTTCATTGTTAATTTCATTAACATAAAAAGCTTGGAACTGAATTAATGCTCTTCTAAAGCTCTGAGTTCTAAAAATAGAACTACTGATTTCTAATGCTAAATAAGAGTCTGAGCCATAAGGCCAAGGTCTGAAATGTCCTGAGAATCAAACACACATACACCACCCAAGGACACACATTCTAAAATGCACATGCAGAAAGGTGCCACACGCAGCACACACATGTCCCGATATGTCGTGCTCCATAATGTCACATCTTTAGCAAGTCCTTTCTTGACATGTCTCCCAGATGCCCACTTTCTTCTCATGTCTTCACCTCCCCTTTCTTCTCCAATCCTCTGCAGTCTTCCCTTATGTCCTATTACTTCAGTGACATGGCTCACAAGGACCCCAAGTACCCTGTACAGATAATTTCTTGTACTATCTGGACATCTTAGCTTCTTCATTCACCCAACCTAGTTTCCCAGTCCGAGATGTTCTCTTCGCTGGGATTTATGATACCATCCTTTCTTGATTTCCTTTCTGTTTTATTGGTTGACCTGGGTGACCACTGATAGGGTCTCCTCTTCTACCTGGCTTTGAAAAGTTGGAGTTCTTCCTGATTCTCTTCTCATTCTAATACTTTCTAAGCTATCTCATTCAGTGTTAAATAAGACTGAAACAACGACTTCCAAAAGTGTTCTCACAACCCAGACCCAAGTCTCTGGGCTCTGAACTCAGGGCTTGACTCTCTACCTGACAATGATTCATAGATGTTTCACACCCACTTCAAACTCATGTCCTGCCAGGACTCTTGACCTTTTCACTTCTAAAAACTGTTCTTACTCTATTAGGAGCCCCAAATAAATTGCACAAGACACTTAGGAACTCATTCATTCATTCAATAAATATTTGCTGAGGATTTACTATGTACAGTTTGTTGGAGACACAGTACTAAGTTAATAAAAAAGCACTCAGTCTCTAAAAGGTCTAGGGAGCAGGGTGAAGGAAAACTATCAAACACACACACACTCTCACACACTCATTTACACATTCACACATGCTAAAGAAACAGTGCATGGAAGCTGAGGGAAATTTAATTTATTCGGTGTTGTGGGGCAGGGAAAGCTTCATGTAGAAAGTGATGCTTGGGCTGAGATCAGCAGGATAAGTAAGTCGTAACAAGGCAAGAGGGGGAGAGAAGAGTAATTTATGTAGAGGAAACAGCTTGTGCAGAGGTCCTGTGGCTGGAAGGAGAAAGGGATAAAAGCAACTTGGGAGGCTTCAGAGAAGACCAATGTGCTGGAATAAAGAAAGGTGCCTGGAAGACAGTGTGAAACAAGGCCCAAGAGGCAGGTGACATCCTTGAGCTCCTCATTCCCACGGTTGGTCAGATTTGCTTTTCTGGCAGTGATACTCACAGTTGAGGTTTCCTTGAGCCTGTGATATTCAGACAGAAAGTCTCATCATACGGTGGCACCTTGGTTCATGAACTTAATTCTTTCCATGATTCTGGTCACAAACTGAATTGGTTGAGAACCTAATCAAATTTCCCCATAAGGTCAACACTGAACCTAACCACTGAATTTGAGTCAGTTCAAAAGGGTTAAGTTTGTGAACTGAGGCACCAGCACAGGCTCTAAAAGGCTTAGTTTGCTGGCAAAGGATGTCTGGATACCTCTCACAGGGCTCTGCTCATGCTGCAGCTGAGATCCACTGCAGGTCCACAGCACGTAAGTAAAATCTCACCTTGGCAAAGGCGTCTCTGCCATAGCTAGCTTCTTGCTCCGTGTGCTGCTTGTCGATGATGTCACGGCCTGTGGCCACAGTCCGGAAAAGAAGGGCTTTCTCAACCATGTCTGTCTTAGTAGACAGCAATTCTGCTATGACTGATACAACCTTGCCGTTCTCAATAAGAGGTGTGTCACCATCTACCACAAATTTTAAATTTCCCTATATTAAAAAGTGAAAAAACAAGACACATCATTTTCAATAAGGTTCTGAAACTTTATGTCAGGAACACATTTGTCAATCTAAATACAATTCTAGCGACACTATATATGGCAACATTTAAAAACCTAGCACTTCATCTGTTCTACGAATCTTTTTCTTAGGGGCTCTTTCTGTTTTATGTCATACTTAGACCATTTCTACTGCAAACATTTAATGAGTATTTGATATTTTCTCTTAATACTGCAATAGTTTTTTGTTTTTCATTTGGTTGAACTTTTAATTAACTTTTTTTGATATGTGCTGTAATATAAGCACCTAACTTTATTTTTTCAGATAGTTAGTGCTTTGGCAACATTTCCTCCTGATTTGAAATGTTACTATTTATATATATTAAATTTCCTAAGTGTTTGAATCAATTTATATTCTATTCATCCAATAAACCATACTTACTAACCAACAACCAAATGTCTAGTATATCAAAAAATGTGTTGATTAACTTGATCTGGTGCTGAATTTGTACAAGTTTTAAAGTGTTATAGCTTTTACTATTATTTTAAATATAGAATTAGTTATGTCTTTTCCTCATCAAGCTATTCTTCTTTAGCACATTTTATTTTTTTATTTTTTTATTTTTTTGTGCTGGGGATCGAACTCAGGGCCTTGCACTTGCTGGGCAAGCACTGTACCACTGAGCTAAATCCCCAGCTCCTTGGGGTCTTCTTATAGGCTTATGGTTTTTCATGTTAAAATCAGCAGGTCAAGTTAAAAAGAAAATAAAACTCATACTTGAATTATTTATAAACTGATTTGAAGACATAAGACAAATTAATATATTAGTCTTCCTAGTTGGGAATATTTATTTGTTGTGTATATTGCTATGTAATATTTTCATACAAATCTATACATTTGTGATTCAGAGTTAAATCTTGCTATATTAAAATGAAAGGTGATGTTTACTCCAGATTTGATATTGTAATGTAATATGTTCACAAAATTTCGAGTATCTCTAGTTATCGTAAGGGTAATGAAAGAGACGCAGCACTTAGTTTCTTCACTCCTTTGAGGTCTAAGGTCTGTGCACTGACTGGCCTGCAGTGTTAGTGCGACAATGAGGTGGTAAGCCTTTGAGGCAGCTGTGCTGTGCTCTGCGGCTCATTTCACAACCTGTGAGACGATGGAAATCCAGCTCTAATCATCTACAATCCTATGTTTAAAATGCTGTTAGAAATTTGTGCCTTTAGTAGTCACACCCCTGCTGAATTATTTTCTCCTTGAAACCAGTTCAAGGTTTGATATGAGTAAGACGATGAACTGAAACCACAGTCCCAAAACCTACAATGGTTTGGAAAACCTCTCGTGATATAAAACGACAGAGAGAACCACAAAATAATTTCTTCAAAATGTGAGCAAAATTTTCTCTAAATAAGTTACTCTTTTAAATCTACAGGAAAAAAACCCAAAGTCTTCTGAAGGAGCATTTTGTTTCCCTAGGAAGAAAACATATTCTGAGAGGCATCCCTACTCACCAAGTGAAGAATAGCAGCCAAAATTTTATATACTGTTTGAATCTCCTCAGGTTTGAAGCCAATTACTTTCATGGCATCAGCTACTACTTTAAATTCTGCAGCATCATTGATAGAAGACTAGAAATAAAAATGGAAAACTTAAGTCACTGACATTTTGTAGAGCATTAAAATCATCCGACAATTATGAAACTAAATTCAAGTTTAGCCAAGGTCTTGATGCCTTTGTAGTAAATCACTTGAGGGGATGATGATAACCAGAGAAAATAAAAATTATTTCAGGAGTGGGAGCATCATTTGGCTTCTACTTGTACATGAACCCCAAATAGGCACTATGCACTTTTCTGGAAGCTTCTGTAGTGGGCTGGCTCAGAGCAGCTGATCAAAGCTTCACGGTCTGTAAAGGCAATGGCATGGGGTGTGAGACCAGAAAGGGAAATGTCGGATGTGGGAGCCTCCGAAATACATGGCTGGTTATTAGCATCTGTGGCTCTTTATTTCACAATTCATCTTAGTTGGCTGGCAATGTCCCTCCCGCTATTGTATAATTGGGCTTCTTATTTCCCAGGTGAGGAAAAGCAGGCTTCTGAGAGGAAAGATTAACTATAGTCAGTCAGCAAGCTGTGAAACAGTCTGGGACTACACTTGGTAAGAATTTGGAAAGTTAGATCTTCTAACCGGTACGACAGCATTAAAAGATGAATAACCTGCCCTTAAGGAGCTGTGGTTGTCAGTTTGGAAATATAAATGCATGAACAGAAATTCACAATAAAGCAACAGTAACCGCTTATACCACAAGTTTTCCTAAAGTGGCAGCTACGGAGCAATACTTTCTCAGGTGAGTTCCTCCCCTTGCCCGAACACACAGACTGGCCTGATGTTACCTGCTGAGGAAGAGGACAGGAAGGGGACCTCTCTGCCTGAGGAGCTCATGTTCCTCAGATACCCAGGAGACAACCAGGCAAGCTCCTGCACCTACCAGTTTCTTTTAACCTTTTATAAGATGCTTAACCTTGCTGAGGCTCTATTTCCTTATGGATTTAAATAAAATATGCATGAGAATACATTCTATACATGATTGTTGTGAGAATCAAATGAGAATTTGTATAAAGCACTTCCCTGGTTCCTAGCACATAAAAAGGTAGCCAAACTGCAAAGCAACTGGACCAAAAAACCTAAATGTCCCATGGTGAGAAGTTGCTGACTGCTTCCCTATCCGTTTCCCACCCCCATTTCTTTTTTGGAGACAGAGTTTTGTTTACTCTTCTCTCAGTGGACACCCTCTCAGTGTCATGACCCTCCTGCATCGAGCCTCAGAAGATAAATCATCACTGGGCCCCCTTACCAAGTGACTGGTTAACCACGGGCATGTGACCATATTCTGATCAGATCAGAAAGGTACAATGGAAAGTGACTGTGCAGGATGCCTGAAGGGAGGGTGTTGTTGTGTCCTGTGCCTCTTCCCTCCTTACAAAAGGACATAAACCAGGAACAGTCCCTTCGCCTAGGACTCCTGGAACTTCTGATGACATTTTGAGACCATGAGAAAAATGAGACCGAGAATACAAGCCAGTCCACTGAATAGAGCAGGGTTGCAAGTCGGGGAAATAAAAAACATCGTGGTCCCTAAGAACATTGTTAAGGCAGTGGATTAACCAACTCTGGAACTCCCCCATCTCAGGGCTTCTAAATTAACCATGTGAGGTAAGTAAGTTCCTTATCATTTCTGAAGACTTTTAATTGGGTCTTCTCTTAGCTACAGTCCAAGGTATCTAAACTGCATAGAATGTCTACATTTTTGGGGGGTGGGGTGCTGGGGCTCGAACTCAGGGCTTTGTGCTTACTAGGCAAGTGCTCTACCACTGAACTAAATCCCCAACCCCAGAATGTCTACATTTTAAGCCTTGTTAAAAAATATATGATTCAGTACTTTATAGCTGTTAAAATTATTATGCTAATTTGTATTTGAATGGAAAGATAATTATTATTATAATATACTAAAACCAGGATTATTTAATTAGGATTTTTTTTTGTGCCAGGGATCAAACTCGGGGCCTTGCACTTGCCAGGCAAACACTCTAACCATTGAACTAAATCCCCAGCCCCTAATTGGGATTTGTTGAATGCTCTAGTTTAAAAATATATATACACTATTAGTAATGATTATCTCTGGATGGTAAGATTCAATCATATTTTTGTTTCCTTTTGGTTCAACTTTTAATTATGATCATGTGTTCTTATTTTGTTTTTGTTAGAGAGAAAGAAAAAAATAAAGGAGAAGTATGAACAGAAAACTTCAATGAAAAGGAAACCTAAGCTGAATTTAACTTAGAAAAGAAATATTACCAGTCACTGCCTTTTAAAAAGTGTTGATTTTATAATACTCTCTACATCTTTAAATACCTCTTGGCAATTCTTACAAAGGTGAAGTGGTACCCTCTATTATTTTATTTTCAAATAAATATTTCTGCTCTTAGGTGACTATAAAAAGCCGTGTAAACTAAATGCCAAATAATGGAAAATCAATTGTAAAAATCTATCATTTATTTCCGTGGATAGCAATAAAAATATAACTAATCCAATAATGAAGGCATAATTAGCATAAGGTTAATAATAAAAAATTTTAAAAAGTAAATACCTCCCACATCTTAGGTCCTTTTCTTTCAGAATTTCTTATATTTTTCACTCAACTGAAATAGTCTTTTTTATTACAGAAAAGTTAAAAATATAAATAAGCAAAAGACAAATATCCATAATCTCACCCTTTAATAAATTAAAATTGTGATCTATGAGCCAGCCACAGTGGTACAGGCCCATAATCCTAGACTGAAGTTAGCTGAGGCAGGAGGATCACAATTTTGAGTCTCACTAGGGCAACTTATCAAGACCTTGTCTCAAAGTAAAAACAAAAAAAATTAAAAGGGCTAGGGATGTAGCTCAGTGGCAGAGCACTTCTGAGTTTGATCCTCAGTATCCAAACCAAAAGAAAAACAAACAGCAAAAAAGCTGTGGTCTATGGCCTCTATATCTTATTCTATGAATTTATATACCTTCCCTCTTACAAAACAGGATAATGTAATTATTGTTTTATAATCTACCATCAACAACTAATGTATTATTAGCATTAGTTGTAAAATGATGAGGACAAAACTAATTGGAAATAAAACAGCAAAACTGTGCCTGCTTACGTGTACACAAGCACTTACATGCAAAGGAAGAGAAAAAAAAAAAAACAGTTAATTTTGAGAGCCAAGAACACACAGAAATGCCCTAAGGGTCAAAAAACTATTTCTAGGATATATCAAAATCAATACTAAAAAACCAAACAGTGAATGGAGAACTGAAGTGCTTTTAATTCAGTTCTGTCTTACCAACTTGCCTTTGGCTAAATCATATGAAATTTTAGGAGGCAGCCTTCCTATTTCTGCTAATATTTTTATAGTGTTAAAATAACTGGAATAAGATTAAAAATTAAGAGAACCCTGAATATAGAAAGAAACTTCTGTTAGACAGTGACAAAATATAGCAATACATTGTTAAGCAAATCTGTCAATTCAATAATGTACCACATCTTTGTGCCTGAGAACTTTAAAAACAGATCTGAATAGAACAGACATTCATCTGCCTCAAGGCAGGAGGTTTAGCCAGATAAATATTCAGTGTCCTCTCTGATCTTGGTCTGATTCTGTATCTGAGAAATCTCAAAGAGGAAATTCTTACCTTTAACTGAGCTCCAACATGGATATAGTTGTAGGATGAAAGGGATTTCTGGAGATGTAGAGAACGTAGTATCTGCTCTGAACCTCCTTGGAGTAGCTGAAAAATATTTAATTGGAAATAATTGGAAATAAAATATAAACCGAAACCAAATATACCAAATATTCTAACTTAGCAGTAATCTAGCTTTTACTCCTTTTCAGATCTTAATTCATTCAGGCCTTCCCATTTCTAGTTTTGAAGTCTGTGTGTGTGTGTTTAACCTGAGTAAATGGTTTCAGCATCATCAGTCAGGCAGAATGTTGTTACATGGTCATGAAGAAAGTTACTTAAAAAGTCTCAGCTTGGGGTTGGGGATTTGGCTCAAGTGTTGGAGCATTTGCCTTGCGAGCGCAAAGCCCTGAGTTTGAACCCCAGCACCAAAAAAAAGGAAAAAAAGAAAAGAAAAGTTCTTGCTTTGAATATGGTCATGTGCAAAATGGGATCCCGGAGGTGGCCACTTGGCTTAGTGATCTCATTATGGACAGGATTTAGAACAAGTCAGTACTGCCATGGAAGTAAGCGGAGTCCCATGTAAGCTGAAGCAGCCTTTCCTCGTCAGCAGCGCCCCTTGGGGAGGGAGGACACCTGGGAGCCATGACGTCAGCACAGGTTCATCACGTGGGAAAACCACAGGGGAAAGCTGTGAGTTCTTAAAGTATACAACTCTTTCATACTGGGTAGAAAAATAGTTTATTTAAAACATAGTAAACGGGTTGGGGATTTAGCTCAGCGGTAAAAGCACTTGCCTAGCAAGCACAAGGCCCTGAGTTCGATCCCCAGCACTAAAAATAAAAAAAAACAAAAACAACAAAAACAAAAAACACAGTAACTGTCAACAAAAACAAAAATATACAACGGCCCTTTCATATACAGCATGACTTTGGAAGGTACTGTGTTCAAATTCTCCATATTTAACTGCATGCTTTGGTGTACTTAAAAGGTATAATCATCAGATTTTTTTTAAATTAAATTTTAAACAAATATACCAGAACAAGTACATACAAATGAGTAGCGTCTACTAAAGCAGTTACCTAGCTGAACTCAACATTGTATTCAATTGTACTGTTAGCATTCAGTCACCTTCAAAGACCAGTTTATGTTTGCAAACCAACCTTAGTTATTCACTTAGTTCTTAAAAATCCAAAATAATATTGCTGAATCTGATCACCCAACTTATTTATTAGCCTTGGCGTATATCACTTTGCATTTTAGAAAATTACAATAATGTATCAAGCTTGTTCTCTGAAAGTAGATTTGCCAGCTGGAGGGATATTTAAAATATTTTGTTTTAGACTCGAACATCATTCCCCAAAAAATTATTGCATTTTTCCCCCTATGGTTTGTTGGGATGAAGAAGACAATTTTCTCCTGCGCTTATAAATCCTAGTTATTTTTAAAGGTAACTATATTGCTTTATAGTCTCTATGAACAAAATAAACTGAATTTGTATTCTCATCTTTGGGACTCCCAAATATAAGAACAAAAGATTTAACTCAAAATAAAATAAAATTAATTTAACAAATTTAAAATGTACTATGCAAACAGATAATTGCATTGCAAGGAAATGTAAGTGAGGCTCGACCTGGGCAGTCATTTGGTTGGCTAACTACCCGCCTGCTCTAACAATGGCCATGCTACTCAGATCACCTAAGAAGCAAGTGGAGTAGGTTGTATGCATGTGTGTTCACATGTGTAATGTGCCATGCAGCCAATGGAAGAGAAAATATTCATTTCCTGCACAACGGGGCACATGATCAGTTCTCTGCCTCACAGATTACTAACCTGATAGAAAGAATGAAAGCTTCTTTCTCCTGGCTGTTGCACGATCACTCGAGACTAAGAAAAAACACATTAAAATGGTTTATCTGAAAATGTATCCATAAAATAAGATGGAAACCACATTTTTATATATACATTTTTTTATGTACAGTACATTTAAATGCCATAAACACTGTACATGGTACTTACCTAAGACCAGGTCTTCTCTACAGAGTTTCCTTAGCAATTTTTTTTAATTCTTTTTATGGCTTAAAACAGAGGTCACTAAACTTTCTGAAGATTAGAGGTATTTTGATTTTTTTTTTTTTTTAAATCTAGAGCCTCAAGATGGCTCTTTGTGAGGTATAGGGATTAGAGTGGGGAGAAGAGAAAGGAATACTTAGGCAGAAATATTCTTAACATCCCTTTCCCTGAAGGCTTCTGGCACTTCAAAGAGCAGTGTTTCAGATCCTGTAATAAAGTTATTTATGCAAGTTCAGTCCTTAGGGACCTCTGCCCTAGATGGTTCCAAAAGACTACTATTAGGAGAGGGCTCAGAACGTGTGTTCCATGAGATCCTTCTGACCGAATATGTATATACAGTGAAGGCATGAGACATTCTGGGGGAAAAAAAAGACAGATAATACTTGGCATTTCTTGTCCTTTTTCAATTGATTCTAATATGGAATCCTTAATATAACAAATAAAAACAGAGATTATTCTGCATTATACTGCCATAAAAAATGCTTTGGAGTAATTGGGACAGGGAACCCTTAGCTGGCAAGGCACCCATCAGCTTAGATTGGAGCACGTCTCAGGATGGAGACTCTACTTAGAAAGCACAAACTGAACCAGAAATACAGGGCAACGAACACCATGTGTGCCCTCACAGTCAGGTACAGTGAGAATCAAGATTAGTTAGGACACACACTCTCTGGCAGTCCCAACAGGAAAGTTTTAATTTAACTTTTCTAGAAATTGGGCCTACTGTTCACATAGGCAGGTACAAACATGTTCTAAATTTTCAATGATCAAATACGGTATGCTTCATAATTAGGAGGCAAGATCACAAAATACATATACAATGCTATAAAACAGCGAACAAAGACAATCTAGAAGGACATCAAATTAACTGAAATGAAAACGGATGGAAGATGATGATGGATAGAAAAACTAGACCTAATTAGTCCTAGATTGGCTTAAAAGCTGGTGCACGCTCACATCGTTTCCCCTCCACACACACCCCTAAATCCATGCCTGGACAGCTGGTAACTCAATATTGTAAGTTCTAATAAAGGAACACAAAGGACACCATGTAATACAGAAAGCTAATCCAATGATGGAGAATAGGATTAAAAGCTACCTTAAAGCAATAAATGAGACTCTACATATAATCAAGTATTTTCTAAATATCAGCACTTTCAAATATTACCCTCAAAAATTAGGCTGGGGATTGAGCTCAGTGGTTAAAGTGCTTGTCTTGTAAGCACAAGGGCCCGAGTTCGATCCCCAGCACCAAAAAAAAAAAAAAAAAAAGCATATTTTACCTTCTCCAGTAAGTAGTTATTGATATGTCCACCAATAGGATCTCCCTTAAAGTCAAAGTTGATATCCATGTATTTTCCAAACCTGCTTGAGTTGTCATTACGATTGGTTTTGGCATTTCCAAAAGCTTCCAAAACACAGTTGGATTTAAGCAACATATTCTTCACTCTTTAACACAAATACATGAAAGTCACTGTAAAAGGTTTCAGACTAAGACTTTTAAAAAACTGGATTTTGCTAAAACACATGCAAATGTCTATACAAAGATGTTGACTGCAGTATTGTTTCAATATTAAAAAAATACAATTTAAGTGGCAACCGATAGGGACAGATAAAAATACATTTCTGTTTCCCAATATTGAAATGCTATAAAAATATTAAAAGGAAAGTACACTATATATACTGACATAGGAAGATGCCCAGAATGTATTGATGTATATGAAAATAGACTGAAAAACAGTTTGTATCGCAGGCTCTTCGTGTGTGTACATGCATAGTGAGTGTGCACATACGCAGTACACATGTTGGAATCCGGAGGGAACAGCACATGTCACTAGGTTATCTAGGTAAGAGGTTGATGGGGTGGGCAAAGGCTAGATGTCTGGGAACTTTTACCTTCAACTTAATTCTCTAGTGTTTTGTTTTTCTTCTTTGAATGGAACAGGTTTTATTTACATAACGAAAACACTTCTGAAGATATGTTCAGAAAAGTTAACAGGTGATAGAGAAAAGAACATTTTAAAGTACTTGCTTATAAAGCTTAAAATAGTGAAATTTTATTGCATTTAGTTATGCATCATAAATTTAGTCTTTACCGATTTAGGAAATGCTCATTATTTTGTTTGGAGCTGTACGTGGTCTCTCCTTTGTACCAGCACTTAATGCGCTCTTATTTCAGTGGATGCTAACATTTTGTAGAGAGGTCCCTCCCAATGGATACATCCTAACTTCATGCTTCTCCTTATATCCTTATTTTTATTTCACTGACAAAATCCTCCCCAAGAGTCGTAACTGCAGAATTAACTGTGGCTTCTGAAGTAACCTGACACAGCAGATCTAGTTCTTCCCACTGATATCACAAATGATCCCTTTTCTCCTCATAATCAAAAGTACTGTGTCCTTCTAAAATGTGTGTGTGTAGGGAGGGAGCTGCTTGGTGAAAAAGAAGGCTATGATGAACTGTTACAATACTCCTGTAAAGACTAGTAAATTTACATATGCCTTACTGTACTATACAGTATTAGAATTAAAATCTAAGAAAGAAACTAAGAAAACTTGATCAAATGTTTGTCTCAGTCTAATTAGACTGCAAAGTCAGAATGAGAAGTGGGGATATGTCACAATAAAAAATGCCTCTTTGGATCTAGCAATTCTGCCCAACTGTGAAGAAAAGAGAAAGCCCACACAGGGCCCTTGAGTATCAATTCTCTTCTTTCCCATCAACCCTGGATCTTGCCTTTCTGCTCAAAGAATTGAAGGCTATGATGTGGATATGAGGTGTAACTCTTCAGTAAATTAATACTCAGCTTCAAAGCAGCAAATTAAGAAAACATTTTCTTTTCTTTTCAAAAAAGCTACATGGCATAAAAAAGTCAAGCTGTGTTGTTTTATAGCCAAAGGCTTTAAAGCCCATACATTCACTCCATGTGTATTTACTAAGTAAATCCTATGTGGCCAAAACTGCATAAATGTGGGCCCCTAGTTGGGTGTGGCAGTGCATGCCTGTAATCCCAGCACTCTGGGAGGCCGAGGGAGGAAGATAACAAATTCAAGCCTGGGCAATTTAGTTAGACCCTGTCTCAAAACATAAATAATTGAAAAGAGCTGGGGCTATAGCTTGACGTGAAGGCCCAGGTTCAATTCCCAGTGCTGGGAAAAAAAAAGTGTGGGCCCCAGAAGGACAGGGCAGCTTTAGTAGTCACTGAGCCACAAGCAGCGACATGGTACGGCAGGAGGTTGTTTTAGAAGTGAATCTCGCTGGGGACTCCCCCAGCAGTGGGTTCTGGTTGTAACGATAATGGGGCGGCATGGATCTGCCTTCCAGAGCCCTGCTTGGCTCAGAATGTAATTTAAAAAAACAAAGAGCAAGGAATCCAGCTTAAACAATAAAACCTCCCAGTGTAAATTACAACAGCTCTGCTGACCACAGTTACAAATCAACTGGGGATGCTTTCAACTGCTTCAGAGTAGTCTTTTAAAAAAATAATTTGCTAAAGTTTGGAGAGCCCTGCTCTCTTGAGTAGTACTTTTCTATTAAATAACAAATCTAGACATGGATAGCATGATATAAATAAAAGTAGAGCCATAAAATGCACTATGATAATCAAAGCAGGTTGATCATTAAAAAGTGCTTGGCACACGCAGCTCAGGCCTAGCAGCGAATGTCGCAGAACACAAAGCTCTCCTCAGTTTCCTGCCCCTGCACCGCGCTCTTACCTTTCAACCTCTGCTCTCTGGCTGGGGTTGGTGATGGCCGCAATATACTGCATAATGTACTTACTGGCTTCCGTTTTACCAGCTCCACTTTCCCCTGGAGGGAAGAATTTGACAGCATAATTGAAACTAAGAGTAAAGTAATTTTCAATAGAATAACTTTAAATTTTGATGTTATTCATTTAAAATCCCCGTGTTACCCTCTTTCCTTTTTGGTATTTTGTCCTATATTGGTTCTAACAGATTTGAACATGTTGGGAAAAAAAAGTACTATAGAAGCAAAATAAAGCAGAGACCACAAATCAAGACTTACTATGAAAATAATATCAAGGTATAAATTGTGGCAAACTGCTGGATGTGGTGATGCGTATCTGTAAATCTCTGCTCTCTGGGAGGCAGAGGCAGGAGGATTACAAATCTGAGCCTAGCCTGGGAAACTTAATGACTTAGCAAGACCTTGTCTGAAAATAAAATACGAAAAGCCTGACGCTGTAGCTCAGTGCCAGTCTTGGGTTCAGTCCCCAGGACTGGAGGAATAAACTGTGGTAACCTAAGTCCTTAGAGTTTACTAGTAGGCAATGACGCCAAAGTCTAGTAGAAACGAAAAAAGGTAGTGGACACAGCTAAATTCAGATAATCTTATTTTCTACATTTTTTTTTAATTTCAAAGGGGATAAAGTAAATGGTTTTAAAAACTAAATTTAGAGCTCCATGCAGTGGCGTGTCCCCTCAGAACCAGCTACTTGGGAAGCTGGGACAGAAAGACTGCTGGGCCCAGGAGCTCGAGACCAGCCTGGGCAACATGGGACCCTGACAAACAAAAACAACTGAACACAACAACTTAGGGTAATGTTTAAGGAATACATAAACTAGCAAGCTTCAGATACAAGATATCATAAAAAGCATGACAATTAGCATAAGTGATGGTGGAGGAGGAATGGATCAATTTGTAAGATCTACCCATATCTTCTGACCCAAATACTTCACTTACAGAAACTTCTAAGGAAATATTAAAAAATACTAACATAAACACATAAGAGCAACAATAATCTTCAAAGGTTTAAAAAATATTTCTGTAGGTTACACAATAGGTTGTATCTACAATCTGAAAATAATATCCCCATCAGTAGAGAATTGGATAAATAAGTCACAATTCAATGATTCAATGGCCTACTACACGACTGTTCCAAGACAATGTGCAGTTAGTTTTAGAGGAAGTCTAATGAAAAGACATCCACAATACACTGCTGAATGGAAAAACAAATTCTGTAGTAGCAAGTGTAATTCTATAATTCCACATTTTTTAATTATTTCTTTTCGATATTTATTTTTTATCGGTACATATGCAGTACATAGTAATTACATACCTTGTGGGGAGTTGGTATATGTACATAACACATCTTAATTTTTTCATTCCGTTCCCCTCCTCTCCCACTCCTCTCTCATCTTTTGGTTTCCCTTCCTTTTGCAAAAGATGTATCTCTCTATTTCCTATTATCTTTTATTTTTATTTTACTCTTTATTTATACTTTGGGTTGCTCATGTAACAGAAATCATGTGATATTTAATCTTATGTGTCTGATTTATTTCACTTAACATTATGGGATCAAGGTGAATTCATTTTCCTACAAAAGGTTCAAAGTTAACCCTTCTTTATGGCAAAGTAGTACTCCATTGTGTATAAATACCACCTTTTCTTTATCCATTCATCTGCTGGTGGATATATGACCTGCTTCCAAGATCTAGCTATTATGAATTGTGCTGTTATAAACATGGGTATGCATCTTTCACTGTAATGTGATGTCTTTAACTCTTCTGGAAAGATGTCTAGAAGGGGGAATACCTGTGTCAAATGGAATTTCTAGTTTCAGTTTTTTGAGGAATCACCATTCTGATTTCCATAATGGTGGTACTGGTTTACATTCTCACCAACAATGTAGCAGGGAATCTCCCCACAACCTTGCCAGCACTTATTGTTATTTTCTTTCTGGAATAAGATGGAATGTCAGTGTTGTTTTAACCCACATTTCTCTAGTGGCTAGAGATGTTGAACATTTTTTCATATATTTATTAAGCCATTTCTATTTCTTCTAAGAAGTATCTATTCATTTCAGTTGTCCATTTTTTCATTGGCTCTTTTATTCAGAGGGGCCTAATTTTTTGAGTTCTGTATATATTTTAGATATTAGTTCTCTGAGGAATAGCCGGAAAAAGTTTTTTCCCATTTTGTAGGTTGTCTCTTTACTCTGTTGGTTTGTTTCCTTTGCTGTGCAGAAGCTTTTAAATTTGATATGATCCCATTTGTTGATTCCCGATGTTACTTCTTGTAGACCTGGGGTTCTGTTCCGTGTTTCTGTTTGAACTTTTTCTTTTCTTTCTTTCTTTTTTTTTTTTTTTCTTATGCTGGGGATCGAACTTGGGGCCTTGTGCTTGCTAGGCAAGTGCTCTACCACTTGAGCTAAATCCCCAACCCCTCTGTTTTAACATTTAGATCTTTGATCCATTTTGATTTTAGTTTAGTACACAGAGATACACTTAAGTCTAGATTCAATCTTCTGTATATGGGTTGCCAGTTTTCCCTTACCATTTATTAAGCAGAACCAGTACAGTCAAAATGGCCATATTCCAAAACTGACATACAAATTTAACACAATCCCAATCAAAATACCAACAGCATTCATCACAGAACTTGATAAAACAACACTAAAATTCATATAAAACCAGAAGAGACCGAGAACAGCAAAAGCAATCCTGAGCCACAAGAGCAAAGAGGGGGAATCACAATCCCAGACTTCAAGTTAATTCCATATTTACTATATAATTACATATGCATGCATAGTTCTTGTACTTCAACACACAGAAAAATATATAAAAGGATAGATACTAAACAGCTGTTACTGCTCAAAAGCTGGGGGACCAAGGTATTCAAGAGGAAAAGACTCTGCTTTTACTTCAAACGCCTATCTAACTGCTCCCTGCCTGCACAACCAGGCAATACTGTTTTTGTAACTTGACTTTTATGTAATCCTAGGATGTAATTCTTCCAACTCTAACACTGCTAAGTCCTCTGATCCTTAATATTCTTATCTGTAAAGCAGAAGAACAATTTTCTACATACTACCCAGCAAGCTGGTAACTGAAGTAAAATACTGATCATGAAAGATATTTCTTGCTCATTCCTGGAAGTGAAACCTAGCACCTCATGCATGCCAGCAGAGCACTCTACTATAGCCCTAGAAGTGTTTTTAAAAGCACAGACTCGCCAATGCAAATGTGAGGTACTACTAGCATTGACAGAAATTGCCACCATTGGGAGAGGCCACTGTGGGACAGCAAGCAGCTATTTTCCTGTCCTTACTTCACAGTACAAGGCGCCCTGAAGGGCTCAGTTTGCCTTGGGCAGTGTGGCTCTCCTCCAACACAGCCGGCAGCCCATACCCTCCCTGATGGGCTTTGAAAACTCGGGCCCTGGGCTCTGAAAGGCGATTTCTGGCCCCTAGGCCTCTATCTGTCTTCAACAACAGCTCCCAAGCACCAGCTTGACTTTAGTTTATTTTTCATATTTAGCACCTAAGTATGTCATTTTCTTGTTTTCACTGTTACTGTTTAAAATCTTTTTTGTTACTCTTCATCTGTTTTGAGGCACGAAGCATATTCCATGCCAGCTCAGTCTACAAACTAATGAGGCATTATCCAAGTGTTTTACTTACTTACTTATTTATTTTAAGGAGATGGGTTATTGCTGTGTTGCCCAGGCTGCTCTTGAATTCCTGGACTCAAATGGTCCTCCTGCCTAGAACCAAGACTACAGGATGACCGGAAATGTATAAAGAATTGGTTACATAATGTTCATCCCTTTTTAAAAAATCTATAAAGTTGCTCAGGTTTTTAACCTTAAAAAAAGATTTCATCAATAATGCAGAAGGTTAAGTATCAAATGAGTGAAATACATTTTGACCTTGGATGTACCAGGGACCCCTCCAAATACCTGATATCACAATACAGGTGTCTTTTGATCGCCTCTTCATAGCCTTGTAGGCAGCATCGGCAATAGCAAAGAGATGAGGTGGCCTCTCGTACAGCTCACGCCCTTTGTACTGCTCAATTGTGTCCCTCCCATAGATGCTCAGCAACTTGTAAGGATTCACAGAGATGACAACTTCTCCAATAAATGTATAGATGCGTCCTTTCTCAAATCTGCATGGGAGCAAAAGAAAGAAAACATCACCGTGGTTATGTAGAAATCCTATTTCTTTCCTATCAGTCTCTTATCTCTGAGCAAGTCCAAAAATCTCAGGAACAGTTTCTGAAATGACATTTCACTGGATCTGAGTTTACTTTGAGAGGCCATGTCTGAGGATACGCCATTCAAATACCACTGGCAGGAAAGACCAGTAAGGGTTAAAAGCTAGCCAAGAAGGAAGAATTTAACTTCTTAGAGGCTAGGGATTTCCTGTTTCCAAAACACAGAAAGGTAAGAAGAGGGAAAAAATAGTTGAAGAAAACCTCAGAACTCTAGGAGGAAAAGAAATGGAAGTTAAATCAGGTCTTAAAATTCACTTAGCTGAATTTTTCAATTATAAAGAGGCCTGTCCATATATATTTGTTTTTTCTCCCTCCTGAAATCTCGCTAAAATGTCAGTACAAGAGTAAGAACAGTAAAATCCACAACAGAAAGAATGGCAGAGGAGACATTTCTGGTATAAATCAATTTTTAAAAAATTTTTTAGTAACTGCCTAAAATCTCATGGCGCAGATATATTGTGATTTATGCAACGATGCCTCTTCCTTCCTGTTTCTATGAACAATACTGTAGAAAAACACACTGGACACATAATCATACAAATCAATGCCTTTATTTCTGTGGGAAAGATTTTCAGGAATGGGACTGGATTACTGGTGAAAAGGTATGTATATTTTTAAAAATACATGTAACATGATCCCATGTATTCCCCAAGTTAAACAGTTTTCCCATTTATATATTTGTGTGTATATCTGTACATATATATATTAATAATAGATGTATTTAGTAAGTGAGTACATGAGTATGGGAAAATATGGACAAATACACGTACTGTTTTGTGCATCCTTGCATCCCTAAGTGATGTGGATGGAGGGAAATGAGGGAGAAGGCCATGTGGGTAGGTAGAAGGAGGTCAGAGGGACAAAGGTAACAGTAAAAAGCCCCATGCCTACAATTGTAAATATGGACACAAAAATTTACACAAGGGAAAAAATTAAACATAAAACTTCAAAAATCCATATGTATTCACTATTTACACAGTAATCCACACCTATAAACATATGTGAGCCAGAGCCTGCCTGTTTCCACTCAAGTGGCTGCCTCCAGCCCACTCCCCCCACCAATGGGCACAGTAGATACCAATGTGTGTGGGAGACTCATTCTAGGGTCCCCTGCAGAAACAATCTTTGTGGATGCTCAAGCCCCTCATACAAAATTTCACACTATTTGCATAGAAACTACATATATCCTCCTGTATGCTTTAAATCATCTCTAGGTTACTTACAGTATCTCACACAATGTAAATGCTATATAAATAGTTGTTGTATTGTTTAGGGAATAATGACACGCAAAAACTTTATACATATTCAGTAAAGATGCAGTTTTCTCCTAAATATTTTTTTATCTACAGGTGGTTGAATCAGAAGACACTGAATGCATGGACACAGAAGGACAACTGTGTCTCAGTGCTAAAGGCTGAATGCAGCCAGCACCCACACAGGCAAAATGCTGGTCTACAGACAGCATATCTTTTAGCTGTGTAGCCCACGAGGCAGGAAAAATGACTAAGCATTTGGGTCCAACAGGCAAGATTCTTGAACTTCCTTTAAACAGGAATGAAGATGTCTGCTACAATTAGGAGTGGAAATAAACAGATGCAGAAAATGTCAACAATAAAATGAAAACCAAGATTTTTATCAAGCAGTTAGTATGTTAGTAACTACTTTAAGGCTACCTGTGCATTTTTCTACTGTGGTTTTCCTATGCATCCCCACTGTTGTTAGAAAGTTTATAATGGTAGCTAGAAGCATTGACTCTAGTGTACTTTACACCTAGGTCTGAATGCTCACGTTTATAAACTTAATACAGCGAGACCTTGTAAAAACTACTTAATCTCCATGGGTTTCAGCTTCTCCATCGGTAAGATGGTAATAATTGTACTTATCTATCTGTGGCATGGACTAAATGCTTTTTTTGAAAAGTTACTTAATCTTATACTTCTGATATTATACATGGAGGAGATTTTAAATGCTTTTATTTTACTAACATTGCTACTGACATTACAGCAACTCAAATTAATTTAATTCCCAGCCAATTAAGTTCAAGTTACCAGCAAAATGTCTATACAACTCATGTTTAAAGACCCACAAAAATAATAATAATAAAATTCTTCACTCGAGTCTTTCTGGCTTAACCTGCATATTAGCAGTAGATACTCACCAGGTACCTCCTCCAGGGAAAACAATTAAAAGAACGAGATTCTTTAGTTTCCAAAACCCTCCAATGAGAAAAAAATGATGAAAAGGAGCAAAAAGATGTTATAAAAAAGTTACCTCATGAACCTAATACCTGTGACTAGGAATCACAACAAATACATATGAGTTAGAATATGGTTCTAAGATTCCACATTTGTCCAATAATGCATTTTGTTTCTCAGTGGATGATTCTTGGAGCCACTAATATATGATTCTTCTCTGAAATTCTATTTTAGTTCAAAGAAAATATTTTGTGTATCAAAACTATAGGTATCATGTTTGCAAAATAAAATTAAAATACATGCATAAACTCATTATAATAAATCATGTACAACTATTAACTTGAAGACGAGGCAGAGGGTCAACAAAACACAATATTAAATACAATGCTTCAGCAACTCAGAAAATATTAAAAGCTCATCTTATCTGAAATTCTAAATTTGGTTAACAAATATAGGAAACTTTTGATTTGGTTATGCCTCAAAATCACCACTAGATGGTGCCAGTGTACACTTTACCACCAACTCAAGGCTTCAGGCCTCTCTGGAAAGCCTCAGGGTAAGACACAGCCTGAAGGTCGCGCTGCTAACTGCACGGTTCGCCTCCCGGGGGAAAAGGCAGTAATTATCCTAGATGACAAATAGAGTGATATCATCTTTTGTGAGAGAACAAGGAGGATGTTTCTATGACCTTTCAGTGCAAACCTGTTAGGACAAACTTATAATTCGTTCTTCAAATATTTATTCAGTACCTACTCTGTGCCTGTGCCAGACAATAATGGGCCTAATCCTGTGAGTTAAAAGAAGGAAAAACAGGGAAGCATAGTAAATAAGTAATATCAAGAGAATATGATAGGTTAAAAAAAAAAAAACAAAAAACAAACTAAGAAACCGTATGAACCGTAGTGGCAAAAATGATCCTAACAAACCACTCTGAGTGAGGAATCCCAAACCCCGCACATCCCTCCTTGCTGTCCTCATCTCCAACAATACTTCCACCCACCACCCACCATCTCCCTCCGTCACTCTTAGTCTCACATTAATGAGCTATTTATAGCTCTCAACAGCACTGTGCTTTGCCCACTGGGCTCACTCTCCCCGGAATACCTTTCCCGTCTCTCCTTCCCGTGGAGTCACTCCACCCCCATCTCTAACACTGGCAGGAGGATCTCTGCTCAGCTCATTTCTTTTGTACCTTTTGAGTTTGCCAAATGGTTAAAATAGCTTAATGACCATTGCTTAAAAAAAAAACCAAACCCACAAAACTTAAGTTTAAAAATACTTGCTGAAAGGGGTAGATATTTTCATTGGCTTTCAAATGAAACAAAGAGGTTCTAAAAAGTTTTGAATTAATGTGTAGCAATGGAGAAAATATAAAGGTAATGCCTTTGGAGAACAACAGTCCTTTGTACATGAACTCTGAAACCCTTTTTAAAAAGGTAGTCTCATTAACTCGCATGTGTTACTTGCACACAAGATCATCTACAGCAGGAAGTTAGAATGTGCCCAGCCCTACAAGAGAAGTGTGTATGTGTGTGTCTGTGTGTAGAGCAGGAAGGTGCTGGCCTAACCAGAGGAGAAAGTTTGTGCTAGAGCATATCAGTGAACAGTGGGAAATACATGATGGAGTCAGAATTGATACAATGGGCTTTGAAAGCCAGGCTGAGGAAGTTACACCTCCAGTCCTTTCAAATTTTTTTTATTTTGAGATTAAGGTGCTCAACTGCACAGGCTGGGCTCAAACTTATGAGCCTCCTGCCTCAGCCTCCCAGAGTGCTGGAATTACAGGCCTGTGCCATCATTCCTGACTTAGGCTGAGGAAGTCAAAATTTGATGTGACTGGAAACAAGAAATGAGCAAGAATTTTCTAGGTAAAGAGACCATTAAGGTATTCAGTGAAGCGAACAACAACAGAAATTAGGGAAAGAGAACTTATTTCAAGGGGAAACTAGACAGAGTTAGAAAATTTATCAAACAGATGGGACAAATATATATTTTTACTTTGAGCTGGGGATAAGAGAAAAAGGAATTTATTTCAGATTATATTTCATATGTACTCTTGAGCTTCTAAATGAGACTTACCCACTAACAGAATTGTTACCAACCAACAGAATTGGCTGACTTCTTGAAATAAAGAATTAAGTTCCTGAACCCAGGTACCACTGTGTACGGGAAACCAATTAGAAAATCAGGAGGACAATTCTCTGTGGTCTACTGTGTATTTATAAAATCTTCCATCGTAAGTATTGCTCATTTGTTTCATGAAGAACATGTAACTTTCTGAATAGGTTTTGCTTAACTGATTTGGTCTGATTTCTTTCCCTGGCCAGTGCAAGTGGGATCTTAAGGGCTGAGAACATGCCTGTTTCTCAGGAGAGGTGCAGCTACTCACCCCGTTTTTCTGCCACTGTGTTCTCAACCAACTGCCATCTGGGTACCACTTCTACACTTCAATACATCCTGATCAAACTGTCCAAAGTAAGTTCCCAGAGAAATTACTAAGTTCATTGGTTGATCTTCTGTCCTATCTCACTCAGTTTCTCAGCAGCATTCAATGCTGAATTCTATTTCCTCTGTATCCTCCTCTTCTCTGGGTTTTCCCCCTACTTCTCCACTTTTCCTTTTTAAGCCTCATTTGCTGTCTTCTTCTCCTTTTCTACCGATCTCTAAATATTCAAGTTCTCTAGGACTCAGAACAGATCAACTTCAATTTCACCCAAGGGACTCCCAATTAAGGAGGAGAGAGTAAGGATATCTTGGCTCTGTTCTATCCTCTGAAAATCAACAATAACAAAACAAAACCAGTAGAGAAAGTGTGACCTGACATAAAATAAAACTCTAGCCATGACTCCAAGCCACTGTACACGAGCAAAGGCTGTGGAACACTCTGAAAACCAGCCCTTAGCGAGCAGGAGGCTAACAGTGAGCGCAAGCCTCTGCCTGCTCGGACTCCAGAGCGGAATTCCCCCAAAGCAGGCTGCAGTTCCTCAGTAGCCAAACTAAAAATCTTTCGCGAGAATGGCTGGATCACAGTATGCCGGTAGCCTTGAGCAAAATTAAGTCTCCTTTGACATGTCTTAGTACTTGCAAGGAGGGGCTCAATAAAGATCTAGTAGAAGTTTACAGTACTTTTTTTCTTCATTTTTTAGCAGGCTGTTGTCAGTGTTGAGGTAAAAGAGAAAAAGTAGTATGATCGCTCTGCATTGGATTATCTTCATAAATGAAGAAGTCATGCTGAACTGGGAGTCAGGCCTTCCAGAAGCTTTCCAGGATTCTTATGTGAGCTGCTGGTTAGGCAAGATGTTTGCCATTTCAGGACAGAGTACTGGTAAGAAAGGATTTAGAAATAACAGACCCCAAACTCGGTGTTCTAGGCACTCCACACATTATCTTGGGCAACTACCTGGAGTGAATCATGTCTATGCAAAGATGACAATAATCAAAGTGAATCAGGATGTCCATAAGAAGTTGTTACAGGAAAAAAAGAGAAAAGAAAAGTAGGTAAAGATTTTGACAAACAGAATGCCGATCAAGAATTCCCACCCTACAAAAATGAAATATGACATAGAAAAATTATGAAAAGTATTTCTGTATTATAGCAAAGAATGTAAAGAAACACAGACCTCTGAAATAAGATATCAAAGAAGACGTAGTTAAAAAAAAAAAAGAGATCCTGTTTAAAATCATCTTTAAAAACATGAGACAAGAAACTGGAAAAGCTCAAGAAAAAAATGGGAGGAAAAAAACAAACCCCACAGCAAGGAGGGTCACATTAAAAGACAAAAAATGGAGGTTAGACACTGCTGAAAACAGACAGGACTAAGGAAAAACGATGGAGAAAGCAAAGTGAAATGGGAAAATGAAGTTAAAGTAGAAAGAAGAAAATTATACTTTAGGCTCTGACACTTCAAAACAGTAAATAAATATACCAATAAAAGATGTTAGAAACCAGGCTAGCCACCTGGAAAAATGACAACAAAAACCAGATCACTGGTGTGACGGGTTAAACCATGTTCCCCAAAGGTGAGGTCCTAACCCCCAGCATCTGTGAACGTGACTCCATCTGGAAACAGGGCTCTTACACACGCAGCCAAGTGAAAACGAGGTCATTAGGGTGGATGCTATGCTAATGTGACTGGTGTCCTTACAAGAAGAGGAAATACCACGTGGAGACAGAACACTATGTGATGACACAGACAGAAACCAGAGTCCAGCAGCTACAGACCAAGGACCCAAGGACCTGCAGCCCTACCAAGGCTAGGAAGGATTCTCCTCTGCAGGTTTCAGGGGAGCATGGCTCACTGACACCTTGATTTTGGACTTCGCACGTCTAAGACTATGAGATAATAAACTGCACAGAAATAAAATTAATTACACCTAAATAAATTCTATGAAAATGTCTCTCCATCTCCCTCATAACTAAAGAAATGAAAATCAAATCAATGATAAAATACGTCTTTTTACTGATAGACCAAGAAATTTGATAGTGAACAGTGTTAACAAAAATATAAGTCACAAGTGTCACTTAGCGGGTCTGCCCACACCACTCTCAACCCCTTTCCAACCCATTCTCCACACAGCAAGTGTGATCTTAAAATACAAATCTCAGTGCAAGTTCCTAATAACAATCTTTTCAATGGAAGCCTCAATCCCAAGTCAATCTGAGACTCAAATAGTGGCTCACTAGCCCATCACTGTGTGCTCTGGCCAGAACACAAGTTCTTTCCCCATCCAAAATTCACACCTGTTCAACTCAGAGTCTTCACACTGTGCTACACCCCGAGAACCCCCCCCCAACTTAAAATTCTGAGACAAGGTCTTGCCAAGTCACTAAGTTGTGCAGGCTGGGCTTGTATTCCTCCTGCCTCAGCCTTCCCCAGTTCTGGGATTACAAGCACGAACCACCAGGCCTGGCAAAAGTAGCTTTTTGTTTTCTTGCTTATTGCCTGTCTCCAGGGGAAAAGACACCATACCCATCTTGTTTGCTGTTTTACCTTCAGAATGCAACACAGGACCTGCATTAGTAAGGGATGGTTCAATATTTGATGAATGAAAGAAATACAAAAATGAATGAATGGGTCCCTTGCATCCAACTCTATTTTCTTTTAGAAAATGGTTTTGTATCCTACTCATAGTGAAAATTCAGGCTAACAAGCGTGAAGACCCTTAAATCACCTACCATCATATTTTTTCTGTGTATGTTATTAGACCCTTTCTCCCCCCCCTTATGATTCTCAAAAGTAGAGGGGAGAGAGAAAATATAGTAAGAAGCCACCTAGTTTTTAAAAGATGGACCAATTCCCACATCCTATCAGAAGGTATTTTATACTCTATTCTTTATGGGGATGATTTCATGTAATCTAGATATGAATAGCACGTTTTATCTCAGACAAAATTAAATGGTACATATTTAAATCTCTGACACAGGGTTTTCACTGCTGGAGGAGGTTATATATGGGCTTGAACTAAAATCGGAGGTGTCTCATGGTATGTGGGGGGCAGAGAGGGGAGTAAGGAAAAGAGACCTGTATGGGCCCATACTGAGAAAGGATAACACCCAGATCTTGGCTTGTGAATACCATTCTTCTTATCTAAAAGGACTCAGGCTCTACAGAGATAAACTGATTTCATCACTGTGACAGGGAAACTAGAAGATGAATCTGGAATATCTTGTTGAACCAGAAAGTAAGGAAGTGCTTCCACTGGGACTGATCTGAGACCGTATGAGTATTAAATAGTATCAGTGACAGATTATAATCTACTGCATACAGTAAGAACTCAGAGTGATATATGTAAAGAAATATAAGAGAGAGAAGAAAAAACTCTTCCTTAGTGCAGAATGCCAAGGAGTAATTATAGAAGGAAAGACAGGAGTGAACATTATCACTGGGTGCTAAAACTAGTAGTTGAAAGTAGCCCATGGAATGGGATATTCACATAGCCTAAAAGTGTCTCCCTACAAATTAATTATTTGACTGACTGGACCAAAGGGGGCCCAAATGTTTGAACTTTTTCTAGTTATTTCTGTAAGAGTGTTACTGGATGAGATTAACATTTGCACTGGAAGACTGAATAACACATACTGCCCTCCCTGGTACGGGGGCAAATTACCCAGTCTGTTGAAGAGCTGAGTGGAATAAAAGACTAAGGAAAAGAGAATTCTTTCTCTCTGCCTAATTGTCTTTGAGCTGGGACATCAGTTTTTTCCTGCCTTCAGACTCAAATGCATCTGAAACCACCTACTCTCCCTCGGGCCTTTGAGCTTAGGCTGGAGTGATGCTCTCCTGGGTCTCTGGCTTGCTAACTGTAGCTCTTGGACTTCTCTGCCTCTACAGTCACACGAGATGGGGCCTTATGGTAAATCTCTCAACGAGCACAAGGCACTGGTGTGGGTATGTATATCTCCATCTCCTCGTGGTTCCATTTCTTTGGAAAACCTAGACCAATACAGATTTTGATACCAGGAGTAGTTCTGGAGGAAATTTAAGAATTTTCCCAAAAATTCTGGAGTAATTTTGGGAATGAGTTTTCTGAACTGATTCTGGAGTTGCTGGAACTGGTTCGCTAATCTAATGAAAGACTCCTTCTTCTAGTGAAGTGATAGAGTTTATGGTCTGACCTAGAAGTAGAGCTCTGCAAAATACCTCCGTTGCATACTCCCAACCAGTGATTTACAAGAAGCAAGGAGCTTGGAGACAGTGTATAAGACATTTCTGAATATGTGTTGAAATCTAACAAATACGGTGAGGTTAGCAAGTGGCTCCTCATGCTGCAGGACAAAATGGTCCAAGAAAAGAATGAGCCCAGAGATTCCAATTCCCAGCTCAAGAGCTGCAAAATGGTCTGAGGGCATCTAAGAGGGCCTGAAAGAGAAGCTCACTTCCTGACGCAGCCTGAGAACAAGACTGCAACGGTGCCTGCCCCACCATGTCCGCCGAGTCTAATCAGGAGCAAGTACAAGACAGTCTAAACAGAAGGACATTTTACAAAATAACTGGAAAAGGGCATAGTCAGGAAAACAGAGAAAGGCTTTAAAACATTCCAGATTATAACAAATTAAAGAGACAAGACAATTAAATGCACAGCACAGTACTAGTCTGAATCCTAGACTAGGGGAATAGTTGCTATTAAGAAAATTATTGGAACTGATGAAATCTGAACATCAGCTATGAATACCAGAATTGTGTCAAAATTATATTTTCTGATTTTGATAATCATACTGTGGTTAAGAGAATGTCCTTTGTTTCTAAAAAACATGTGCTGAATTATTTAGTGGTAGAGGGTCATGATGTCTCCAATATACTCTGACACGGTTAAAAAATAATTACATGTATATATAAAAATACATAAAAAAGAAGTTCAGAAACAAATAGAGTAAAATGCAAACAACTGATAAGGAATAGAAGAGGGTTTCCTGTAGTATTCTTGAAACTTTTCTGTAAGTTTGAAGTTACATCAAGGTTAAAAGTTACTAATTAAAAATCCAACTTTCAAGCTTCTTTACATAGTAAGTTTAAATATTTATTAACTTATTAACTGTGAACAGATAATACAGATTCTAGTGAAGGACTCACAATGATAGTGAAAAGTGTTTCTCTTTGCTCCTCAAAGGCAATTATTGCTGCTAATTTCTTATGAATTCTAGAAATAGTTTACACGCACACAAATAGGGATACATACAGTTCTTTTTACACGAACGGCATTTTTTCCTAATTAAAATGTTTACCTTGGTAAAAGTCTCACGTAAATAGATTCAGAAAAGCCTGATTTTTTTAAGCCTGCATAGTGTATCTGTTTCACGGATAAACACAATAATATTATATTAGTCTCTACTGAACATTTAGATTGAATCAACCTTTTGTTACAATGACAATGGAACTCTGAGTGTAATGGTACATACTCCTTTGTGTGTATGTATTTGTATACCTGGAGAACACACTTGTAGAACTGAAAATGTTGGTTCAAAGGATATGTACAATTTAAATTTAGGAATTTTGCCAAATCCGTCTCCAAAGAGATCATACTAGTTTATACTTGTGTCTACCTACAATGTATGAGAGTTTGTACCCTGAGGGGGGTGTGTGTGTGTGTGTGTGTGTGTGTGTGTGTGTGTTACTAGGGATTGAACTCAGGGACTTCTCACTGAGCTACATCTTCAACCCTTTATTTTTTATTTTGAGACAAGGTGTCACTGTCAAGTTGCCCAAGCTGGGCTTGCCCTTGTGATCCTCCTGCCACAGCCTTCCAGAGTGCTGGGATTACAGGTATGCACCAGCAAGCCCGGCTGGGTGTGCGTTTCTAAACCAATGACACTGGACCATTTTATAAGGTGGCCTCTATTGCAGTTTTACTTTCAAAGTACACAAAACTTTGGCCCCTCTTCATCCAGGCACCTACTTATGCAATGCTCATTACATGACAGCCATCTTGCAGTGAGGCTCAGTCCTCCTCAGGTCCTAGACAAGAACCTCTCCCACGGTGAAAGCATCTAGTTTCTGCTTCCTCTGGCATCTGTCACGTGATGGGTCACTTAGCTAGCTTTACCTTGTTAGTAGGACCATGCATTTCCAAGTCAGGCAGTGACAGTGTGTTGGAAAGATTATGAGCTTTGGAGTCGCAGTCCTGGACTCTTGGGTCTGAATGCAGGCTGTGCTAGTTACTGCCCATCAGCATTCATAAATATCTGCATAATAGTAAGTGCCCGTGTGCCAGGCACTACACCAAGAGCTTGCGTTTTAGAGGAGAACAAGACCTGCTATAACTGTTCTCAACTGTCTACATAAACAGACAATGTCTTATAGTAAGTGTAACGATGACTTGAAAATTAGGTAGTTTTTATTTATCACTCTCTTCTTGGTCCTGTTCTTCCCTCTGCACACACAGTCACAAGTGCTTCAGAAAAAATATTTAAGGCAACAGCAGAGATAAAAAGAATGCTATGGGAGCCTAGAGAGTCATCTAGCCCAGCTTCAGGAGAGGCAAGGTTCAAAGCAGACGTCCTAAAAATCATGTTGCTTGACACATGAATTATTTAAGTGCTAACAATCTCAATATAATCGGTTCTGGGTACTTCATGATTTACACTGCATTATGCTCATTTGGAATTAGATGCTTTATTTTGACCTCTTATTGACATACTATCGCCCACAATTTCCAACCTGGATGAGCTGAAAACACTTGGGAAGTACCTGCACAGCCTGGCAACACAGCATATTGGTGTTCTGGGGCCCGTGGACAGCAGAGAAAGGTCGGTACTGAATAAGAAAGTGCGCTGTGGAACCTGGATGCAGTTTAGCGCTAACTGGCTCTATGATTATGTTTAAGTTATGAAACCCCTGGGCCTCACTTTCTTCATCTGAAAAGTGGGACATATTAGTACTATATTAGTCTGCTTTCCAACACTACCTGGGATAATTAATTTATAAACAGAAAAGGACACCCCCCACCAGCATAAAACAGCAAACATTTGTTATCTTGTAGTTTCCATGTGCCAGGAATCCTAAGCAGCTTAGCTGGGTTGTTCTTGGTGGTTTCTATGAGGCTGCAGACGCACTATCTGCCAGGGCACATTCATTTCAGCCTCTACTGGGAGAAGATCTGCTTCCAAAGGCAAAGAGAAAAAATTTATTTCTGACTTGAGGATTCGGAGGTTCCAGGCCATGACAGGGTGGCTCCTGCTGCTTTGGGCCTGCGACAAAGCAGCATGTAATGGTAGGAGGGCACGGTGCAGCAGCACTGCTCACCTCAGGAGCCAGGAAGCAAAAGAGAGTGAGATTCCCCTAGTGCCCTTCAGGGCCACATGACCCGTGACCTAGACCTTTCTGTACCTCCCACCCCTTAAAGGTTCCACCACCTCCCGATAGCTCCACCCAGAGGACCAAACTGTTAACATGTGGGCCTTCAGGGGACATTCAATATCCAAACTACAGCAAGCACCTACCTCATAGGATCATTATAATAAATAAGACTCCACATAAAATGTTCAACAAACCGTTGGTGCATGCTAGGAGCACAATTATACTACAGCCTAGTTTTATTATGAGCAAGACAAGACCTTTAAATATTTTATTGATGTCTTAGATCTTATTTGTATCCATTTGTTCATCTATCCAATTAATATGTACCAGTGCCCATGTTCCAAGCACTGTGAGTCATGCGTACTGCAGACCTATCTTCTCTCCTCTAATGCAAGCAAAGAGGGTGACAGACACTAAACAGGGGCTCCAAAAGAGGGGGAAAAGGAAGGAAGGGTTGGGGGATCCAGAGCAGGACTGGGCCTTCCCTGGGGGTGGGGGTGCGGGGTGAAGAAAAAAGGGACCAGCATGCAAGGCTTTGTGGGCATACAGGATCTGGAGATTTACCTCACAGGCAGAGTTGAGGATACTGACCATACCTATTTTTTGAAAGTTCCTTCTGGCTGCAGAGTATAAGGGATTATAAGCCCTTTGATAAACCATTAGGAGGCTGCTGCACTAGTCCCCAGAAGGGATAACAGGGACTTTGGCTGGGAGGAAGCAGAGCAGAGAGATGGAGAAGTGAGCAGGCTTTAAGAGCATAAGACTTGATCAGACAGGATAACTTACAGGAAAGGAGAAGCAAGAAAGAGGGAGATGGCTGGGGATTTAGCTCAGTGATTAGAGTGCTTGCCTTGCAAGCACAAGGGCCTGAGTTCGATCCCCGGCACCACAAAAAAAAAAAAAAAAAAAAAAAAAAAAAAAAAAAAAAAAAAAAAAAAGAGGGAGATGTTGAGATTTCTCAAACAAGCAACTAAGCAACCATGATGAAGGGACAACAGAAGAAGATAAGAAAACTTTTAGGAGATAACTGGGATGGAGGCAGGCTACAATAAGCTAAAGAAACCTGAGTGATATCCAAGTGAAGATGTTTCTCACTGTTCTTTCTCTCAAATTCATCCTGACCCCTGGACCCAAAATGAACAACACAGAGCACAGCAAACAGAGTATCGAGAGCAGAGAGGGCGACCAGGATCCTTACCTGTCACAGGCAGGCAAACACTGCAAGGAGACCAAGTGCCCCTTTGCCCAACCAGAAGAAAAAAGATTGTAAAGGGGAGATATCTTGGTTCTGTTTTAAATTCTTTAACTAACTGACTGTTATGTCAAGTTGCTCAGTAATTCTACCTTCCTAGTGTAAGAAAATAGTAGAAACAAACAGATCTTCCCTTACAAAGACTATCTATTGAGATGCCAGGCAATATGGTTCAGAAAAAAAAAACCAATGAAGATGCTATACATTTTATAATGTCAGAGTATGAATAAATCACAAAGGTACAAATCCCCTATGATGAATGTTATCATTGTATCTAAAATACCATTAAAATAAAATTTTAAAAATCACAATAGAATTATTTAGCTATGAAATGCTGAGTGCCAAATGACAGGCACGAACAACTAGACCAAAATATAAGAATGAAACTCTAATGAATATTATGCATATGTGTGTGTGTATATATATATATATATATGTACATATATATATATGTACATATATATGTGTGTATAAAGTATGTATGTATACATGTTTTTGTAAGTGTATGTGGTACTGGGGATTGAATCCAGGGCCTCGCACAAGCCGGCAAGAAGTCTACCACAGACCCAAACCCTTCAGTCTTGAAACTCTTTTATTAATAATAATATGACATTATCTTTCTCCCTCAATCAGCAATAAATTAATTTTTCTAACATGGGACTCAAATTCTATACATTTATTCTTTTCATCCATTTCATGTAAAAACGCCACCTGTTATACTAACCATTTTGCTGCCTACAGAAGTAGTTAGCCTTAACTGAGGTCTTTTATAAATCAACACTGGTCAGGAAAATGAAGGACACCTGGGCCTGAGCTAAAAACCTGTTGATATTAGAGTGCTTGCCTTGTAAGCACAAGGCCCTGAGTTCGATCCCCAGCACCAAAAAAAGAAACAAACAAACAAACAAACAAAAAACCTGTTGATAGGAACACACACAATTATATGAATTGATAACAAGTAGGCACTCTAAACAATATAAACCTTGAAGTACAAGACTGAGCACTCTTTTAAATTTCTAAAAATTTTTTGATTTTTTGAGACAGCTTCTTACTATGTAGCCCAGGCTGGCCTTAAACTCGTGGCAATCCTCCTGCCTCAGCCTCTGAGTACTGGAATTACAGGCATGTGCCACCACAGTAAACTGAAATTGAACAGTCTTAAAATACATAAATTCCACGAATGTCTTAGGACTAAGTAGAAGAAGCTTCCACTGAGTACATGTTTATACTGGTGGGAGGCTTCTTTACCTCTCGCTCTGTTCTTAGGCATCCCATTCATGGGGGAAGAAGTATCTGGATGATAGGAAACCTACCCTTTACAATCTTTTTTCTTCTGGTTGGGCAAAGGGGCACTTGGTCTCCTTGCAGTGTTTGCCTGCCTGTGACAGGTAAGGATCCTGGTCGCCTACCTGCCACTTTTTTATAATTATGCCTAATTTTGTAAATGAAAACTCTAATCAGATGTCACATCAGTTTTTAAGACCAGCAGTCTCCTATTCACGTATTACACAATATGTGAAGTCTTTTGTTGCATTTAAAGCAAGGTTTTCCTAGTGTGACTGAAATCCTCAGGCAGCCAGATGGCAGCCTTTGGGCAAAGGCTGACCCACAGTCATGGCAGGAGACACTAAAGGGAAGCAGACTGTTAATGGCACTGAATGGGTCATTTCCATTTCAGTTTACTGTGATAATATGTGTTTTATGTTCAATAGATCACACGGTACAGTTATTTATTGTGCCCCCGTTTTGTGTTTAGAACTGTGTTAGGAGTTTTTCATTTATATTGCTAATTGCAATTTTACTAAATAATAGGAAAAAATTTCTAAAACCCTCTTTAGTTGACAGTTCCATGTAAAAAGGAAACTACCATACATTTACCCCATGTACTTAAGAGTCACTGCTGTCTGGATAACGGTGAATTACAAAGTAGAGCTGTCACTGGTCTGGACAGAGAGACTAGGCTGTTCCCCAGCTGCTCCCGTGTGCTCAGCCTCTTCCTGTTGAGGTGGACTAACAGTTACCACGGATCTAAGCAGGGGATTTCAAAACCAGCAGAAATACTTACTGAATGAGTGAATGAAAGAATGAATGAATGGCTAGTAACTTTGTCCTTCTTTGGTTCTCCTTGGCTTTCCTTGGCAGATGTCTGTGAGATCCTTTAAAGTTTTGGAAATATGTCCATTCTGACCATATTGGTTCTGCCTACCCAGGAATAGTGGGTATCTTTCCATTTTTTAGTGTTCTAGTTAATCTTTTTTAAAGTACTATAGTTTTCATTGTAGAGGTCTTTCCACTTTCTTGGTTAGGTAAACTTTAGTGTTTAATTTTTCTTGATGCTATCAATGAATAGTACTGTTTTCCTAATTTCTTTTTTGGTGAAGTTATTATTGGTGTACAGGAATGCTATTGATGTTTGTGTGCCAATTTCTATATTCTGTTATAGTACTGAATTTTGGGGTTTTTTTGGAGGGGAGGTTCTGGGGATTGAACTCATGGCCTTGTGCTTTAGCTCTACCACTGAGCTAAATCCCCAACCCTCATAGTACTGAATTTTAATGCAATCCCAATGAAAACATCAACAGCATTCCTCATGGAACTAGAGAAAACAATCCTAAAATTCATACAGAAGCAGAAGAGACCTGGAACAGTAAAAGCCATCATGGGCAACAAGAGCAAAGCAGAAGAATCATAATCCTGGACTTCAAGTTATATTACAAAGCTACAGTGATAAAAACAGCATGGTACTGGCACAAAAACAAACATGTAGATCAATGGAACAGAAAATAAGATGCAGAAACAATCCCAGGCACATTCAGCTATCTGATCTTTAGCAAAGGGGCCAAAAACATACACTGAGGGAAAGACAGCCTCTGTAATAAATGGTGCTGGGAAAACTGGCTATCCACATGCAGAAGATATCTAGATTTATCTCTCATCATGTACTAAACTGAAATCAAAATGGATCAGAGGTCTAGGTTAAAACAGAAACAATCTGCCGGAAGATAAAATATGTAAAACTCTTGAAGTCGTAAGTATAGGCAAGGACTTTCTGAACAGAACCCCAGGTGCACAAGAAATAATACCAGGAATCAACAAATGGGATCATATCAAATTAAAAAGCTTCTGCACAGCAAAGGAAACACGCCAACAGAGTGAAGAGACAACCTACAAAATGGGAAAAAAAATTTGCCAGCTATTCTTCAGACAGAGGACTAATATGTAGAATATTTACAGAACTCAAAAAAATTAGACCCCATCCAAATAAAAGAACCAATAAAAAAATGGATAACTGAAATGAATAGACACTTTTCAGAAGAAGAAATAGAAATGGCCAATATACATGAAAAAATGTACAACATCTCTAGCCACTAGAGAAATGTGAGTTAAAACAACATTGAGATTCCATCTTATTCCAGAAAGAAAATAACAATAAGTGCTGGCAAGGTTGTGGGGAAATTCCCTGCTACATTGTTGGTGGGAATGTAAACCAGTACCACCATTATGGAAGTCAGTATGGAGATTCCTCAAAAAGCTAAAGCTAGAAATTCCCATTTGACATAGCTTTGCCTCTTCTAGGTATCCTCCCAAAAGACTTAAAGACACCATGTTACAGTGATACATGCATACTCACGTAACACAATTCATAATAGCTAAATCTTCGAAGTGGCACATATGCCCATCAGCAGATGAATGGATAAAGAAAAGATGGTATTTACATACAGTAGAGTACTACTTTGCCATAAAGAAGGATAAACTTTGAGCCATTTGTAGGAAAATGGATTCACCTTGAGCCCATAATGTTAAGTGAAATAAATCAGGCACACAGGCTTAAATATTGCATGGTTTCTCTTACATAAGAAGCTCAAAATATAAACAAAGAATAAATAAAAGACAGATGATAGGAAATAGGGAGATAGATCTTTTGCAAAAGGAGAAGGGGACCAAGAGATGATGGGAGGGGACAGAGGGGAGGGGAAAGGGCTGAAAAAGAATTAAGATGTGTTATATACATATACTATAACTCTCCTTGGGGAATGTGACTATTAGGTACTCTAAACATATACTAATAAAAAATAAAAATTGAAAAAAATCCTTTGAAGTTACATTTCCTAACGTGACACTTTTAATACGTCTTACATTCTGCATTTTCCTTATGGTTCTTACATTCTTACATTTGGCTTTTTTTTGCATGTATGTCTGTGTTATCACACTTCCTTGTGATGAGGGCTGAGTCAGGGTCATCTGCCGGACTCTGTCATTTAAGCAGCTTTGCTTTTGGGTGGTGGATGTGAGGCTCCAGGGAAAGACAAAGGCTTAGACTGACACACGCACTATTGTCGTGCTGCGAGTATCCAGCATGAGCTATCCAGGGGCACAAGGAACTTTTACGGTGCTAATCTGGTATCAGGCACCATGTTCCTCCACTAACAGCCTCTACAGGGACATGAGGAACTCAGGTGGCATCCCCGGGCAAGGTAACAGCAGCTGTGCCCTGCGGGCTCTCAATAATGGCCAGGCATTTGGGGATAGTGTTTTTATGGTCAGAAGAAAGGTGCTAAGTTTGGAAGGCTTAAAGAAGATGTAAAAGATGAAAGATATCAACATTACCACTCATCAAAGAGTCTTCCTCTTTAAATGATGAGATGTTGCATTATACAGTCTTGTTTGCACACTGTAATCAAATTTCCTAAGACATTGTGAACCAGATTTCTCTTTAATTTTACTTATTTCTAGTAAACTGTCATGAGATCCAAGAGAGTTTTTATAAAGGGAGGAGAGACTTGGAACCATTGAGAGATTCATTATAAAAATGTCCAAATATTAAATGGGCCTGTATTCAGACTATAAAAATCAATACACTCCAAAGACAAACCTGATTTGGACAATTTAGCACTCTGCTTTAACCAGTCAGTCCATCTCTTCTTGTGAAAATAACTGAGTGTTGTCTATACTCAGGAATACCAGACATTAGGAAGTGAACTAAGAGAATAAGAATGTGGTGGCAAAAAAAAGAGTCAAACTAAAAACAGATCAAATACATCAGGAAATGGAAAAAACAAATAATTTCCCCCACTTTTTTCCTTAGTTCTTTTAGCAGAAATTAAATCTTTTTTATTGCTGGATCAAACTGAGAAAGGAATTTATGTAGGTGAATGGGTTGCCAATTTAAGACAAATACTGTAATATTTATTTTTCATTTCAGTGTTACCCCAACCATGACAGTGCATCTGAAACTTCATGGGCCGAGAAGGAAAGCTTTGGCCGAGGCAGAAAGCAGCTGTCCTCTGGTTCAACCTTGCTCACTGAAGCACTACATAGCTTCCCTAAATGCTAATATTACATTTCAGAAAAGTAAAAGAAAAACTAAAGCTACTTATAAATGGCATCAATTCCAAATCTTTACTTCAATGTGTCTCATCATCCTCTATAAGAATTGAAAGTAGATGGTGTGATTGAATAACTAAAAATATTAATATTCTTATTTTTAAGTTTCTGGAAATACTGTCTCAAGTTTTTGCTTATAATTCATCTAAGTTTAAAAAGTCAAGGGTTTGGCCAGGATGGCCAATATATTTGGCTGAGCCAGGGCTCAGAATACAGCTGGCTCACTGTGTAGGTGGTGGGGCCAGGACAAGGATTCTATCAATGTGGCTGGGGTGTCCAACAGGGTCGGGGGTCCAGGCAGAGGGCTGCATGCTGGGGAAATAAGCTATGTATAGAATTGAGAACATAAGTAAAAATGTCAAAGGTAATGGAAGCCATGTTTCTCCCTGCTGCAGGAAACAACTGCAAGTATATAAGAGGAAAGACTAAAATAAATTCTGTGGTATTGGACTAAAATGAGAGATATCAATATGAACTCATGATATGTATTTTTTTTCCCTAAGAACATGCATTGGTACATTGTATACATAATGATCATACTCAACATGGTTATTTTGTACCTGTGCATGACATATCTTGGTTTCCCCTCTCTTCCTCACCCCTCCCTTCCTTTCCCCCACCCTTCCCTATTTGCAGCAGGTTTATTTACATTTTCCTATTTTTTCCCTTTCTCCTTTCTTTTCTTTTTCCCTTCCTTCTCTTCCTCCTCCTCCCTATCTAGTTCTCCTCTCTTTTGAATACTATCTTTTTTTTTTTACATAATAGTTATTATACCTCTTTGTCCTTACTTACACTTACGGTTTCTCATATCAGAGAAACAATTCAATGTGTACTCATGAGTGTCTGATTTATTTCACATAAGAGTATGTTCTCAAGGTGCATCCATTTACCTACAAATGTCTTTAGTTTAACCGTTTTATGGCAGAGTAGTACTCCATTGTGTAGAAAAACCACATCTTCTTTAGTCATTCATTAGTTGTTGGGCATTTAGGTTGTTTCCAAGACTTAGTTATTACAAATTGTGTTGCTATGAATATGGCTGTACATATATCACTGTGGTACGATGTTTTTAATTCTTCTGGGAAGATACTAAGCAGAGGAATAGCTGGATCAAATGGAACCTCTAGTTGTAGTTTTCTGAGGAACCTCCACACTGATTTCCACAGTGGTTGGACCAGTCTACATTCCCACCAACAGTGGTGGAGGGTTCCTTCTTCCCCACAGCCCCACCAGCACTTGTTATTGGTTGATTTCTTGATAATAGCTGTTCTTTCTAGAGTGAGATGGAATCTTAGAGTTCTTTTGATTTGCATCTCTCGAATGACCAATGATGTTGAACACTTTTTCATATATTTATTTGCTATTTTTATTTCGTCTGAGAAATGTTTACTCATTTCAGATACCCATTTTTGGATAGGGTCTTTAAATTTGAGGGGTTTGATTATTTTGTGAACTCATGATATTTAAAGTAGACAAATAAACAGCCGTGCAGTCATCCCTTGGTATCCACAGGGGATTAGTCCCAGGGCCCCTGTACTTCTTGTGGGTACCCAAATCCATAGATCCTCAAGTCTCTTTTATAAAATGGTGAGGCATTATATATTACCTATGAACATCTTCCTGTATATTTTTAATCACCTTTCTATTACCATACTTACAGTATCTAATACAACGTCTACACATCATTTCATTTGCATGCATTCAGCATAGTGCCTGATGCACTGTAAATTCAAGTTTTGCCTTTTGGAACTTTCCGGAATTTCTTTTTTTTTTCCAAATATTTTTCATCAGCAATTGTGTTGAATCTGTGCTTGCAGAACCTGCAGAGATAGAGGAATAACTGTAGGTGTATACGTGTGTAGGTGCAAGAACAATTCCCTGCCTGCTTCTCAGCTCTATTTGCTGAGAAAGTCTACCGGAAATGACATCTTAGTAGTAACAACCAAACCTACCACCTAGATCTTGATTTCCAAATGCTACACTCTACACTAAGGCACCAAGGTGTTTGGAGAGATGGTTGAGTCCAACACTGGGACAAGGAAAGTACAAGAAGGGCCTGGAGTATCCTGATGAGCCAGAGCAAAAGGAAGTTCTCAAAGACTAGCAGGGACACATCAAAGACCCTACAGCCAACTGAAAGGGGTTTTCACTATCCAAATCTGGGATAAATAGGTTAGTTTACTGGGGAAAACACAGAGACTGAATTCTAATATGGACTGTTACTTATTTGTGGGGGATCAACCCCAGGGCCTCACGCTCAGCAAGCATCCTACCACTAAGCTACATCTCCAGCCCTATTTATTTGTGTTCTCTGTCATGGTTGTGTGCACTACAGTTTTTAGCCTCACAAACCTTCTAGAAGACACATACCACTGATTCCAAGGGTGAGCAGAAGAAATGGGAATGAACTGATGCAATTCCATCACCACAAATAAACAAATGGCCCAAATCTGTGTTCTGTTCACATTATGGGTGCTTCTTTACTATGTGGATGCCTGCATATCAGCCCGTATGTACATATTTTGCAAATAAGGTCTTTGTTGTACTTATAGTTGGAGTGTTTTATTATGTCAGGGGACTACCGACCAGATGCAGATACAAATTGCTTTAGCTGTTAATGCGTACAAAAATACTTTTCTAAACTGTAGTACTCCACAGTGATATATGTATAACCATGCTTACAGCAACACAGTTTGTAACAGCGAAGTCTTGGAAACAACCCAAATGCCCAATAACTAATGAGTGGCTAAAGAAGATGTGGTTTTTCTGTACAATGGAGTATTACTCTGCCATAAAAAAGAATAAACTTGAGGTATTTATAGGTAAATGGATGTACCTTGAGAACATACTCTTAAGTGAAATAAATCAGACACATATGAGTACATATCGAATTGTTCCTCTGGTATGAGAAACCATAAGCGTAAATAAGGACAAAAAAGTATAATAGATACTAAGTAAAAGAAAGATAATATTCAGTAGGGAGGAGAATTAGAAAGGCAGAAGGGAGAAAAGAAGGAAAGGAAAAAGCAAAGAAAGGGAAAAAGGGGAAAAATGTAAATAAAGCTACTGTAAATAGGGAAGAGGGGGAGTGGAAGGCAGGGGGAGTGGAAGGGAGGGATGGGGAAGAAGGGGGGAACCAAGATGTATCATGTACAGGTACAATGATGAATGTGATCACTATGTATACAATGTACTAATACATGTTCTTGGTAAATAAAAAAAATGTATTACTAAAATCAACTGGAGGAAAATATTTTTCCTGGGAAATAACTCATAAAAGATGTTATCAATTAGGCTGGCCTTAAATTTTTCCTTTCCTCAAATTCTGACTAAAAGATAAATCACTCAGGGAAGAAAAATCTTTCTCACTGTTGAAAATCTGTGGTTGAAACTTAGCTTTGACTTTTAAAAATAATTTTCATACTGAAATAATTTCAGACTTAAAAGTTGTAAGAGCAGTGAAAAAACCCCAAATATCCTTCACTCAGATGATTTTCTAACCGTCAGCATATTTTCATATTTGTCTTATTCTCACATGTATGAGTACATATGTATACATAATTATGTATTTTACATATACATCTACTTCATTTAATTAATTATACAGATTATAGTCATCTGTTTCCAAGATCAACCAATTTATTTCAACCACAGAATTATACATTATTTTGTTCTTTAAGTGATACATAATTCAAGTTATAAAAGGTAGCTGATGAGGCTAGAAAAATGGAAGGTTTTGTTTTGGTTTGGTGTTTAGGTTTGTTGGTTAACTTACACTATTACACACTAGTCCAGTAATCAAACTAAGATTTCTGTGGAAGCCAAGCATAGTAAGATGTCTATGAAAGCCGGGAAGCCAGACAGATAAGTAAAACAGAAAGGAAGTGAGTCAAATAGGGTATAGTAGGGACTCTAACAAGCATGTGCCCTCTACAAAATGTAAGCAGTGGTTACTCTGGCAGATGGTTCTGCTCCTGAAATGTGAGAAAGTTGTGCCATAACTTCTAGTTTTTCAAGAGAAGCTAAAAACTTTTAATTCAGGGATCCTATCCTATTTTAAAATGGGACTAATGTTTAAAGAAGGTAAAACTGGTTGGGCATTTAAAAAAATGATTTTCAGCTTGCATTCAATCTGCCATACTACCATCTGACAGGTGTGACAATAATTCTGTTAATTTCTGGTCATGACTAATCAGAGTTGTAACACCATAAATAGGAAATACACACTGTGCAAAACAATGAGAAAATGACCCTACCGCAAGGATTCTACAGTCAATTCTTTCACAAAGGAAGTGATGGAATATAAACTACATTCTGCTGGCAAGGATTGATTCCATCTTACAAAACGACATCTGCAAAACATCTTTTAAAGGAACCTTACAGTGTTCCTACTTATAAAGAATCTGGTTCAAACACAGGAATTACCAGGAAATTTGTGATGAATCAAAAGAATAAAGACTTGGGAGTTTCCTTTGGCATTCAAAGGCCAACCTTAAGATTAATGTTGTAATATCAGTACTTACTATTACTAACTAGTATGATTAATGCTTAAGTTTACTTTGAGGTTTACAGAAAGATGTTATAATTACTAATACAATCAATTCAATTTGTATTTTTAAACATTTTATCATCCTTTAAGAAATATGTCAAAGCCTTTCCATAAGGCTTTTCTTGGTATCACTAACTTGTAGGGATCTCTATCTTCCCTGGACTTTTATGACAATTATTGTCTCCACAATTTATTTGCCAATCAATTGGATGTTGTCTCAGGAAACTCTTCTGTTGCCCCTTTAAGCTATTAAATGTTCCTATATTTCTTTATAGTATATTCTCCAATAGTTCCTAGAACAGTGTTACTGTAGGTGTTTTGTGATCGTTTGTTGCTTGATCTAGGAGAGTAAAGAAATAGTGTTTAGAGACTTTTAGGCAGTTTGACATTATCATCCAAGAGAGATCTGTGAGCTCATTTGGTTAACAAGGTATAGACCAGTTTGGATGCCATCAGATTCACGTGCTGAGGGATGGCGAAGACACAAGATAGTATTAGTCATACACAGCAGTGCCATGTTAGAAAGGATAGTACATCAAATCTAACTCATAAATATATACAAAGTCAGAAAAGATAGGAGAACAAGAAGGGGAAGAGAAGGAAGGGAAAGGGGAAAGAAAGGGAAAAGGGAAAAAATGGAAAAATGTAAATAAACCTGCTACAAATAAGAAAGGGGGAATGGAAGGGAGGGGTGGGGAAGGGGCGGGGGGGGACCAAGATACATCATGTACAGGTACAAAATAACCATGATAAATGTGATCATTATGTATACAGGGTACCAATACATGTTCTTGGTTAAAAAAAAAAGTCAGAAGATATAATTTATTTTTATTACTTTTGATGTTTATGATCATTTTAATTTTTAATAAAGCTCGCTTTTAAATTTATAATGTGTCTTTATTTAGCTAACTTAGGTGCAAAGGTCCACTGAACATGCCCCCCACTCATATGCTGAAACATGATCTGCAAAGTATTAAGAGTGGGGGCTTCAGGAGGTGACTGGGCTATGAGAGCTCCACCCTTATGAATGGGATTAATGCCCTTATAAAAGAGGCCCAAAAGAGTTAGTTTGTCCTGACTGCCATGCAAGGGCTCGCCATGAAGGCAGCTTCCACCACAACAGGCATTCGTCAGACCCCGGGTTTGCGGGCCCCTTAGTCTGGAGCCTCCCGGCCTCTAGAACTCTGAGCGGTAAATCTCTGCTATTCAGACACTATCTGGGCTAGGATATTTTGTTACAGCAGCCTTGACAGATTAAAACACTAGGGAAGTAAAATGTGTATCACTTATTTTTAATACTCATCCTTTGGAAAACAAACTTCATAGATGCTTCTGTCTCAGAAAGATGCATCTTTTCTGAATGTGCAGTCATAGTGAACCAAATTATGATGGTGAAAGCATCTCCAGCGAAATGATGACCAGGAGTTTATACTAGGTTTTAAGTGGAGGCACAATTTCGTCATACATTGACTGGCTCTGGAGCCAAAAGTTATACAAAAGTGCGTTATTTGCAGAGATGACTGACTAAAGAAGCAAGAAAGCCAACAAAATTAGAAAGCACTGACATGTAAAACAAAGAAATAACTTCAAAAACCAAAAGACTTCTTTGAAAAAGGAAGTATGAATTTTAAAAAGTTGCCGTTCACAGGCTAGCCTAAATCTGGTCAGGGCAGCTCAGGGGGACATTAAATTCAGGGCGAGGCTGGTTCAGAGAATGTGGTCTTGGGCTGGATTTCTGAAAGAGCTTCTAGAAAAGCTTCCAGCTCCTTCCTGGGGTTTCAGAGACGCTCACAGAGAGAGGCGCTCAGACCACATCTTGAGGGCCTGTGAGCCAGCTCTGTGCAGGGTGTATATATGCAACATGAGGGATTAAACTGCCTCCTGGGATTTGATGAGAGCTAGAAGTTCATGATCATGAAAGTGACTTTATCTCATCATACCTACAATGTTACGCTGTTTGGTTTTTTCAATTATGAGCGTTCAAATGTATTTTTAATGTGTATTTAAAATTGATGTCTGGGTTTGTGAAAAAAGCGCATTACCTGTAAAAGTAAACCTTTATATTTTGAATGCCTATGGAGATTACTCTACGCTCTAAACATGTCTCTTAGGAGCAAGGATTATGTCATTTGTTACTGTGTTTTCATTGCTTGGAGGGTGTTTAGCTTTCTGAGGCAACGCTTGTCAGTCCCATACTTGCTCACTATGAATGAGTCACTTATTTCTTTGCCTGCCCTTCAATTGCAGCACGTTCAGGAAAGGAGTGGTACCGAGTAAATGGCAAATGGCATTTCCTAGTTTATTAAACTGGCAACATATACGGTTTAACTAACAAAAGGAAGTACAAATATAGAGGGATTTTGCAATTCACTCTGCTCTATGCATATTGTACACCCATATATAGTAAGATGAAATCAATTCCACTTAAGGTAAATTAACAGTTGTCAGATTTACTTTATTTTTTCGATTTAATTTATTTTTTCATGGAGAATTTCAGTTAATTTAAACCAAATTTTAAAAACCTATAAAAATTAATATATAATAATTCTATTATTTTAATGTATGTTGGGGAAAGTAAAGACTATCATGTTTAAGAATTTTATTGATACACTAAAAATATTTTAAATGATGAAACTATTCAGAGTAGCCTTAGTCCTACTCTAAAAGTTCCTACTGTTAACAACTTCTCATATATCTTTCCTGAAAACTTCATGTGCTTATAATCCCTGTATATATATTTTACAAAGATATATAATATATAGAAGATATTATAAGTCATGCATCTTTTAAAAGTCAAATAATTTAGTTGATTTTTTAAAAGGCCCCTTTATGTTTTAAATAATATGTTATATATTATACAATACATAACACATATCACATAATCTGACAGAACTTTTTTTCCTATTACTATGCCTTAAATACTATGGCAAAGATGGGGCTGTGTTCCCCACACTTATCCCTCCCTGCAATTCGGCAGGAACTCATCATTAGTTCTGGCCAACAGACTGTGGGATATACAGATTCAGCCCAAAACAGAAAAGCTGGTGCATACATGCCAGGGGGATGGAGGAAGCTCTGTTTGGGAGGCAGAGTCACAAGGGCGACACAGCTGAGTGTATGCTCAGTCACTGCCTGGAGAGTCTCCTGGATCCACAGAAAGTGTTCAGTGAGTGAGAAGCAAACCTTTGGGACACAAGGCCCTGAGCCCTAGGGGTTTGCACAACCTTCCCTTACTCTAATGCCACACTCCTCTCCACGTTAGCATTTCTGCATACCTCATTTCTCTAAACAACAGTATAGATATGGTGTAACTGATGTACTTTCATGCTGCTTCTAGTTTTGTTGTTGCTGGTGTTACCATAAACCATGCTATCATTAACATCATTTTACCTGCAATCTTGCCAACATATACTGTATACAATATTTCTGTGGGATAAATTCCTCAAATAGAATTGATCCTCATGGAATAGTAAATTTAAACAAAATTAGTAATATTATCAAAAACCAAAATTTAAAAGGTTCTAAAGGAACGCGAGGGGAAGAAGTCTCTCACATCTTATTCCATGACCTCCAGTCCTTACAGATCTTCAAAATTGTAAACACGAAAAATAGAGATCAAGAATATTCATTTTCCATCAGTTTGCTATTAGACCTAATTTACCTGTGAGAAAGCACTCAGCACATCCTGATGCAGACCTCCCAAGCCATTTACACCCTCCCTGAGTCTGTGAACTCCGAACTTTGTGCTTCCCCAGTCCTTCCTTCTTCAGCCTCCCTCTTGGCATCTGTGCGCTCATCTCTGCAGCCTCATCTGCCACTCATGGAGACCCAGGCCACCACTTCTACCTTCCCCATCCCTTCTCGGTGCCGCACACCCCTTCAGCCACACTATTCTCCTGGCTGCTTCCTGCTACACCTCCCCCGCTTGCTTGCACACCACAGCTCTTGCGTCATCCTGGCTGTCTGCCATCTCTGGTACTGAAGGCTGTTCCCACCACCTTTAGGTAAAGAGGACTATAAGGTAAGACCGTATCTTTCAATATACTTTTAAATAACTCGGTCCACTTATCACAATTTCCTGGGCTTAGGAGTAGAAGTATTTTGGTTTGGGAATTACTTTTTAGTTTTGTTTTTAACAATTTAATGATTTACAGGCCTTTTAAAAAGCAGATCAACTAGATTAGGTGCTTTTATAAATGCTGAGTTAATTTTAACAGGAATAGCTACTTGACTCCCCCGTTACACTAAACCCCTGGCAGACAGTGAAGGACACAGGGGCTTTACCAAAAAATGCGTGCGTTCGTTAAGAAGAGAGAGAGATGGATCTGGCCTGAGAAAGGCAATAAAGAAAGAGGAGAGATTGAAGGAAACTGGGAAGCAGCATCCAGAATGATGGAAAGGGGAAGGAGCAGAGCTTTTGCCCTCAAAAGAGAAGCACTCTGCAATCTACATTTCCAATCCAGACACTTCTTCCACTCGGCTACAGAATATTCCCACTAGGAGGCTCCTCAGCCACAGTCTATGTAAAGCTAAACCCTACCGGTTAAACCTACTCATCTTGCCATCTTCCTCTTCTCCACCAATGGAGAAGAGGAAGTTACTTAGAGAAGTTACTTAGTCAAATAGTAACTGGAGGCCAAACAAGGCTCCTTCCTCCCATCCAGTCCCCAGGATGCCAGCAGTGTCTCTCATAGCTGTCCCCTGTGCTTCAGCCCCACTCCTTGGTCTGGCTTCATTTTCCACAACACAGATATTTCCAACACTGCAACACCCTCTGTACAGCTCTACCCACTCTCTTCCCCTTCCCTTCTCTGCTGGAGTCTGACTCTGTTAGGTTTTAATCCCTCGCTCAGCCTTGTGCTGAGGGAACAGAACCCCATCTCCAGTCTAGGAGTGTGGACTGTGCTCAGTCTAAGGCAAAACTGGAGACTCAAGTCCTCTTGTCAGAGATCATATTAGGAAGTTTTCCCTGGATCTGAGCAAAGATGAGGAGAAATCCTTTTTTAATGTTTTAAAGCATATATGTGGCCTGGATTTTCATCTTGAGGAGAGGGAAGATCATCTAAAAGGGACAAGTCAAAGCCCTGGAGAAATGTTAAGGACCTGTATCCAAAGAAACAGGACTGAGTCCTTGAGGTCATGACTGAACAGGTGAATCACTCAACACAGGATTCATCCTGCCTCTAGGCTGTGTGCCATGGGAGAGAAGTAACTTTTCTCAGGGTTTAAACCACTTCTAGTTAGGTTTTCTATTATTCGTGGCCCAAGCAGCCCACTGCAAAAAAGAGGTTGGCTTAACAGGAACATTGGTAAGGTCAGGTTTAAACTCTGAGTTTCCTATGGAATATCCAAGTGGAAACAAGATCAAAACATGGGTAAGAGGAGGAGAGTACACAAATTCACAAATCGGTATGGAAGTGACAAAATTCCATAAAAGTGGCTGAAGTCATCAGGGATGATTGTGAGTCATGATGGCTAATAATTATTCAGGGCTCACAATTTTATGAATTTCCACCCCCACTTTACAGATGGAATAAAATGACAAGCAAGGTCTAGTAACTCGCCAGAGGTTAAAAAGGTCGAGGATGGTAGTGCCAAGATTTAAGCCTAGGAGTCTGACAGCAGAGATCTCTCAATCTTTTTAGGCTATTCTACCTACATTTAAGTCAGAAGAAGAGAAAACAATGGAGTCACATGTAACAGCAGTCGGGGAACAGAGACAAAGTATGAAATAATAAAAAATCAGTTTGCATTGGATATTCCAAGTGGATATTAGCATGACAGTACTAAGCTTTCCAAGTGAGGAAGCTGAAGAGACACAGAGTAGTAGGTCAAGGGGAGGGGGACTGACTCTGAGACAGACTGTGGGATTTTGCATGAACAAGGGAGAGAATGCAGAAGACCGGCAGATACTAGATGCCAATTTCACCTGCTGCACTGTTTTAGCAGCACGTTATAACATATTCAGCTTTCCTGCCTTGATAAGATACTAAATCACTTGTGAATTAGGAAAATATTTATTAAGTACCTACATAATGTCAAGCATTAGGTTAAGTAGGAGCTTTATATGCATGTCATTACCTCATTTAATCTTCATAATAACCTTAGCCATAATCGCCACTTATCTTTTCATGAACAAATTCATCAAGCAAATATAAATGTGGAGTCATTCACACCCATCATCCAATCCATCAGCACATCCTATTAGTTCAACCTTCAAAATAAATGCAGCATTCAGTCATTTCTCCTGTAAATGGTCTTTAGCACTAAGGATTTCCCAAAATTTAGAAAGATATTCCTAACACTGACTTCAGTCTTCCCTCACATATCCTCGAATATTACCTTATGACAAGTTTGAGAAAGACTAGGTTCTCACAAACGCTATATTACCCATTTATTTATTTATTTATTTATTTATTTATTTATTTATTTATTTATTTTTGGTGCTGGGGATCGAACTCAGGGCCTTGTGTTTGCAAGGCAAATACTGTAACCACTGAACTAAATCCCCAGCCCCTATGTTACCCATTTATGCAACAAATACTTATTGTGCTAGGTGACGTACAAAGGGCCAGGTAACAGGGACCAGCGTAATCATGGCCTGTTTTCCTCTAGCAGCCTAGCAGGGGACACAGATCAGTAAAGGAAGACAGCACGAGAGCTGTTACAATAGAGGAAATGCAGGGTAATATCAGAGTACAACTGAAGGGCACCGAACTAGACCTCAAGGATCTCAGAAGGTGACATACCTCGAAAATGAAGGATGGGGAGGGATTACCAAAGTGACGGGCTGCATTGAGTGTGCTCCTCGCAGAGGTCTCACAGGGGAGAGGCTGAGCGGCTTAAGGAAGAGTGAGGCATGTTTAAAGAGTAGAACAAAGCTCAGTAAAGCTGGAGCACAGAGTGTAGAAAAGACAGTGGGAGTAAAGGGAAAGAAAGATAGTGAGAGACAAGACAGGAGATTTGACTGTTGAATCAGGTATCACAAGTCACACTAAGAAATTCAGATTTGGGGGGCTGGGGATTTAGCTCAGTGGTTAGAGTGCCTGCCTCACAAACATGAGGCCCTGAGTTCGATCCCTGGCACCAAAAAACAAAACAAAACGAAATTCAGATTTGGGAGCTGGGCACAGTGGTACATGCCTATAATCTTAGTTGCTCAGAAAACTCAGGAGGATCACAAGTTTGATGCCAGCCTGAGCAACTTAGCAAGACTCTAGCTCAAAATAAAATTTAAAAACTGGGGATGTAGCTCAGTTGTAGAGTATCTTGCATAGCATGCACAACACCAATGGTCCAACTTCCAGTATTGGGGGAAAAAAAAGCTGAGGGGTGAGCAATGGAGCACTTGCCTAGCATACGCAAGATCCTGAGATTGATTCCCAGTATAGGAGAAAAAAAATTAGGTCTTACACCAAAAGTAAAGGAAAGTCACTGTAGGATTTTAAAGTGGAAGCATGAGGTGCTGGGTTTGTACTTTAAAAAGCTGTGGTGGATTTTCTGTGATCAACTTGAGCAGGAATGCCAGGCTGAACTGAGTTGGTGCGGTTGTGGGTGTAGAAGATACATCTGAAAATTATTGCTGACACAACATAAAAGAGAACAGGTGCAGAAGATAGTGCCCAGCTGTTTGCCCGGAGAAGCTCTATTGCAGCTGGTTTCCCTGAAGTGAAGTAGGCTGTTCTTGCAGAAGGAGCTCGGGGCCTTGCTGTCATCAGGGATGGCTGCTGTTCACTTCGGTGGGAGCTCTGGTCTTCATCTGTGCTGTGAGCACCGTACCCTGGCTCTAATATAGACTCTTCAGCCTTTTAGTGCAGACGTGGACTTACATGGGACATTGCTGTGGGCTCCCACCCCTCAATTTTGATTTTTCAGGTCTCCAGCACGTAGAAAGACATTTTGCACTCTCCTGCATTTGGCTTGTGGGTGAATGTTGTAACTTGTCATTGTCCTGTATTAAATCTGCTCTCTTGCAAACTACTGACTCTAGAACCCACTGACTAAGACAAGAGCTAACTCTGGCCACAGCATGGAAATGTTAAGCCTGGAGCTAGGGAGACTACAGGTATGTAGTTAAGAGACTGCTGTAATTCCAAGACACTTAACTGAGACCTAAACTAGAGCATGGTGGCAGTAAGAGTCAAAAGATATTTAGGAGACTGAACTGACCTTGTCTGTGACTGACAAGGGACAAGTGAGATGGTGAGGGGACATGAATTAAGAACGACTACATGGCTAGCTTGGACTTCAGGTGGAAGGTTGAATATGGACTAGTTTTCATAATGTTGGTAAATTTCTCAAGGCAACAACACTTTTTAGAACAGTGACTTGCCAGAATCCAGGTCAGTTGTAGTAAAAAAAATACTTTTATGCTGACATTTTAAATTTATTCCTCCTTCTTTTTTTTTTAACTGTTGCACTTATAAACAAAAGTAAGTGCTCTTTGGATTTGTAAACACAGAATGTAGCCTTATAAAATGGTGTGGGAGGAGGGAGGATAAACAAAAAGACCTACTTAATCAGAATAGCCATTAGTTAGCTGTTAAAAGAACAGCCAAGTAATTTGGGATAATGAAAGCAAGACTAAGAATTAGCAGACTATTTTAAACAAAACCATGTTTCTTCCAAATGGGATGCATTACTAATGAAGACATAAATTAATCATTCTTGAAAACTTAAATACTCTAGAATTGCTATATTCCTACTAAAAACTGCCTTAGGGTAACGCTAATTGCAAGAACAAATAAACCCCAAACTTTCAGTGGCTTAACACATGAAGTGAATTTGTCATCCACACATTAATCCAACATCAGTGCTTCTGCAGGGAAAGGGTGAGTTTTGCTCTGTGCAATCATTTAGTGACCTTCTACAGAAACTCTTCCCTCTTCAACTTAGGACTCCAAGTAAACCTGGGCATCAACAACTAGTCAGCAGGAGGGACAAAGAATGGAAAAACGTAAGACTTCTTAGTCACACAGGACACATATTAACTACAAAAGAAGGTGTGCCCGAAAGGACAGGAAACAAGTTGTGGTGAATAGTTAGCAGTTTCTGTCATAAATGATAAAACTCTGAGGACAAGCTATATAACTCATTCATCTCTGTACAGCCTAACAGTATCCTGAAGAAAATAAACATTAAGTGCTCAGATATAATTCTGTTGAAAACATACTTTATGAAAAAAATTAACTCATAAGAGATCTACTTTGTTGTATAAACTACACTAGAAGATTAATTGTGGAGTACATAAACAGCAAGAAAAAATAAAAGATCACTAAGATCTTGATATACAGAAGCTGCTCATTTCAATCTGTATTATCCTTATTCACCAAGAAGATACCAAATAGCTCAGTGGTCAGAGTGCTTGCCTTCCAAGCACAAGGCCCTGAGGTCGATCCCTGGCACCAATAAAAAAAAGAAGATACCAAAGATATTAGGGTGGAAGAAACTGTTCCAAACTCTTGGAATTATAAGAATTATGAATAATATTTCTAGAGTGCTACAAGAATCCCAGTATCAACTGTTTACATCTTTTAAATTTTCATGTTAGCCCTTATAATTTTTATAAAAAGCATAGTTATTATTTTAGGTAATCAAATATAGAGGATTTTCCCAAGAAACAACTTCCATATTTGTAATTTGTTTCCCTGAATGGAAGCTTACAAACCATGAGGAAGTTCCCCATTTTATTAATCAGGATATACTATCATATGGAATGAGCTCCTGAACTCTCAAGGGCCAATACAACACATGGTCTACAAAACTGTCACAGCAAAAGAGAAAAAAAAAAAAAAAGCACATTAGGTCTTAACTACCTTAGTCCCAAAATGACATCTACTTTTGCACAGAGTTCACTGGACAATACTAACCAAGCAGTTCCAGCCTAACTGCAGGCCAGGAAATGTACAGAAACATGAGGTTTTTCAGTGATTATTTCTCTACCACACTAAGACATGGGGTACTGATAAAAAGTCCAATTCTTAGTACATTTCCTACTATAAGTTTCAAAGTTGTATTCTAGCATACAAATTAGTTTCTTGTGAGTTTAATAGTGCTAATAACTTTGATAGTCAAAGTTATAAAATTAAATAGCTGGGCTTACAAACCCAGATGAATTTTTTCACCCACTGTGACTTAGTAGCAACCAATATGACCTGAAAGTTTACGTTGGTAGCCAGTTGATTCCTTTCAATATCTCTCAGCTGAAATATCCTAAACAAGGAGTCCATTCATCCATCAGTCAGTATTTACTGAGGATGTCTATGTGTCTAATTTGCTGCCTGACACTAAGGATATAGCAGCGAAAAGGGCACATTTAGTTCCTGTCTTGACAGAACTTAAGAATCAAGTGAGTGACATTGTTTTTTAAAATTATAGATAACCACATTATTAAAATTTAGACAAACTTGGGCTATAGGAGGAAAGCAGAGTGCTAACCGCATCCAACATGAGACTACATAATTTGGGAACGGCTTGAGAATAAAGGAGGACTCAGGACGAGTAAAGATTAGACAGGTAAAGCAGGAAGGCCAAGCATGCTCAGATCGAAGGAAAAGTATAGGCTGCTATGGAAAGAATTGAAAACTTCAATATTAATTATTACATTTGGTTTTGAACTTGGAAATTGTTTTAGCAATTCTTTTGATTTCTCTGTACCTGATTGCTATAGCACTATGAAAACTGAATTTAAGTAATTCGGGTTGATGCTAACAGAAACAGTTTCCAGAATAGACTAGAACTCTAACAATATTCTCAAATATTAGGTGTGCTTGTTTGAATATGCTTTGTCACCTCCAAAATTTATGTTGGTGTTTAATCCCCATCACTAAGTATTAGGAGGGTGGAAACCATCTGAATGGTGGTGTTTAGAGGGGGGCATTTGGGAGTTGATTAGGATTAGTCATCAGGGTGCAACACCTATGATTGAAGGGTTTGGGCTTTCTAAAAAAGAGGGAGTGAGACCAGCCAGAAGACACGCGCACACACACACACACACACACACACACACACACACACGGGAAGGTCCTGTTTCCTGTCTATTGCCACGTCTCGTCCTGACACACCTTGGGACTCAGCCAGCCAAGAGCTATCACCAACTGCAGCCCCTTGATCGTGGACCAGAACTGTGAGCCAAAATAAACATCTTTTCTGTACAATTTACTCAGTCTGTGGTAGTGCATGTTTATCAACAAAAAAGCAGAAAGGAAAAACATTTGAATACAACTTTCCTTTGAAAATACTACACTATGTATTTGCAATTAGTAAACCATGAGTTACTTTACTGTATTTATATTAAGTGGTCTAGATTTAGTGGACATACGTGCTAATTGCAGATATTATGGAAAACTTCTTAGATGCAACTTTATATAAGAGTTTGAAATTCAATATCAAAATGCTAACTCATTTTTATCACAAAAACAAGATCTTGTCTTTCTCCTTCAAATATAACACAGTCCTGTTTTGGACTTTTTAATAATCAAAACTAGTATTTCTAACTAAAGAGAAGGAAGACAAATGGTAAGAACAGCCATATCATAAAAACTTTTATGTGAGGTAAAATTGTCACAACTCATCTGTGTAATGTAAGCAAGTAAGTATTTATGCCTCAATTCTCCACTTAATAAAGTACTTTTAGGTATACTGTTTTAGTAAAAATAGTTTTTATCTGCTAGCTATTTCACAGTAATTAGAATACATTTTTTTAAATCTACAAGTTTTACAGTCAAAGATATGGGGACAGAAGTCTCATTCCTGAGAAATGGGGAATCAACAGCCATATTATTTAATGATTTAGCAACAAAATAATTTGGAACAACAACAACATATTTCTACCTCTATAGAAATAAAATGCATACACACTTTATGTACTTTGAAACTAATATTTTATACTCATTAAATGACTACAGTTCAAAAATCTATTTTGTCAGCAAAACAAAGGCGCTACCATTTTCAAGGAAAGTAATCCTTCTCAGCTACAAAAGCTTAGAAAATCACTTGTTTTCACTTCAAAAACTTTAAGAACCTTAACCAAAATAAAGACATTTCAGTAGAAAGGCAGATGTAACTTCCAACTTGCTTTTTCTCTAAACCATTTTCAAGCAGTATAATAGCAGCTAACATTTATCAAGCATTATCATGGTAAGCACTGTGCTAAGTGGTTTACACCCATAATCGAATCTAATTTTCACAACAACCCCAGGTTGTGATAATAATAAAAAATCTCCTATACCATGAATTAAGAAACTGAGCTTTCAACAAGTTATAAGTACTTGCCAGTCACTGAAGTATTGTAGGGGAAAGAGTTGCGATTCATTCACAGTCTTTTTCTAGAGCCCATGCTGGTGACCTCCCTTCTACCCTGCAGATCTCTGTAAACAAATATTTGTTAATGTTCAGACTGTGGATCTCTACTGCCCAGGAGTCTCTGACCCTTCTCCCCTGCACCCCCAAGTGGCAGGTCCAGGTGAAGCCTCTGCATGGAACAAAGGTTGGCCAAATATCCAACAGCAGCTCCAGCTCAGTGGGAAGACATCTACAGCACTTGGTTGAGACTACACTGCTATGGAGGAGGATACCAGATGGACAATTCAAGACCTGTCTAGCTCTAAGATCAAAAAGGGGAGCTTGAGGGTTCTAGTTTCCTTTCTAAAACAGATGTTGAAAGACCAAGAAAGGTAAAGCAAAGCCTCACTCTTCTCTAGCCCCAGTTCTGGAGGCCAAGGAAGCACTGTAACATCTGCAGTACAGTCACAAAGACCTGGGTTCAGATTCTGATTCCAGACCTCGCTGTATCTTTGATCTTGGATTAGGAGTTAACTGTGAGTGGAGGGGATTATACCACACAAGGCCGCGGTGGCAAACCTCTGGCACGTGTGTCACAGTGGGCTGTTATCGCTGAAAGCTCTACAAGGTTTGCCATTGCTCACACAGGCTTACAGTGCATACTGAGTAGGCCATTCTTGGGTCCAGCTCTCATTATGTCTGACAACTAGAAAATCTTTAAATCCTTTCCAAGGGTTGGGCATTTAACTCAGTGGCAGAGCACTTGCCCAGCAAGCGCAAGGCCCTGAGTTTGATCCCTAGCACCTCCCCCCCCAAAATCTTTTCTGCTATAAAATCTGATGAAGTTCTACCTCATTTTCAGTTAGAAACTTCTAAAAAGTAAAAGAGAATTCTACTAACAAGGTTGATGTCACTTCTTCCTTGCTTTCCCAAAGTGGAATATTAAAAAAATAGGCTATGCCTGGAAAGTGTTCAACCTACAAATAAGGAAGCAAGCAGCCACTGAAAAATTACTGCAGCTGGTTATTCACTTTATTCTGAAAGTGCTTGCTGTTGATACAACTCTTAAAAGAAAACTTTATAATATTGGCTGCAAGCAATCTAAAACAACACCACAATAATTTTTCATCATGTAGAAGTTAGTTTATCTTTTTTTTTTTTTTTTCCTGATTTGGTTAGTTTGGTTGCAAGACGGGAGGCTACACTAACTTGGTTCTGTCCAGGGATGAATCCTGAGGTAGAAATTGCTGGAACAGGAACTGAAGGGCCATCCCACAGCATCGGTCTCTCTTCTCATTCAGTCCGTTCCCTTCTCCTAACAAAGCAGTTCTCTCTGCTTTGATGACAGTTTCGGCTCTTCAGTCCATCTGACTGACAAAGGGCTGTGACCTGCCACGGCACCCCCCCCAGTCATTCTCTACATGGGGTACTTTCAGCCTGGATTTTACACATACATATGAAATTTTCTGCAGGGACTGCCCACACACATTACAGTCCTCAAAATATTCTTGAAAGGTGAACCACTGTACTTCTATCACCATCATTTATTTTTTAACCGTGGAGCATATGAACTGAACCAAGCGGAATGAGACATATGAACTGAAGAATCTATGTATTAAATATTTCAAAAGCTTACATTCCCCCTTATGATGTCATTAAAAATACCAATTTTTTTTTTTTTTTTACCCAAAATTCCCCTTCTCCACCAAACTACCTTTGCCCCTTTCATGGAAGCCATCTGTCCATATCCACAGGTAGAATCACATTCTATCTCATGATACTCCATCTTTACTTCCTACTAAAAGTTCTTGTAATCATTCAGATTTCCAGCAGGGTAATAATGGCACTACCATTTATGGAGCTGTGAGAAAGAGTAAAATGGTGTTCAACTACAGCATTTTCAACTTGCGAAAGACTATTATGGAGACTCCAGTATTTTAACTCAAAAATGGGATTTAGGAATGCTGCATCTTTGCCTGAGGTCACACGACCCCTGAGTGACAGCGCAAGTTGGACCTGGACCCTCTTTCTCCAAAGTCTGTGTTCTGGTCTAACTCACCACAAAAAACTGCCTCCTCGCAAGACAAATTCACAACCAAGAGGTACCAGGAGTCGATCCAGGGACCCTCACGCAAATGAAAAGCAGGTGACAAAAGCTGTACTTCTAAATCATCATTAAAGGATAGATTTTATTCAATTAAAATGAGATCTCTACCCTTGTATGGTACATAAAAATAAATTCCAAATTCATTCCCAACTTTATTTAATAAAACTATAGAAGAGAAAATATGTATAGGTGAATGTTTTCATAATCTTGGATTTGTAAGGGTCTTTATAAGGCTGAAGACTATAAAGGCTGACAGATTTGATCATACAAAAATTTGGCAAAAGTCATTATACACAGTTAAAAGGACAAAATGAAAAATATTTCTAGCATCTATCATGGAGGAGCAATATTTATAAATGAATATTAAAGTCATAAGAATATGATGAGGGACAAAGAAGGTCACTACATACTTCTCAAGGGAAAACTCCAAGAGGAAGAAATAACAATCATTAATATTTATGCACCAAATATCGGTGCACCTAACTACATAAAACAAATATTAAGGAACATGAAAGATCACATAAATACTAATACAATTATAATGGGAGACTTCAATACTCCACTGTCACAAAGAGACAGATCAACTAAACAAAAACTTAACAAAGAAATATCAGAACTGAATCAAATCTGCGAACAAATGGACTTAGCAGATGTATACAGAGTGTTCCACCTCACAACAACAGAATACACATTCTTCTCAGCTGCACACGGGACGTTCTCCAAAACAGACCACATACTAGCTCATAAAGCATGTTTAAATAAATGCAAGAAAATTGAAATCATACCATGCATACTATCAGACCATAGTGCAATAAAACTGGAATTCAATGGTAATAGAGAACAAAAACACCACATAAACACTTGGAAACTAAATAACATCCTTCTGAACAATAGCTGGGTCACAGAAGAAATTAAAGAAGAAATTAAGCAATTTATTCAGTTTAATGATAATGCTCATACCACATACCGGAACCTATGGGATACAATGAAAGCAGTACTACGAGGGAAATTCATTGCACTGAACTCCCACATCAGGAAAACAGAAAGAGCCCAAATAAACAATTTAATGTTGAACCTCAAACAGCTAGAAAAAGAAGAACAAATCAAGCCCAAAGCTCATAGGAGAGAGGAAATTATTAAGATCAGA
>PVJO010000677.1:0-183764 GCA_004026905.1 Hystrix cristata
CTTCATGGAAGTCTTGCTGCACTCATTGGAGAAGATTCTCCTCCCCCAGAGGAGAATCTGGTTCCTGCAGACTTGCTTTGCTACTGTGACCATCAGTGGCTGCTGTCTCCCCCACAGGAGCACCTGGGTGGGGGGCCAGTGTGCAGAAGAATAAAAGGGAAAGAAAAGGAAAAAAGAAGGATTTCCTCTGCTCTGCCTGAGTTTGAGGACTTCCCATTAGATATGAATTTGAGAGTCAACTTTTCAAGTTACATGAATGAATCCTTGGGATTTTGGCTAGAATTAAATGTACAGGTTAATTTGGGGTGGAATTATAGATACAATTTGAGTCTTTTCATTCATGACTATGGTATATACCTTCATTTATTTAGGCCTCTTTTTATGTCCTTTATGTTTTTATTCATATTTATATTTTTTATGAAAGTTCTGCAGATATCTTAAGAAGTATATTCCTGGACATTTTATAGTTTTGTTGATATTCTGAAGGGTATCATTTCTTTTTTACTTTAGGCTTAGTTATTGTAGATATATGGGGATGTTGTTTACTTTTTATGCTTGTTTTATTAAATGTACTTAGTACTTTTGGCAGTTTGGGGGTAACTGACTTTATTTTCTATTTTGCTCACTCTTGCTGTCTCTCTCTCTCTCTCTCTGCTCTCCCGTCTCTCTCTCATTGTGTTGTGTGGGCAGAGCACCAGTGTAATGTTAAATGAATTTGGAAGAGAAAGGATCATTTTGTATTTTAATTTTATTGGAAATTCTTTTTTGGGAGGAGGCTGGGGATTAAACTCAGGGCCTTGCACTTGCTAGGCAAGTGCCCTACCATTGAGCTAAATTTCTAACCCCTGGAAATTCTAATAGATGGTAGACATCAAGTTCAGGCATGTTTTGTATTTATGTTCGCTAATAACTTTTAAGGCATCACAAATGTGGGGTTAGAAATTTGGGAATTTAGCTCAGTGGTAGAGTGCTTGCCTAGATAGCGCAAGGCCTTGAGTTCGAGCCCCAGCACCAAATAAAATAAAATAAAATAAAATAAAATAAAAACATCATGAATGCTGTGAAATTTAATCATATGATTGTTCAGCATTTATTCAGAGGTGCAGTTTTTGAACATTTTACTTTTGAATACTGAACTATCCTTGCACTCTAGGATAAACCACACCCTGTCATAGTGAATTTCTTTTGTATAAAGCAGGACTCAATTGTTAATAATGTATTTAGAAGTTTTGCATCTATATTTATAAATGAGCCTTGGTTATAATGTTTTTATCTGGTATTAACTCTAGAATTTCCCTAACCACAGGAAACAAAAATTTTCAGTTTCTTATATATCTGCTTAAAATACACTAAGCATACAAAAGGACGCATATATATATATATATATATATATGCAATTTTAATAGACGTTATTTTTTGAGCAGTTTTAAGTTCAAAGCAAAATTGAGCAGAACAGAGATTTCCCATATTCCCTCTGCTTGCTTCACACATAGTCCATATACTATTTGACAACATCTTCCACCTAAGGGGTACCATTGTTACAACAAATGAACCTATATTAATACCTTGTGGTTACCCAAAGTTCATACCTTATATTAGGGGTCTCTCTTGGTATTACACATTCTATGGTTTTGGACAAATATATAATGACACGTACCCACCATTACAGTGTCAAAGAGTCTACTTTCACTGTCTCAAAAATCCTGTGTTCTATCTATTCATTTTTCTGAACCAGCCCCCAGCCCCTCTAGCAAACATCAATCTTTTTACTGTCTGCATAGTTCGCCTTTTCCAGAATGTCACAATTCGAATTATACAGCATGTAACCTGTTCAGACTGACTTCTTTTTGTTTCTCTCTGAGTGATACCTCATTTCTTTTTATCACTGAGTTACTGAAGAGTATTTCATTGTCTGCATGTAACACGGGTCACTTACATTCATCTGTTGAGGAATATCCTGGTCACTGCCAAATTCTATTATAAAGAAAGCTACTGTAAGCATCCGTGCATAGGTTTCTGCATGGATATAAGTGTTCATGTCCTTTAGGTAAATACTAAATGACATGATTTCCAGGTCTTGTGGCGAAAGTCTAAAGATCTTCCATACTGTCACTGAATGTGGCTGCATAATGTGGCACTTCCTCTAGCGGTGGACGAGGGTTGCTGTTCCACACATCACTGCCAGTATTCGTGTCATCAGGGTTCTGGTTTCGGCCATTCTAGTAGCGATATAATGGTGTCTCACTGTTGTTCAGTTCTCTGGCTGCACATAATGCCATGTGTCTTTCCTTAGGCTTACTTTCCATCTGTGTATCTTCTTTGCTGCGGTGTCTTTTCAGGTCTTTGGCCTATTTTTTAATTGAATGGTTTGTTTTTTATTGTTGAGTTTTAAGAGATCTTTGTATATCTTTTTTTTTTATTTTTTAACCAAGAACATGTATTGGTACAGTGTACATATAATGGTTACATTCATCACTTTTTTTGTACCTGTATATGGTGTATCTTGGTTCTCCCCCCTCTTCCCCACCCCTCCCCTCTATTCCCTTCCCTATTTACAGCAGGTACATTCACATTTCTCCATGAATTCTCTTTCCTTTTTCTATCCCTCTTTTCCTTTCCCACTTCTCCCCCTCTCTCCGTCCAATGCTCCTCTCCTTGGAATATCATCTTCCTTTTAGATTAGATCTATTACACCTCTTCGTCCTTTTTTTTACATCCATGGTTTCTCATATCAGAGAAACAATTCGATGTGTACTCCTAAGTGTCCGATTTATTTCACTTAATAGTATGCTCTCAAGGAACATCCATTTACATACAAATGACTCTAGTTTATCCTTTTTATGGCAGTGTAGTACTCCATTGTATAGAAAAACCACATTTTCTTTAGCCTTCCATTGGTTGTTGGGCATTTAGGCTGTTTCCAAAACTTAGCTATTACAAATTGTGTTACTATAAAAATGGTTGTGCATACATCCCTGTGGTATGAGGATTCCAGTTCTTCTGGGAAGATCCCCAGTAGGGGGATTAAAAAGCTTTTGCACAGCAAAAGAAATCACATATAGAGCAGGGCGAAAACCCACAGACTGGGAAAAAATTTTTACTAGCTATCCATCAGACAAAGGTCTAACATCTAGAATATACAAAGAACTCAAAAAAAATCAAACCTCCCAAATTCAAAGACCCAATCCAAAAATGGGCATCTGAAATGAATAAACATTTCTCAGATGAAGAAATTAAAAAGGCAAATAAATATATGAAAAAGTGTTCAATATCACTAGTCATTCGATAGATGCAAATCAAAACATTAAGATTCCATCTCACTCCGGAAGGAACCACGTTTATGAAAAAAATCAACCAGTAACAAATGCTGGCGGGGCTGTGGGGAAAAAGGAATCCTCCTCCATTCTTGATGGGAATGTAGACTGGTCCAGCCACTATGGAAATCAATATGGAGATTCCTCAAACAACTAGAACTAGAGGTTCCATTTGATCCAGATCTTTGTATATCTTGGAAACAGTTTTTAAGATATTTTTCTAGTCTGTGGCTTATCTTTTTGTCTTTTGAGGCATATACAGTTTTACTTACTCTAAATTTATAAGCAAATGTATGTATATGTGTAATATATATGTGCACATGTACAGATATATACGCATACATAAATACATAAGTTTCACATATTACATACTCATATATATGTAGAATGTGTGTTTGTATATTCAGCAATATACCTGTTAGATCTTTCAACAGCAGTATGAAAAGAACTTACTCCTTTTTAAACGTATAAATGGCTTTATAATGTTCCATTGTATGAATTAGCAATAATTCATTTGGACAGTCCCTTACCAGTGGACTTCTATAAACATTTTTAAAGGTGCATAATGTGTACATATATCATTTCACACAATGTGAACATGTACATCTGATATCACATCATAAATACCTGGTATAAAATGGTCAAAGGGTATATGCTCTTATAATTTAGGTAGATTTTGCTAAATTGCCCTCCAAAGAAATTGTACAAATTTACATTCCCACAGGAATTTTTGTGATCTTTTCCCTCTCATCCTTTCCAACATAGACTTATCACACATTTTGATTTTGGTAATCTGAATCAGTAAAGCAAAAAAGGTACTTCAGTATGATTGTCAATTGCATTCCTCTTTCAGAAGGACATTGTGACCAGCTCAAGTTACACATTGTGCAGGAGCCCTTGTAGAAAGGGTGAAGATGTGATGTTTTTCTGCCAGCGAGCTGGAAGAAAGTCACTGGGTAGAACTTGCAATAAATCAAGACCCAGCCTCGTAACTGGGTTTCTGGTCTTTTGTGTCTCCCCTTTTCCCTGTCCTGAACGCCATGCCGAGGCAAGGAGCACATGCCGAAGATGTCTGAGCAGAGACAGAGTGGGGTGTTAAGGGTGCAAAGTATTTTTTTGTTGTTCTGATTATTTCTTAACATACCAATTTGATTTCAAGAATTAGGGGTGTCGATGTGTACTTTGGGTATCAGAAGGTGACTAGGGAATAAAAGCCATTACGCGTGAAAAGTCCATTGGTAAATAGTTCATGAAACTATTCTCGGTATCCACAGGGATAAAAATACTAGCTGTGTCTTAGGGATGTTGTAGGAGTTAAATGAGACAGTGTATATAAAGGTGCCTGGACCAAAGAGAGGCTCCTTAAAATTTATCCATGATTGTTATTAACTACTGTCCCTGGGGTGGTTCACCCGCTCCTCTGTCACCCACTGATCCCGGGGAAGGCACGTATGTGGCTGGATTGTGTGTGAATAGTGGTGATGAAGCATTAGGCAGAGGGAGGGCAGAAAGTCATGGATTCACGGCAATACCTCCATTTTCTTAAAGGCTTCGGAGCAAAGCCTCGGATACAATTTGTTAGCCCACCCAACCCTGCAAATTGGAAATTGGGTTTATATTTGATCAGTTTGGCTGGGCCACTGAAGCTTCATGTGTCAACAGCAGCACTGACTTATCACCACCAAGCTTGCGGATGCCTGGCCTGCGGCTCCTGCATCTGGGAGGAAAGTGGGCCACACTTCTGGGTATTGTTTCTGTAGACAGTTCAGTCTACAGAAACAATGTTCTTGGTAGCATGGGAGACAAATACAGCAGCACTTGCAGCTCAAATTTTGCAAAATCACTTTGTGCTTCATACATTTGCTTTTAGTTTGTAAAGCATCCCCTTTAGCATGGGACATTTTGAACATTTTGGAGCAACCTTGAAATTTCATGATTTGTCAAAACTCTTCAACCCCAAGAGGGTGGCAGTACCTTGATTGGTTTGGAGAGGTCTGCTGTTTGGTGAGAAGCCAGGCTCTGGGTGAGGTCGGTGAGCTGTGACCAAAGGAGTTAAATTCTCTAATTATCAAAGTGGGAGAAGTTTGGTATTTTCCGACTGGGACGAGGGGTTGGACTTTGCAAGAGGCAGTGGCTGAAAGACGGTAGGAAGGTGCAGCCCGGAGGACCAAGGTCAACAAGCAATGCAACATGGGGAGGAGAAATGGCTAGTGACTGTTCAACAGCGATTCCTGGTACTGTGGAGTAAGTTGGTTCCTGTCCTGGGCTGTCCCTTCAGCTCCTTCTTATGCATGGAGGTCTTGATATGGCTGTTGTCCCGAGAGATTAGATTAGAAGAAAAGTTGTAGTTCACACGTGGGACCACCTGGGACGAACAGAGGAGGGGACCTCTGTGAGAGGCAAGATGCAGATAGGATCAGCCTTTTAGCCATGACAGGCAAGGAGCGAGAAGGCAGCAGCGTCCCTCCCCTCCTAGGAGACACTGGGGGTCCTGGGGAGTCACTGAACAGTCAGCAAATTTGGGGCTGGCTTAGTTCATCTGGCTATAAAAAGTGACTGCAGAGGGTGTTTGTGTGGTAATATTTCTGAATCGTGACTTGCCTCCCAGTGAGTGGTGGATGAGTGCAGCTGACTGACCACCCCCTGACGGTGCCCACTCTGTGGCGGTGCCCCTGTGGCTTTGTCATCTGTGTGCAGAAGAGTTCTGTTCTTATCCATATCCCGGACTTTGAGGATTAGGGAAGTTCTGAGAAAGGAGTCCTCTAGAATATATGGTGCTCACTGATTTCACATTCTGAATTCAGACCGGCCTCTGTCAAAGGAGATTGCTTTCATTTGCTTACAGGGTCCAGGGAGAATGACAGCAAGTGAAGTTGTGTCATAGTTAATGTAACTGAGTATTAATAATTGCCAGTCACAGTGAAGAGTGATACCTGGCACAACCCTGAGTTAGGACTTGTTTTTCATTTCTGCAAATAAGATTCTTGAGAAAAAGTGACTTAATCTTATTATTACACAAATAATCTGAGCGAATTAGGCCACTTGTTTTCAGCAGGAGAGGATAGTAGGCAGAGAATAAGACCTGGATTCCACCATTGCAGTGCTGACAAGGTCCTGTCAATAGCCTACCCATGTCCTCGTAAAATGACAGTGATTGTTCTAAATGACTGTGTTCATCAGTTTTCCATTACTGTAGCAGAATATCTGAGATAATAAACATAAGAGAGAAAGTTCATTTGGCTCATGGTTTCAGAGGCTTCAGTCCATGGTGAGTTGGTCCCATTCTTTTTGGGCTGGTGATGTGGCAGCATATCATGGTGGGAGCTCATGAGGGAGCGAAACTGCTCACCTCATGGCCAGAGAGTGAGAGAGAAAGACAAAGGGGCTGGGACCGGAATGTCCCTTCAATGACATATTCCTACTGACCTGAAAATGCTGATTGCTCTTTGTCATGGCAACCACCCACAGCATAGCTTTGCAAAGATGTGATGTCATTTATAGCACTGTTGTGAATGATCTACCTCAAACTAACTACACCAGTCAGCTTTCCCATCACTGGGACATAACACCCAAAACCTACAATTTAAAGGAGGAGAGGTTTATTTGGGCTCATGGTTTGAGAGGTTTCAGTCCATGGTTGGCTGGCTCCAAGGCAGAAGCAGCATGGCAGAAGGGCATGGAGGAGAAAAGCTGCTTACCTCATGGTGGTCAGGAAGCAGACAGAGAGAGAGAGAAGGGAGGAGCTGGGGATAGGAATAGTCCCTTCCGAGTCACCTACTGGTGTCCCACCTCTAACCGCCCTACTGCCCAACAGCACATTCAGCCATGAACTCATTAGTATATGAACCCAGTGATTAGTATAGCACCTATGTGATCCAATCATCTTCCAAGAGCCCCATCTCTGCATACATGAAATGTTGGGGGAACATTTTGTGACCAAAGGAGTCTCAGCCCAAATGCAGGTGCCCTAAAGTTGGGTTATAAAATGACTCTTCAGGCTTTGTGTACAAGGGGGATATGAAACATCCATGATGCTGGGTGTGGTGGTGCATGACTATAATCCCAGCACTCTAGGAGCCTGAGGCAGGAGGATTGCAAGTTCAATCTCCTTGCAATCTGTAGATACACCAAAATTTGAAAAAAGTTTGAAATCTGAGGTACTTCTGGTCCCAAGCAGAGGAAGGAAGGCTAAGGAAGCCTCAGCCTGTCCGTTCCTTCCTAGAGTGCACACACCCTGCCCACCTCCACAGCTCGTGCTCTGGACAGCAGACGGTGTTTGTCTGGGCAGGCACAGATGACCTTGCGACACCCATGTAGCAGCCACCTGATCCCAGACAGCCTCTTCTGACCCCTGACCATGTGTGGGCACGGTGCAGACACAACTCATTCTTCTTTACAGCAGTTTTGAGGATATTTGACATCCTTTGTCTTACACGCAAGGCCACTGGGGCAGGAGGGAAGTGAGTTGGGGCTGGTCACATGGCAGGTAGGGGTGCAGTGGGGTCCCACCCCAGTTCAGCTCCTTCTGTGTACACGGGCTCTGCCTGCGCTGCCCAGCTGTGTGCCCGCAGTGCCACCGCCTCACCCACTGTCAGCCTCTAGAAACTAACGAAGAAGGAGAATAATGCACTCAGACCCCAACAGAGTCACACCTGCTGTGGGTCAACTTTGGCTCGGTCCGTGAATCTGCACTGCAAATGTAACCTGTCTGCTGGCTTTCTTTTCAATTTAATTACAGCTCTGTCTTTAACTAAATAGCAGTCTTAGGGATACTGTAGACTTCGGCAGAACATCGGCCATGCTTTCTGGAAGAGCCTTTCAACCCTGTCAGGAGGCACGAGCTGCCCTATCTCGGTTTCCCTAACACGCCCACCCAGGCGTAGTCCAAGTGTGGCCCTCTAAGTTTACACCATCTGCTGGCCTCTCACCTCTCAGCATTTGCTTGTAGTCGCCATCCAGCTCCCCTCTGCCAAGAGCGCCTCTTCTGCCAGCTAAGGCTGAACTGAACCGGGGGATGAAGCAGGATGGTTGGAGCAGGGATCTGCCCCTTTGAGGAAACTTGGACGAGTCTCTGTCGCCCCCTGAGCCCATCAGCTCCTCCCCCCTCCTCCTTTCTGTTTAGTTTGACCTTGGTCACTGATGACAAGGCTTCTTTTCCTGCCAAACCAATCAATAAGCTAAACAGACAGAAGATGAGTATTTAGAATATGGGAAGCCAAACTCAAACACAGATAGGTTATCAGCCTAGCCCAGAGCAGACTTCTGAGCAAATATTTCATTAACAAATTTTTCATGGCAACTTGCATGTTAAAAAAAAAAAGAGAGAGAGGGGGTGAGAAAGAGAGAGAAAACAGTGGGGGTGAGGGAGGCTGTTGGAGGCCTCCTGAAGCTGAATGGTCCTCTGAGGAGAAAAGACCCCCCCAGAAAGAGGAGCCCCATCTTCCTGGAAACCTTTCTATGGCAAAGCCACTTTTCCCTGCAGGGCTGGCTGGTGTTGCCCATGTGCAGCTGTCTCTAGGGGGCCGAGGCAGGTCATTCTCCCTGGTGAAGCCCCGGGCTGCAGCCAGCAGCATGGGGAGCTGGGCTGATGACCTCGGTGCTTGGGAGGAAAGAGGAGATGTGAGCCTGGGAGAGGCCCACAAAGGAAATGGGGACCCAATGCCACACTGGGCGCGAACCATAGTAACAGGATAACTGTTGTTTTGAGTCTTGAAGCCTCTTCAAATATGTTGCACGGTGGACACTGGCACCCATGCCCGTGGGCATCTGTGCACTGCCCTGCTGAGTGAATAGTGTGCCCTCGTGCTCTGGCGTGCGCTAGCGGAGGCTGAGCATTGGAGGGGTGGAGAGCCTTGTTGGAGCTGGCACTGCTGCTAACTTGTAGAGGCAGAACTGGGCACCAGCAGGCCTAATTCCAAGGATGGCGAGCGTTCTGCTCCTTTTGACTGTTTCCTTAATAGCTCCCGTTATACTTTCAAGGGAAGGCTGGCAAAACGTGGAATTAATAATATTCACTTCTTGTAAGTGTGTGCCAAGGACTCAAAAGACTGCACAGACGGAATTTTCAGCTCCTAGAGTGCACAACTCCTTCCCACCCACACAGACTCCTGTCCCCTGGAAACCCCTTCCATCCAGCCTGCCTCTGGAGTCCAGTTTCAGGCCTCAGTTTACCATCATTACTCACGGAAGCCTCCTAATCCACCCTGTACTATTTGTTTTTACTGCACTCTATTTTTTTCTTTAGAGTACTTACACTAATTAATTAACTTCAGTTTATGCTATTAGCATAAATTATCACTTACATTCATTAATTTTATAATATTAATGTATGAATATTTAATGCTAATTAAATATCATTGTGTGCAGTTTGTTGGTGAACATCTATCTCTCTGATAGACTGGAGTAATAATAACACTCATAATTACAATCGCAATAGCCAACCTCTATTCAGTGCTCACCAGAACTTGGCCTTGACTTAAGGGCTTGGCGTATGTTAACTTCCTTAATCCTCTTAGCGAATCTGTGGTATGATAACTGTTAGTGTCCCGACTGTACAGAGTAACTGAGGCACCCGGGGGTGAAGGACCTTGTCCCACACTACTGAGCTGGGGAGTGACGGGCTGACCAAGCAGGATATAAACCTATGAGATCTTCAGCTCTGGAATCCATGCTTTTGATCAAGATGCGTGGCCAGCTATCACCAAGGCCACCACTCCTCCCACTGTAGTCTGTTACTCCTTAGAGGTGGTATCTGTTTTCCTTCTAGAACACAGATGCTTGAGTGTTTTGTCTGAATTAGCAAATGCAATAAATGTGACGTATGACTTCCGGTGCTCTGGGACTTCCGCTTTCTCCCCCTTGGAATGCTGCACTTTGACCACTGTGTGAGGAGCCACACCGGCCTATGGCTCCTCCACCAGAAGGAATCCAAGCCAAGCTTGAGCCAGCCAGGTCCAGCCAGGACCAGCCAGCCAGCCGCAGATCCATGAAAATTAATTTCGCATCTCATGGGCCACTAAGCTTTGATAAGATTTGTCACACAGCAAAGGTTAACTCAGCAAGAGTGGTCCCTGTCATAGCCCTGGTGCCTGGCAAGGTGTCTGGTCTGTAGCGTGCTGCCGAGAGGACATATTGGGTCAATGGAAGAGAGGTTGGGCTGGCGAGTCTGCCTGAGAGATGCTGGCTAACTTTCCGCCGCATTATGGAATGCATTCCATGCGACACATTCTAGACTTTCGGAACCCATGTGGTTAACAAATACTGGCGCTCTCATTTTCTGGGGTTGCTTTCAAGTTTGTATGGACTTAATTTCAGAATACGTTTGTTTGTGATAAAGTCACTCGTTGAGATTTAAACTCGCACCTTTGTGCTGTCTTCTGCACTGGGCTCTTCAGTCACTACCTCCACCCAGTTTCCAACTGGCCTGTATCACTATCTGATCTGTGTCTCTCTCCCACTAGACCAAACTTGAAAGGGTGGGGACCCTGTCTAACTTTGCTCGGGGTTGTAGCCCTTATTCTGAACTACATTAAAAATATGGATACATTTATTTTAATTTCTAGTTTCTTTAGGCTGATATTAAGCTCTAATCTGCCTATGTGAGTTTTCCTTTGTCAGTTAATCACAGAACATTAGAGGCGGCAGGAACATTGACTATCTTCCTACCAGAAGGTGAAGTTCGGAGGGTAGCGTGATGCCAGTTTTTGCACAGGTAGTTTATAGCAGGAACTGGAGATCATGTTTTGGTTGCCTGCTGACTTTCCATCCTCCTGTGGCAGGTAGACTTTGGAGTCCACATTCTACAGATAGGTAAACTGGGGCAGGGCAACAGCAGGCCAGATTACCAGCGTCTCAGCTGAAGGCTGTCTTCATGAGTCCAGGCAGACTGTAGGGTTAAGCTTTTGACAGCTCCAACTATTTTTTTCCTCTCTCATGTTGCTCTCAAATATCTTTCTGTCCCCATCAGACTGTCCCCCTTGTTCCCATTTAACCTGAGAAAGCTAAACCCACTTTTGATCATGATGTGAAAATCTGAAGCCAAGTGCTTCCTTCCAGGCAGATGTTTGGAAATGTCAAACTGCAGGTGCTCAGTGTGTCAAGTAACTTTTCAAATGATGAAAAAGGGGGAAATGTAGGTCAGAAAGCAATAAACTATATTCACATCCAATATATCTTTCGGGTTAAGGAGCCGACTTTGAATCTCCACCTTTTACGAAAATGAAACAAAAATCCAAATCCAACCCAAAGCATTACAGCTTTAAGTCCTGAAAGTATTTATTTTTTCTATTCAAGTAATCCAAAAACATAATCTCAAGGACATCCACACTGTGGGAATGTCTCAAAATGCCATGGATTTGATGGGATTCCTTTACCCAGATGTTTGTAGAAAAGACTCTGGATGGCAGGAGGGAATTAAAGATTTATTTTTAATATTTGAAAAAAGTCATATTTCTAATAGCATTGAGCCTTAAAAAATGTATCCCCAGTCTTTGCTGTCTCTCTGGTCTTTCTCATCATTATTTCCTTAGATAGCAGCTCCACTCTGCCAAATGATCAGCCAGTAAGTTTTCAAAGGTAACTATTCAGATACTGGAGCAACCACAGACTGGGAAATAGAGATACCTTCATGGTAACATTGTTACTCACATCAACTTCACTTTGAGAAGTTTCAACCGGGGTGTGTGTGTGTGTGTGTTTGTGGCAAAATCTCCAACAAACCTTCCAAATCTTCTAGCCTTGCCCGGTAGGATGATTTACTTTTGGAGACTCTGGTATGTGTCCAAGTGTCCCTTAATTTAGATGAGTCCCATCAGACCTCTAACAGTTATTGACTCTCCTGTGCCCAGACCTCACCATGTGATTCCTAGGAGACATGAGCGTCCTAGAATCAGACGCATCCTGTGTCCATTTCCGCTGGCCTGTAGAGAAGGATGTCCCAAAGCAGGCTCGAGTCTGTGAGCTGACCAGGTTTATCTGGTGGAGAAGGTGCATATCTTGTTCTGGTGGCCGAGAGAAATGTAAAATCAGGTCACCTCATAGCTACAAGTTGGATTTGTAAGAGAAAAGAAATGGTCTTGATATCACACACATTTCCTGGCTTTGCATCCTCACTTGAGGGACCACTGTGAAATGTTATATGAGAATAAAAAAAAAACAAAACTACTGAATACTTCTGTGGAAACTAAAGTTTTGATATAAAACAATTCAGCTGGGCTAAAAACTCAAAGGCCTGGGTTCCCCAGTGTGTGTTCTCATAATGGATGGCAACCTTGGAGCTGTGATTTCAGGAAAACCCAGAAGTCCCTCTACATCTTTCAGTTTGCTATTTCTTGAAACCAATTCATTAAAATTCAGACTTTTATTTTAACATGTTGGAAACTTCTAAAATACAAATACTTCGTTTTTCTTTGGCTAGTACGCACATGGTGTTTACTTCCTGCCAAGTACTTTTCTGATGCTTTATGAACATCAACTTACTTTTCCCAAAACATCTGTCACAGGCACCAATGTTGTCTCCAATCTGCAGATGAGGAACAGGGCATAGAGAGGCTAAGGTCACAGAGTCTCATGCGACACTAGAACCTCCGACCCTAAGCCCCACGCTGCCCTGTCACCTTCAGGAGACCAGCTCCAGGAGCCACTGGCGGGGGTTGGCATGGGGATGGGGATGAAGAGGGTGGGAGGGAAGGGATGCTGGAGAGGGGTGAAGAGAACAAAAGGGAAGGTGGGAATAGTGAAGACCAAGTTTGCTGGTATCTTAATGATATTAGCATTTGAGAGAAAATTGTCATGACAGTCACCCCATGACAGCCACCCCAGACAGGATCCTTAATTATGGAATTCAGTTCTGCATTTTTTGCCAGTGAATAAAATGAAACAAAGAACATGTTGCGGGCAAGAGGGGAAAGGGTGCTGAGATTTCACAAGCAGCTGGTGGCAAAGCCAGGCCTGGGTCTGCTGGGCCCCGAGTCTGGGCCCCTCCGTTCTCCGACAGCACCCGGGGGGCTCGGAACCTCTGAAGGGCTGGAGGGGCAGAAAGCAGAAAGCAGCACTTCTCTCCCTGGGGTCGGCTTTGCTAATGTTTGCTGTGGGTGGCAGATGGCCAGATAATGACACAGTGGAAGAGAATTTCTTCCCCTCTGTTTACAAGGGTCACTTCCTCATAGATATGTTTCCTGGAAAACAAGCAGCACTTTCTTCTCTGCCTCCAGTTACTTTTGGGGACCAAGGAAGGCGACTGGGGCTGGAAGCAGAGCTCATGGTCCCTGTCCTGTGTCATAAAGATGCTGTGTGTGTGTGTGTGTGTGCGTGTGCGTGCACCAGGGGGCCAGGGGAAGCCACGTGGGCTGGAGTTGGGGAAGAAATGAAGAACATAGTTGGAAATGGAAAGTATTCAAATATAAATTAATACAAACCCAGAGGTCATCCTGCATACAGTCCTGCAATAAGAGAATCCACAATGTGGATGAACAAGTAAAAAAAAGTAATCAGAAGAAAGAGGCATAGACGAGGCCTCAGACATCAGGTACGGAGGCGGCCAGGGAAGATTATCGAACAAAGTCCAGAGAGTGTAAAAAAAGATAAGAAAGGCAAAGACAGCGCATGAGAAAGCGATTGTACTGGAGGTTAAGATAAATAATAGGAAAATTTTCAAGTGTGTGAGGAAGAGAGGGTCATTGGAGGAGACAGATGGCTAAGACATGGGAAAGGTAATTTATTTAAAAAAGAGGTAGCTATGGCTAAAAAAAAAAAAAAATTAAATACTTTTTTCCCCTTTCGAACTCTCAGGAAGATGGAGAACAAATGTTTGAAACTGACATATATTTCCTAAAGGAAACCAGGGAAATACTGAAGGACAGCAAGATCAGGACAACACGTAAGATTTTGAAATTAAGACTGGGAAATGGCGAGAAACAAGACAAAATTAGAGAATTCCGTTCTAAGCAGAACGCATGTGAACACACATGAATGATAAATAACAGAAACTTACAAAGTGGGAATTTGAAAAACAGATGTTTGGGGAATGCAAAAGCCCTGTGATAAATAATGGGCGCTCTTTTGGCCGTAGACTTGCCTTCTTGAGTTCTCTGTCTTCCTTCTTCCTGTCTTCTTTTCATGAGGATTTCTTGGAAGCCTGCTGTGTGCCGGGTGGCACCTAGATAGATGGGACACTGCGGCCTCCGTGGGTCTGTGTGTGGGTGGACGGACATCTTGCCTCGGGGCCTGGTGTGCCGGAATAAAGGCGCAGGGACTTGGGGGAGGAAATGAATAGCATGAATACTTGTCAGAGTAGTGAAGAACAATCCCGAGGAGAGATAAAGACAGGTAGAAAGGAGACAAGAGAAATCGTTTGGGGGGTGGGAGGCTGTAGAATTTGTAAGTCTATGGAAAGAAGGGATTTGATTACAGATGGATGGCGACAGCTCTTCCTGCAGAGGAAGGGTGGTGGCCTATTCCTAGGCGACAGCCCAGCCCTGGCACCTGACAGCTGTAGCCGTTCCACAGGGAGAGGCCCATTTGACAGGTGAAAAGGGGCAGCCCGAAAGGGTCATTTAGAGGTAGAAGGGAGTGACCTAGCTTATTGTGTCCTTGAGGACATTAGGAATTTTTGATTGAGTTTGTGTCTTGAACCTGCAATTTTTATTAAAAGTACAATTTTAAAACCACAATTTCTCTTGTCTCCTTCCTGCCTACCTTATTTTTCCTACCCTCCTCCATCCCGAGATGAAGGCAGGGCTGGATGTTGTCCCACAGGGAAAGAGGTCTGGGGCTGAGCTTGGCACATGGGGATTCTCTCCCTCCCATGGAGACAGGGAAGCCCCGTGCTGAGGCAGCAAAGAGGACAGTCAGACTCTGAGTGTGGCTGAAGAGAGGAAGGTATATAATTCCATTACCCAATGCCTTGCAGTGACAGGTACGGTGAGGAGGCCGGGACAGCAATCAGAGGGAAGCCGGATCCTCCACGGTCACAGGCAATAGGCTTGCGAAGGACGCCCTGGAGAGCAGGGGCAGATACAAGTTTAATGTCCCTGGCACCAGGATCTGGGTGATGGAAGAAATCAAACGCTTTTGTGGATTGCACAGATAGAGGGACTGTGAAGACGGCAGGCGTAATTAGCGTAGGTTGTAAAAAGGGGGCAGTGGGGAGCGTCTGACCAAGGAAGGTGGGGGAAATATTTCCTAAGATTTCCGCCCTCCCTGTGTCTCTTCCCATGTTGTCCTATCACCACTTTTGTCCACTGAGTTTAACTTTGACTGTGATTTGCGTTTCCAGCCCTAAAATTTGAGAGCACACATGCTTAGTGAGAGCTGCCCACCCCATTGATTGTTTTGTTTTGTGTTGTTTTGTTCTGGGGATTGAACCCAGGGATTTTGCATTGAATCACACCTCCAGCCCTTTATTTTATTTTTTAAATTTTGAGATGGTCTTGTTAGGGTGCTAGCTTACCCAGGCTGGGATTGAATTTTCGATCCTCTTGCCTCAGCCTCCTAGAGTGCTGGGATTACAGGAATGCACCACCAGGCCTGGCTTTGACTGATACTTTTAAGATTGAGGCTGTGGCAAAATTGGCTATGAGGAAGTGTGTGTGAGTCCCCCTCTAATCCTGTGATTCTGATAATAGGTCTTGGTATGTGGTAGTTAATTAATTAAATGTCAGTTTGAGTGTGAACGCTAAGCTGAACTGAGTCAGTGTGGAAGACTCACTTAAGGAGGATTGTAGGAAGGGGATAGAAGGAGAACCAGAGGGAAGGATTTCAGCTCATTTTCCTTGGGAGATCTTCGCTGCTGCTGATCTTCCTTTGGGGAATTTATTTGTAGCTGATTGTCCTTGCCATCATCAGGGATGGCCGCTGTCCTCTACAGAGGAGGTCTGGTCTTCATTTTCACCTTCAGCACTGTCTTTCGGCTTCCAGCACAGATTCTTCAGCGTCCAGCACCAGTATTCTGACCTCCTGGTCAGACCCCTTGATCTAGAGTCACAGATCTTTTGGTCTCCTGATGTGGACTCATATGGGACAGGGCTGTGAGCTCCAGGCCTTCAGCTGCATTCTCCAGATCTCTAGGGTGTGGACAGGTCTGCAGTCTTCTACATTTGACTCAATAGGCAAATATTGTAAGATAATCTTGTAAAGTTCTGTGCCCTGCATTAAATCTGATTCAGAGCACATGCCATCTCCTGGGGAGCCTGGCCCCAGCCCCGCAAGCATTAATACATGGTGGGAGCCAGGTACCTCATGCTATCTGGCAATCTTTCCTTTAGAGTCCTTTCGAATGATAGAAAAGATAGATTCGAGAAACTTTTGCAAAAGGGAAGGGGACAAAGAGATTGGGGGCTGCAGGTGAAAAAAAGAATTAAGATATATTATGTATAAGTACCAACACCCCATGATGAATATAATCACTATGTACTGCAAACATGTATTAAAAAAATTAAAATTAAAGAAACCAATTATGACTTCTTCTCAGACTGCTTTCTATGACTGCCAGGTACGAAAGAATATTTTTGTAGAATGAAATTGATTATCAGTAATTGATTTTATTAATTGATTAATACATAGTTACAACTATTTATTAGCCACAAAAGGAAAGCTGGTACAACCTTTAAATTTAAACAAAAATGAGTGACTGTATTCTTTTAAGAATTTCTCTTCTATTTGTTTTTTTTTTTTAAACTGCTCACTGGCATAAATGTTCAAGTTTCAATCTGTTACAGTGATGCTTCCTTGACATTTATTCCCCAAACAACAATTCCATGTAAATATACCAGACACGCATATATGTCTATAAATGTATATTGCTCCCATCACCAGTCAGAAATAAATACTTTTGGATCAATCAAGTTTAAAAAAAAAAAAGAAAAAGATAGAGAAAAGGGAAGTAGCTTATCTTAGCTCAGAGAAGTTATCTCCTCCTTCCCTTAGTTAAACCCGATAATACCTCCACCAACTCAGCATTTACTGTATTCCTGTAAGGTTAGGTCACAAAGGAGCCAGGAAATCGGGACGATTTCACATGGGAATCCACTCTCCTACCGAGGGCGTGTGTCTTGGCCGGGAGAATAACCGTCCCAGGTGCGGTGGCCCCTGTGTGTTCTCTTGACCATCTGAGATCATGGGTTTAATATTAGCTTTGGGCTCATCTGCCTGGCATCAGAGAGCCCCTAAAGCCGCCTTCTCTCCAGGAGCCAAGTTATGTTGAAATGAATGCATGCCGGGCATGTTTAGATAATTCATTTAGTTGGACTGACCAGGAGAGGGAATGGAAAGCTACTAAAACATGCGCATAAACCAGTATCCTCAGAGAAAGGACAGATGTCAAGTTTCATGCTGGGATTTTAGGAGATTGTAAACTAGTGAGCTCATGGGGACCCCCCATCTCCCAACCCAAGCTCCTGGGCACACATCTGGAATGAGCGCTGGAAGGCAGGAAGGAGCTTTACCGGTCCCGGGGCAGGGTGTTAGGAGGTTTCCAAAAGGGCAATAAATCAACCCCCCCTGTGGAATAAAGTTGCAGGTTTGCTGGCTCCCATCTTGGGGAAAGAGTTTTCAGAATGTGTCCTTAATAAATGGATTTATTAGGCAGAAATTTACCGTACACAGTCAAAGGAACAGACTACCCGCCCTTGAGAAAGTGGGGCACATTATGATGCAGACCTGGCTGTCTTCAGGATGCGTGTCCTAGGATGTGTGTCCCTGCTGTCTGTCACTCGCCTGATGGCTGCGTCACAATGCAGATCACTTACTAGTATTTGAAGCTGAGATCCACTGTCCATGGACACTGCCAGTTCCTTGAAGGTGCAGGCCTGTGGGAGGAAGTGTAATTCACAGGCCAAAAGAGGCGGCCTACTTACAGGTGACAAAAGGCCAATGTGCAGGTAAACAGCATTTCCCTGGCTTACTGCATCTTGAGAGAAGAGAAAAAAATTTTTAATTGGGTTTGTGTCCCAAAGCTGTACTTTTTCTTCAAAGTACAATTTAAAAATTCTGATTTTCATATTCTTCTTTATTTCTTCTCTCCTACTTCATATCTACTAGTAGATTCCCCAAGATTTCCACTTAGAGCAAGGCAGGCTGGTGCAGGGGAGAGTGGTGCGCACCCATCTCAGCTCTCTGAGAGCCTGAGGGAGGAGGGTTCTAAGTTTGAGTCCAGCCTGGATGACTTAGCGACTTAGTGATAGCTTGTCTCAAAATAAATTTTCAAAAAGGGGTGGGAGAGAGCTGGAGATGCAGTTTATTGGAAAGATCCTGGGTTCAATCACCAGTAGTACTGAGGTGGGGGAAAACACAAGGTTTATTTAGAAAAACCAAGAGGAATTGTTGCTTGTGGGCCCAATTGAACTTATTTCTTGGGTACCTACTATGTGTATAGCTAACTGGCAAACATGAGAGATTCTAGATAGCTCATTTTAAGGAGCTTAGAAAGACAGATGGCTGTATAAATAACTCAAATAAATACTACACCAAGAGCTGTAGTAGCGAATATAATTGGTGAATGAAATGAGTTCGTGGCCACTAGTCAAAGTTTACAGTACTTATCCCTTTACTAACTCATCATTCTATTGCACCATGATCTTATAACCCAGCTGTGCCTAAAAATTGAGGGTAACTACAGAGAAAACAGTAGTTTTCCCCAATGCACATAGCGGGGCAATGAAATAACGCAAGCGGCTTTAATTGAGGATTGGAAAAGTCTTCTCCTTGGTGGTGTCCCTGTGGCTTATTTACCCGACATTCAAATCAGCAGTCTTTGACCTCTGCAGCTAGACCTCTGGGGCCATGTCGCCTCTATGGATGAGCACAGACCCGAGAGGTAGTGCTGTACTTTGAACCTTGACAGCACAAGTTTCTCCAGCTTCGATGCTTGTCTATTTCTGCCTGGAACAATTTTCATCTTAAGGCAATTTGTTTGTGTAGTTCAAGTCCCTCAGGCTATTGGGTAATTTCATTCCAGCTCCTGGACCCGAGAGTTTAAACTGCCCCCTTCTTTTTCTGCTGTAGCAAATGGAGACTCTTGCTAGACATGTAGCCTTTGTGGAATTATGAATAAGTTGGTGTTTGACCCAGTTACTGGCGCATGAACTGGGTGAGCTGAGCCTCACGGTGTGCACTGAGGAACCAGGGCCCAGGCAGGCACTCAGGTAGACAGGGGTTAAAAGCAACAGACTGGCTCGGGCCCAGGAGCGCTTCCCTGGGAGTCAGTGGAGTGGAACAGACTGGGCGAGGCCTCTTGTCAGGCTCCAGCAGCCCCTTTCAGAGTGTGAGCAGACCTTACACGGAGGCGCTGACCCCGGCTTTCAGACAGTGAGCCTCGCGCAGTGATAACTAACCCGTCGGGGCTTTCTTTACAGTGATGTGTGGGAAAGGTCACTCTGAGTGGGGGAGAAGTAAGACCTGGAGGAGGAATTCAAGAAACGCGGTTTTATTACTTTTGAGAGCACACACTAACTCAAGTGCGCACACCAAGTCCTGCTGAGGATGGAAAGGAGCCTGTTGGAAGAAAAAGCAAGAGGGATTTGTATGGAGCATCACACCAGCCATTTTCTGTAAGTGATGCTAACAAGGATGGAGGAGAAATACACGAAAATATTTTACTCTCTTAAACACAACAGGTACATCCTTAAAACAGTTAAACTTACAAATTATGCCAGTCTATGAAACATGGAATTGCTTAAATAAAATTTTTGCCCAACCAGTTAGAAGGATCATAAATTCTACATTAGCAGAGATAGTATTAATGAGGTATCATTATTTTTATCTTAAGATTCTGACTAGCTGCTTTCAGAACAAATTTTGTTATATAGATCCTAATGAATTCATAGTCATGTGACCAGAAGTAGACTGAAATTCCCAAGAAAGCATTTACCAGCTCTCTTACTGGTATAAATAAGGTTAATTGCAGGTACACGAGGGGCTTCCAGGTCTTTCTGAGATTCTATTTTTGTGTTTCTTTCTCTCAATGTGACTTTGATATTTCTGATATGGAGGTTTGTTCCTCCAGCATGCAGGCTAAGCACCCAAGACTGATCTTTGTTATTTACCTCTTTCCTACTGCACACAGATACACAACTCTTCATCCCTGTAAAGAGTCGTGTGAATTTCTTTCCCTCCACCCTCTCCGAGCCTTCCTCACCTCCTGTCTGAACGGACAGTTTCTCACATCTCCTCACCTTCTGCTTCTGTTCCCTCCGGCCTGTACAACTCACCGTCAACTAATTAACTTTTCTAAAGCATGACTTTGATGGTATCTCCTCTGCTTATAACTGTTCAGTGGCTCAAGATTACTCGACAAATACAGCGTGAGACCTTCAGGCTGGGGCTCTTAGTTTCCGCCTGCTTTCATTTGTTCTCGGATTCTAACAAACTTCTCTGTTACCCCATGGCCAAGCTCACTGAGCCCTTCCATCACGGCTCCTTCACAAACCCTCCCTGCACACGCAGCCCACTTCCATTCGTTCCCATTTATTCAGTCACGTTCATGGAGCAAACCTACAAGCATTCCTGGATTTCCCAAGCTGGAAATGGTCCATCCACTGGCACTAATTAGAATTTTATACTCTAAGAAGGTCAAGGCTGCAGGTCAGGTCCTGGCTCTTCCACTGGCATTGTCTGGACTTCAGTCCCCCATTTGCAGACTAAAATTTCCAGGGCTGTGGGGTTGCCGTGAAGGCCAAGTGTAGCGTCCTTACCACTGGGCTGGCACCCTCCGGGTCACATGCTATTGTTCTTCCTATTATTTATCATATTGCGCCCTCTTAATTCTCCCAGACTTTGGGGCTGTGGCTTTTGAACTTGTATAGGTGTGTTTGGGCCTCTTAGCTCACCCGGAGAGAAGAGGACTGGTCATGGGGACCCTCCTGGCTGGCAGGGGTACCCCTCAGGTGCCTGGAGTAGCTCCCCTCTTGCTGGGTCTCAGCACCTCTCTCTGCCTCTATTCTGTTGGAGACGGGGGTCAGGACTCGCTACCTAACTTGCTAATCTTCACTAGGCCTGTTGCAAAAGGACAACCGGGAGTGCTTCTTGTTCAAAGTGCAGGCAAAAGGGCTTTCGAAATACTAAACTAGAGACTTCGCTTTTCTTTGGAGGCTCCTTCTCTCCCTTCATCTCTGCTTCTGCCTCTTTGTCTCTTCCAGTCATGGTGTTTTGTATTTGCAGTTTAGCACATTCTGCCTCGGTCATGGAGGTTCGCACAGGGTGTGTGCAGTCCCCCGTGGGTACCTCGGAGCTTGGCACAGGGGCTGCTTTTCCCTTGCTTGCCAGGCACCGGATACAAGCACTGTGCCTTGACGAGGGGAGGGAAGTGGAGCCAGGCATCGCCCGTGAAGTGTGCTCATGGCCCCAGTTTAAAGGAAGAATGATCTCCAAGGCCCAGTGGGACTGAAACCTCTGCACCCAGGCACCCAGGTTCCTGGATCAGGGGACAGCTGGAGCCCGGCTCTGCTGAGTCTCCTGACAAATGAGGCACGATGTGCCAGCCCAGGAGAGCGACAGTACTGACCACACCCCATCTGCAGATGCTGCGGGCCGTAGAGCTGACCCTCCCTGGGCCGTGCCCAGTTCTCTGCTGCAGCTAGGCCAGCATCAGTTCCTGGGTGGTGCAGGGGAGCAGAGTAGTGGCAGAGGGCAGAAAGTCGAGGAGGGCAAAGGCAGGTGTTTGAGAACCCAGGTAGGAGGCAGGACTTCAGCCTGTGCTCCACCGTCACTAGCAAAACCCAAGTTCAGAAACCAAAATCGGCACTGAGTTCAAGCAGAGGCCCTTATACGCGCGGAGTCCTGTATGACCCTGGTCATGGCCACGAAGCTGGCCTTCCCTGAGACAGGAGCACCCACATGGCAGAGGCCATCTGTCCCCACATAGCTCTCATATCATGGCCCCTGTGTTACAGCGGCTGCTGCTACCTGGTTCAACCTTTCAGCTCCCAGAATGACTAAAAAAGAAATCTGATCGGCCCAGCTCATTTTCTTTCTTTTTGCACTTTGTTGTTGTTGTTATAAATAAATCATATAAGCCACAGGGTGATGTCCAGCCAATGAGCTGGTGCCGTTGGGTCAACCCTTCCTGGTCCAGTTATTTAGGGCCTGGAGGGCAGCATCCCACGGCATGAAGAGCAGCCTTCTCGCCCGTGTCTCTTGGAGGTTGAGAATGGATAAGCCACGATTGGTGCCACTGTATTGTGTCCAAAACCATGTAACTGAACCAGTGAATTTGATTCTTTTTATTATAAAAGGTCCAAATAAATCTCTAGTTGGCAGTATTTTGTTTCTAAACCCATGGTTATAATTTATATATGGAAGAATGAAACATTTAAATATATATATATATATACTGTACTCCAGTACACATGAATTTCTGTAATTTATACTCATTGCTGTGGATTTTGTCTGAATTAATGAAGTTTTACATCATGTAAAATCATGGGCTTCATAGAACATACTTTGGAGATGATCTTATTCAACTCTTATCATTTTGCTGGTGTAGAATGCATAACTAGATCGTGATAAAATAGAACAATTAAAACACAATGCCAAAGCCAGAAAGAGTAAGGAATACTTAAAAATAAAAGTACAAAATAAGCAGAGATTCCATGTATATTTCTCTATGTCAAAAATTTTTAAAAAATTAAGCATGTCTAAAAACTTATAAAAATTTAAGATCCTTAAAATATAAAACAGTCAAATAAAACAAGAGGAAAAAATAAGAAAATGGACAAGAGGCATAAACAGTTTAAACACACACAAATACGGAATGACAGTAAAATGTGCAATTATATTATTTAAAAGGTAAATTACAGTTAAAACAACCCTTGATAGAATTTTTCTGTAGTTGGCAAAGATGAAAGAGAATGATAAAACCCAGATCTGGTCTGTACGAGATAAACAGGAATTCTCTTGTGTTTGGGAGACTGTTTTAGAATTGCTTTTTGAAGGTCAACTTGGTAATATTTATCAAAATGTGAAAGATACGCAAGTTTTGAACCTAATTCTACTTCTCGGTTTGACTTTAAAAAGTGTTTACATTCATGGACAATAGTGTCCGTCCACATACAAAATCTCACTGCACTCATGTTTACAAAAATGACAAATTTGAGCCATCGAACAATCTGTCAATGGAGGAAAATTTAAGTAAAGTTATAGTTGTATTCTGCTTCATAAAATATTACATAGCCAATAAAAAGGTAAGGAAGATTGATATGCACCGACATGGGAAGACGTCCAAGTTGTATTTTTAAATGAAAAAGAGTTACAGGAAAATATATTATGAATCGATTCATGTAGAAACTTTGGATATATTACTATACGTGTTAATATGCACTAAATGTATGCATAACAATATAAAGTATATAACGTTCTATAACTGTTTTATAAAATCGCATGGATTCCCTTTCGGCAGTGCGGTGGGAGGTGGAGACATCGTCCCTGTTGGCAAGAACTTACGGTCTAAGACCGGAAACGGAGCTGCCCGGCACCTCAGAAGTCCTGTTGGATGTTTATTCAGTCCTCAGGTCCACAAAAGCCCTGAGAAGTACACGCCTCGTTCCCATTTTCCAGATGATCAAACGGAGTCGTCTGGAAACGCAGGTGGTGCGAAGCGCAGGACTATTCGTCCTCCTGGAGTTCTGAGCCAGAACCAGGCGCGGGGATTTTACAAAGTGCATGTTCATGTGTCTCTTGCTTTGGGCTTGAACGTACCTCCCCGAAAGAGAAGAAACCCGCCAGCTGGGCTCGGCGGCCTGAGCCTGTGACCGCAGCACTCAGAAGAGCTGAGGCAGGAGGCTCGCAAGCTTGATCCCAGCGCGGGCGACTTAGCGACTTACAAACTATAAAAACATAAGATATAAAAAATAAGAAATAAAATGGAATATAGAAAAATAAAATGAAAAAAAGGCTGGTGCTGTAGCTCAGGGTGAAAGGCCCGGGTTCCACCCCAGCGCTGCAAAGCAAACAACAACGACACACCCGGGCAGGCGTATTCCGATCACATAGATGAACATTTGTGACAGCACCAGGGGAATTCTATGCTCCTCTTCTCTCTGTCCTGGGAATTCACAGAACTGCCTTTCTTCTTTGTGTTTCACTGGCCGCGTGGAGCGACAAGGCCCTCCCCATACTCTTGGGTCCCAGGTGGGATTCTGTGACTGCACCTTCTGGGACCCGGAGAGCCCCGCAGGAAAAGGTGACCAGCGAACCTGCTTTCTCTGCTCACTTCGCAGACGAAAGGAGGTGCGGGGCTCCCGGGGCCGGGCCGGGCTCTGCTCTTCCCACGCCGCGGACCCGGCGACAGTGAGCAGCTGGCGCCGGGCGCCCTTCGAACAAGCGGCGGTAACTCTGATCGGGGGCTTCCGAAGACAGCTTAAGTACTAGCTGCGAGAGCAGGCTGCTCCTGGCTTGGCCTGAGCTCGTTGCCGCCCCGGATTTATTTCTCCCGCTTTTGTGTCTTTGGCGATCACGTAAGCTGGCAGTGACTTAGAGAAATGCCCTCTGGGAACTCCAGATATTGTAACTTGACAAAGCATGTTCTGGCCAGCGAAATGTACAGGAAATTAGACTTTCATAAAATATAAATAGATGGGTAAACATCAATGTGTGTCAATGCCTTAAAATAGATCCATTTTTGCCTGAGGAATGCCACTGTTAGGGCTTTTATCCCTCAGACAAGACTGGATAGCTGTGCAAATATGTATTTTTAAGGGTATGTTTTACAGTATTATTTATAATTGTACAAATGGGAAATGATCTGATTGTCCAATAATTGGGAATTGGTTAAATAATTGACACACTAGAGGCAGAAGGATCACAAATTCAATCCCAGTCTGGGCAAATTAACTATTTAGTGCTTAGCAAAACCCTGTCTCAAAATAAAAAAAGGGCCAGGGATATAGCTCAGTGCAAAGGCCCTGGCTTCAATTCCCAGTACTGGGGAAAAAGAAGAGGCATTTATAAAATGAAGTCTACAAAATGATTAGGAATTATGTGGCAGACATGTATATTCATACATATACACAGTTGTGTGGAGACACAGTCTATGGTTTGGTTATAAACAGTAAGTGTAGTAAAATATCATTCTAAAAATGTATCTTTATTTTTATCTGAAGTCTGGAAAACTAAATAGCAAAATGTGAACAGTGGTTATTCCTGTGTAATAATGCCGGAGAACATACACATATATATACATATATGTTTACATATATGGCACACACATATTATATGTACATTTATGTGAGCCTTGGAAGATTATGTGTATATGTGTATATATTTATATAGTAGGTTTTCCAAGAATAATCATTTATTATGATTCTAGAAGTAAGAAAAATATGTCATCCCTTAAAAATTGAATTTGTAAATTTATATTTTTATAAAGATCAAATACATATGAACATGAAAAAAATCCCCAGCTATAATATTGATAAGTCCAGTGAAGGGATACAAGCAATAAAGGCCTCAGGCCTATCAAGAAGTATGATTCTGTAAGTGAATGTGCAGAATTTGCCGAACTTTACATTACTTTTCAGCAATTTTCCTAAAAACTTTAGTAGGGAGACATGTCATTAGTGCAGAATTTTGTATGTATTCTCAGTGGTGAGTCGTTGTTTTCCTCCCTACACTTTGAGCTCCTTGTGGGCCGGGAACCTGTCACAGTTTGGAGCTCTCTCTCTGCAGATGCGGTTGAATAACTGGCCATATATAGAGAGGTGGAAATAAAGTATGTTTATTAGTGGCTTGCAGAGGGCGAGAATTGATGTGAAGAACTGGGGAGTGAGTTATGGAGAAGACGATGTTAGACATGGACTTTGGACAGGCAAGGATGCAGACAGAGCCCGTCCGTACCACGCAAAGGGACAGCATTGACCATTTGGCCGGTGTGCTGAGCAGAGGCGCTCCTGGGATGGGGAGGTCAGTCTTGGAGGTTAGATCGAAGTTCACTGAAGAGCAGCTTGAATGGCAGTGAGATTTTTACACTTGATTTTGTGGAAACGGCGAGATGGAAGGCAGTGCACAGCCCCAGGCTCGACTCCTCCGGCATGTGCACCCCCTGACTGAAACTGTCCTTCTGTCCCTCCGTGTGTCTATCTCTGTCTTCAGTGTCTCCCTCCAACGGCATCCCGACACACCTGGCTCTTACCTTTGACAAGCTTCTTCCCTCAGGAAGCACACCTCGGGCTGTCGATTGCAATAATCAAATCTGGGTGAGAATTACGTCCCTTGTCAGAGGGAAGTCACTTTTCCCCTGGTGGGGACAGACTACGGAGCCTTCTGCCTTCACACTCAGCACCTCTGTGACCACCGACAGGCGTGAGAGGTCACTGGCTGGGATGCAAGGTGCAGCGGGCGTCCCTGGGGAGCAAAAGGCAGAGGTGGGGCCCTGGGGAGCAGGAGTGGGCAGCCCTGGCCTCGTTAGCCCCATGCTGCTGAGTGGGAGGCCCCACTGGGACCATGGAGCAGAGGTCGGATGCTGCGGGCTAGGGGTCTGTGCAGAAGGCCATTGCCATCCGCATCCTGGTCTCTCTGTCTGTGCTCTGTGAATGCTGACAAGAGGGGCCTCTCCACTGAGTTTCAGACTGAATGTTTAATGCAATTAATGCATGTTTCATAGCACGATGACTGCCAGCGCTTTGCTCTGCCGTCCTCCCCGGCTGGGTTATTCACACAGACATTGTGAGCCCGGTCACAGAGGCGGTTGACAAATGAGGACCTGTGCGACATCCCGGGTCTTTTCCCACGCAGATCAGGCCTCACGACTTCAGAAAGTTCCCGAGCGGCATCTCAGACCTGCACTCCCCAGTAGGGTGAACGCATCTTCCCTCCAAACTGCTTGTCAAAATTGCTGTACTTTCCAGCCCGCCCTGCTCCCAGTCTGGGTGCCAAGTACCTCGAAAAACAAGAGTATTTGTGCTAATGCCACCATGTCCTGAAATGAATCTTAGTGATTGTTCTCATTGCAAAATCCCCCAAAATGAAGAGTGAGGCTTCTCCCTGGTCAGTGGCTCCTGTAAAGGCAGCTCTGTCCCTAGCAGGGCGTGACATACATCAGGGGCTCCTCAGCTCGGCGCTCAGCACTGTGATGGGTTTGGCAAGTTTTCTGGACCAGAAGCACCAGGCCAGGACTCAGAAAGCAGCACTTGGCACTGGGAGGATATTGGCCGGCTGACATTACCTGTGGTTTCTCACTCCACCACGAATCTAGCCCTTCGGGTTGCAGCCAGAACCTCTGACTCAACATCTAGAACCTTCCGGTCCCTTTGTGCAAGAGTCTGCACCTGAGAAACTGTAGCTGGAGTAACTAACTCCCTGGAGTGACACGAGGTTCTGTGTTCATGGTGACTCTCATGGTGATCTGGGTTGTTCTTTCTTTAACATGTGAACTTTTTCTGCCTCTCTCCTCCTACTCCAGTCTCTTCACCAAATATTTAATGAAGGAAAAAGAAACCAATCTTGGAAAGAACACTTAAAAAGAAAACTAAAAAAAATCTTTATAGTGTACAACTTTATTCACTCTCCATCTCTCTACGTTGTTACTATGAATTCTTATATAGTATTATGTTTTCCTAGATAAAGGCACATCTACAATTAAGCACCTTAGTAAATTATTGTCTTAATTAGTCATGTTATTTCATAATGCACATAAAATGCTAAAGGTGTGATTTGATGAGAAATAGATTCTTTAAGGCCCAGTCTGAGGCAAAGAGCCCTCCTTTCCACCCTGCGTTCTGATTTTAAGTCTCGCCATGGGAGGCCTCAGGCCTCAGCATCAAAATCTGGATTCAAGCCTGACACTTGGACACAGACAGAAATATTTAGCTTTCCTGGGCAATGGGAGGCTTGGGTGAGATAAAGAGCATGAAGATTCCTCCAGCTTGGAGGGACTATGATGTTGGAGGCGCCGCGGCGACAAAGGCCATCTACTTTGAGCTCCTGCAGGCCTCGGTTTGAAAGCCAGCTCCATCTCCTCCCAGCTCTGAGAGTCTAAGTCACTTGCCTTCTCTACATCTTAATTACATAACTGTAAAATGGGTGCAAAATACTATGTGAGGTCAAAATCTAGTGAATGTTTAAATTTTTTTCAAATTACTACAGTAAGAGACACATTGCCATTAATCGCCCTCAAAATGTTCCCTCTCACCCCAAACACACTTAGCCCATCACTCTGGCCACTTTCTGAAGCAGCTCTGGAGTCCTCTTTTGTGAATGTCTTCAGCTGTGCTGTTGTGGCTGCCTTGAAGTCCTGAACTGATTCAAAACGTTTCCCTTTCGTGGTCATTTCGGCTTTGGGGAAGAGCCAGAAGTCACGTGGTACCAGATCTGCTGAAAGATATGAACACACTATGATGTTTTTATCTATGGAAACTGCCATCAACATCTTGAATCAATTCAGGACATTGAAGCAACTACGAAAAGACCCTCAGGAAAGAAGACTTCCAGAACTGTGGCAAGAAAGTGGCAAGAACGGTATGTTCAAAGAGACAGGGAGTATTTTGAGAGGCACTAATGGCAACGTGTCTTTTACATTCACCTTATTTGTAGATCACACCTCGTAGAAACTATAGACACACTAAGCATTTAAGCAGCGCCTACTGTGGGCAGGACCCCAGGGCACACCCTGGGCCTGAGCCCAATGGGGTAGGGCCCCTGGGGAGCTGCTTCTCGACCCAGGGCTGGGGTATGAAAACTGTGGGAAGCAAGTTGCTAGAAAAAGTTTTAAAATTATTTTGCATAAGCTTCTTGTGCCATCTGCCTTAGAAATCCAGGGCCAGGTCCTTTTGGTCTGCATTTTGACAACTCCTCATACAGACGACTAACGCCTACTACCAAGTTCCATGTCCAGCAAAAATGGTCTATAGCATGAGTTGACAAAAAATGATAAACTACTTCTTCTGAAGGAATTAAGACTCGCTAGTTAGGGCTCTTTGGTTTGATCAAGAGATCTTACAGAATTCTCTTCCATTTTTCACTATATGACACCTCAGCCTTCTTCCTAACCACATTACCTCTCCACACATGCTCCCCGTGGCTCTGGATAGGGGCTGGGAAGGGGGCTAAGAAGCCAGAGGGCACAGTCCATATCCCCGTCACATGCGGAATTCCCCAACTCCACCGATGCCTGCGACCCTGCCGCCCCAGACCAATGAACTCAGAATTCTGGGGTGGAATCCAGATTTTTTAATGTAAATATTTCAAGGATTCCCAGGTGATGCTACTGCGTAGGCAAAAGAGAAGCACTGCTGGCCTAGAAATTAGTAGATCTAGCCTTGGTGGTATTTATTTATTTTGCAGTACTGGGGATTAAACACAGAGCCTTCACCCTGAGTACGTCCAGTGATTTTTTGTTTGTTTGTTTGTTTGTTTTCCCAAGACAAGATCTCACTAAGTTTCCCATGCTGGGCTCTAACGTGATCCACCTGCCTCGGCCTCCCAGAGTGCTGAGATTACAGGTACTTGCTCCTCTGCCTGGCTGGATGGCCATTTAAAAACAGTTCTCTGTGATTGGGCTTCCTTGTACACAGGTAAAATGAGGATGCTAGATTAGACTTCTTGTGGAGCAGATCACTCTCTTTTCACCTGTAAACATTCAAAATCTTAATGGTCCCAGGTGAGCCAGAATGAAGAAGGAAATTTGGGGAAGGAAGAGCAAGCACTAGCTTGTTCCTTTAATAGGGCCAAATGCACACGGGGAGGCAGACAGCAAGAGGAAAGGAAAGGGCCTAGATGCTGATCGAAAAGGCTAAGGGACATGTTGTGTGGTCAGCCTCTGCTGCGGGAACCTGGTCTATAAGTGCTGGCGTGACACAGGGTGGACTACAGGAAGGGTCTTGGGCATGCCAGCTTCCGGCCTGCTCCTATCTGTCTGTTTACATGCTGCTTTCTGGCCGAGGGCCTCTGTTTGTTTTCTTAAGACGATTAAGTCCTTCTAAGTCTCCCTCAGCCGAGCCTATGATTGGAAGTGACAATTGGAGGCTACCCTATTTAAGAGCTGCCACTTTGTATTAGCAGAAGGGTCAGCTCAGGTTGGAGGACATTTTATTGATGCTTTTTGAAACTTGATGGCAGAGATGAGCTGGAGTCCAGGGACTGGAGAGGGTGGGTGTGCAGAAAAGAAGTCTAGCTTGAGAAGCATTGCCCTGGCTTTGATTTCAGCTCCACTTTTAAGGGTAGCCTGACAGGGCAGGCCCATCGTCCTCATCTAGAAGGGCAAAGGAAAATGGAAAGTCAGACAATGAAGAGGTGACTGGTGTGTGAGCAGCTGACTCAGGTCCCTTGGGGTTGATCAGTGGTATGGGGGAATGCAGAACTGTGTATCATTGAATTATATCTCAACCTTTAACTGAACCGTGAAGCAAAACTTCCTAGTGTCTCTCTTTCTCTTCTTTGACAATCAGACTTCTTCCACACAGGTAATTCCTTTCTTTCTTCCCCAGTCCTCAGACAAAACTTGCCTTGAGACATTAACTGAGCACCTCCTACAGGACAGGCATCCTCCTGGGCACCGGGGACACAAAGGTGAAGGACTGTCACTCTCTAAAACTTCCAATGCCCTTTTTTTAGGAGATGGGATGGTAACTAACAATAAGGGTCACATGTTCCAGGTGCTAAGGAAGGGAGCTTGCGGCACAGAAAGTTCACCATCTAGGACAGCAAAGAAGGATGCTGTGGTTGATTTTTCCTATCAGCAAGGAGAAAGTTTTTGTAGAGAAAGAAAGCCACCGAAAGGCCTTAGTGAAGAATATGATACAGACATATAATTTGGCAAGACCACTCCAAGAGCATCCTGTGGGATGTGTTAGGAGGGCTGAGACTGCAGGAAGGAAAAAAACATAACAACTTCATACATGAGGAAGGCTATTCTGAGTCAGGGGGTTTAGAGGGAGAAGTTTTTCCAGGGATGCTGACACATAACATACAAGATGGTTTTCCTTGGTACTAAGAATCTTACCCTACGGGACAGATTCTGGCCTCAGAATTTGTATCTTTCCTATTGATAAGGGGGCCTGTGATAGTCAGCTTTGCGTTTGTGTAACAAAATAACTGTGGTCATCAACTTAAAAGGAGGAAAGGTTTCCTGCAGCTCAGTTTTGGAGGTTTCGGTTCATGGTAAGTTGGGCTGGGAGGCAGACAATTATGGCAGGAGTGTGAAGCAGAAAAGAGGAAAGGTCTGGAGTCTTAATAATCCCTTCAAGAGCACAGCCCCAGTGACTGAAGACTTGTCTCTAGGCCTCACCCCTTAAAGGCTTTGCCACCTCCCAGTAGTGCTATGATCGGAGACCTAACTTTTAACCAGTGAGTCTTTGGGGGTGCTTGTCTGAGCCGCAGCAGCACCCGGCCTTGACCAGGGGTCATGCCTATCTCACGTTCTGCCACCACATCGGTCAGGGTGTGTCTTCATATTGTAGAGTCAAAACCTCATCACTTAAAGCCGCTGATCTGTCACCTGAAGTCTGCCCATCTGTCTTCTTCCTACATGGAGGACAAATTCGCCTCTCCTTTTTCCTGGGCCCTGACTGGACTCACCGACCGAAAAAGTGGTAGTTCTTGGCAGAAGCAATGGAATTCAGTATCGTCTGGAAGATTATGATGTGTCCCCCAGAGTCGGCTTCACCTAGCTGCTGCTCACTCGTTCTGGCTCGTCCCCTGACAGAGGTGAAGCAGCACTTTTTCAGTGAGGACAATAGTGCTGGGCATCTCGCTGAGCTGGTGACGCATGACTACGACTCTGCTGCATGAATCCAGGTGTGCTCTACCCTGCTGGAGCACTGCAGATCGCATCCACGTGGAAACGTCAGTCTTCTTCGTTTCTCAACACTGAGGATGGAACCGCAGACCTCATGCATGCTGGGCAAGTGCTCTACCGCTCGACTACATCCGCAGCCCCGAAACTCGAGTCTTTATGGATTCGCGTGTGTGGTGTGGAGGCGTGAAGGCTCGTCTCCGTCTACCTCTACAAGTCTGCCAAGCTTCTGCCCATCCCCGTACAGCTCCCTCCTCTCACTCTTGGCACTGTATTCTCCACAGACATCTTAGGCTTCCTCTGCAGCAGCAGCGCTTCTGTAGCCTGGAGGTTGCTGGCGCAGTCTGCCAGCTCTGGAACCAGGCAGGTCCAGTGTCAGCTGGGGGAGCAAAAACAATGTCCACAGCTGCTCTGGCCATACTTGACACTGGCATGCTCTTCCCATCTGAAAGGATTTAAGAAATATACAGCCTGCAGAGGGAAAAAAAAATAAATCAATTCTGACCAGCTATCTTTTAGAGATCTTTTTTCCTTAGAGTTTGCTAAACTTGCGTGATGATAAATCTAGTTCCATTCTTAGAAATTTTTTTACCTAACTATATTCTCTCCACAATTAAAATGTTAATCTTAAGGTGGTCTCTCCAGCGTTCCTGAGATTGTCTTAACAGCCATCATGGCTCATGCTGGGTCCACACTGATACACTTCACCCCTAAATTCAATGTACAGGGACGGATGTTAAATTATATGTTCAGTGCCAACCTGTGGTGATGATTGTAGTCTGGAGTGCAGGTGGTTATAATACCTTCAGTCTAGAATGCTAGGCAGTAGTTTCCCCAGTTGTAATTTTATATAACTGTATCCATTTGGTCTAGTCCTTCAGGGTCCTGTTTTAAAAAATCAGTAAGCAAAAGTGTTTGAAAATAATTTGAATTCTCAATGTGGATGTCCAACCTTTTTCTTTCTCATTCATGTTTGCATCTTCAACATCTAAGACAAATGGCAAATAAATACATTGTAACTCCTTACGTTAATGAATAAATACAAAGGTCACACAATTTAAAGTCCCTTATCCCCTCTGTCTTTTTTTCTCTTCACCATTTTCATATATAAAATAGCTTCTTTTGGGATTTTTAACCAAGTCCCTATTCCTTATCCCTGCTTACTCTATAAGGTAGAAAGTTTGAATGCACCAAGCCAGAGGAAAGACTAGAAGTATCTATTTTAAATTCTTTTGCTCAACCATATAGAGACTGACTCAGCTCTAGGAGTAGCTAATGACATAGTCCCTTGCACTGGGGTGGCAGGGAGTTTGGAGACCACTCCCACGCAGCCCAGCTCATGTACCGACTGGCTTTCTCCTGCAGTCTTCCTGAGGAGGTAATGGCCATTTCTCTTCCCTCTACCCTACTCAGCTTGGATACTGCATCTTAGAAAGTACCTCTGGCTGGCATCGTTAATATCCAGCTTCTGACCTCAAAATGGAAATAAGTGTTATGACTGAACTCTAGATGCTCCTCCCCTGCAAAACCTCCAAAGCCTTATGTGGTTGTAGGTGGGGCCTTGAAGGTGATTGGATCGTGGTGGGATACTCAACTGTGGTTTAGTTCACTGATGAGTTTATAGCTAAATGTGATGTTGGTAGGTGAAGCCTGGTGGGAGGAGGTGGGGCACGGGCCGTGTGGTGTGAAAAGGTCTAGCTCCCTCCTCCTTCCTTGATCACTGTCTGGTTCCTGCCTGCCATGCCCCAAGCTGTTTCTCCCCTGCCTTGGAGCCAGCAGCTATGGGCTGAAACCTCTACAAACTGTGAGCCAAAAGAAACCTCTCCTGCCTTAACTTGTGGGTGTTGGGAGCTACATTCTAGCAACAAAAAAGTAACTGAGACATCAAGGTAGGCAGGTTAGAATGAGATGCAGAGTGGAAAGCTGTAGGAAAAGAGACTAAAGTTGCTTCCAACAGAGCTGTCTGAGAGGTTTGCAGCCTGGGATGATGGCAAGAAGAGGAACGACTTCAACCAGGGAAGGGACTGGTGAGACTGGTATTTAAATGGATTTTCTTGACGATTCTAGAGGATAGGTTTGAAGGCACAAGGCTAGAGGCAGTGAGGCTGATTGGCAGATTGTGCCAGTTTTTATGGGAAAGGTGAAGAGAATCCTAAAAGAGAATGGAGTTAACAGAGGTGAAGAGGGTGGGAAAGATTTTGAGATTTTTTTTAGAAGATGCATCCAGCAGAACTTAAAGTTTGATGGTGTTTGGATGGAGGAAGATGAATTCTCAGGTTTCTAGCCCGGTGACAGTGTGGATGGCAATGCCAACAACTGAGAATGGGCAAAGAGTGAAAAAGATATCATTTGGGGCAGGGATGATGAGCTTAGTATTGGGTATGTTGAGTGGTTCATCCAGGTTAAAAAAAATAATCTATCCATTTTCCTATAAATGACACTAGTTTGTCATTCTTTATAGCTGAATAGTATTCCATTATGTACAGATACTACATTTTGTTTATCTAGTTATCTATTGATGGGTATACAGGTTGCTTTCAGAATTTAGCTATTACAAATTGTGCTGCTATAAACATTGTTGTGTAAGTATCTCTGCAGTATGATGTCCTTAGCTCTTTGAGGTAAAATACAAACAAAAGGAAAGGGTAAACAATGGATACAAAAAGGCAAAGGGTTAGAGATAAGCTAACAGGCAAAGGGTCCAAGGGAACAAGAAGAGGGCAAAGGGGTAGGGGAGCGGGAATTCAGAGGAATAATGATATTTTAAAAACAAGAACCTAATAACCCCAGCATAAAACTGTGACACGTACACTAAGTACTACAGTGACTTTATGTAGTTGTGACTTAATGCTGCATCTATGTGGTTGTTTCCATTGCTCACTGTCATAAGCAAAAGGCACAATGTATTGTAGTCTGTAAGTTAGTGTAATGGCCTGTAAGTTTGTGTAATGTTGGATACATTTTAATAAAAATCCATAAAAAAAAATCTAGCCCATGTTTGGTTATCCAAGGGAAGAGCTCTGGGTCAAAAGTGACTGTCTGAGAGTTATTAGCGTATATGTCGGAGTTGAAACATCAGAGAGTGGAGAGGGTGAAAAGATAAGAGAGTCTAGAATAAAACTCCAGAGTTTGTATTTAATGGGTGGGTAGAAGAAGAGATCCCCGCAAAGGAGATAAGGAAGTAATAAATCACAGATTTGGGAAAAAGCAGAAGGAGTAAGGAATCACAGGGGCGAAAGTAATCTAAGTAGCACGGCATTTTCAGTGTGGCACTTCAGGAAAGAGGCTTTCTGTGATAGACTTGAATTTGGCATTTAGAGGCTGGATGTAGCTCCAATACAGGTGGGGTTTGGGATGGAAAGCTGAGGACCATCTTTCAGGCCAGCCTTAATATTCTTGGTGAATAAAAAAGGCTGGCAGGAAGCGAGTGCTATGCAAAGTTTAGGTTTTCGCCCTCCTTTTCTGTGCCTTCCAGTCAAAGCCACATGAAAGGCTGGTTCCTGAACAGAGAGCTTATCTCCCCCCGTTCCCGCTGAACTCCAGCTCTCTTAGAGCCATTAGCACAGAAGAACTGAATCTACAGTAACCTAAGTTGAGTCACTTACGTAAGCTCAGGACTTGCCTGAAGTCCCAGAGGGAAGACCCAGGAGAGCTGGGACAGGGAGCTCCCTCCCCTGCCACATCCAGCGTCCCCTCTGCTGGTGCATGATGGGAAATGGAAAGAGCAGGTGCACTGGCTGCTTCCAGGTCAGTTCTCCTGGCAGGTGCAGCCCAGGTGCAGATGTTCGCAAACACAGCCAGGCCGGTCAGGCCTGGGGGAGGGTGGCAACGTCTCTGCATTGTTATGCCTGGCTCTTCTTGTAGGGAGAAGGTTTGCTGTCTGTTTCTGAGAGCAAGGAGCCTTTGATTCTGAAGGAGCGATGTGTTTTCCGACTTTGATCTCTCACAAATCAGGTCTTTGCACGCTCTCCAGAGAGCACTTTACATTTTAAAGGCTGTGAGCTGGCTGTCTCTTTCGCTCACCTGTGGAGCTGCTCTTCCCACTACAGCTCCTCCTGCCAGCAAAATGGGCCCCTGGGCAGCCTGCCTGGGACAGAGTCAGGCAGCCCAAAGGGCTCTACAATGTGGGGCAGCCCAGATGGATCCCAGACTGACACCGCCGCTCGGCTCTGGCTTGGAGCTGAAGGGGAGCGTGCGCTGTTAAGGGCTGCAAAGGCAGAGAAACTGGAAATGGGACGCTTTGGTGCTCAGTTTCAGGAACAGCTCAAGGAACTCTTTAAAGGACTGTCATACTGGAGCCTTCTGTGTCCCTCTGTAGGGTGAGCTGCATGGATAGTGCCACCTCCCACCTCTATCTGTGCATAACAAACCTAAAGCCCAGAGCAAGTGAGCTGAGTGATTTAGGACTGACAGATCCGAGCTGGTGACACACACCTCCCGCCTCCTTGTCCTGGACCCACAGAGTATGCCACAGCTCTGCAGGTCGGGCCGAAAACCCCAGACAGGGCCAGCCTGGGGGGAGAAGAGGCCAACCACGCAGAGCTTCGCTGCCACAGCAACACAGCCCAGAGCCCGGGGATTAGGAGGACGGGACTCTGGTCTGGATTGTCCTGTCTAACAGCAGCTGGAACCTTGGACAGATTACGCAGACTTGCTGAACTACTTCTGGAATCAAAGCCACCAGCTCATATCCCAGGAAAACTCACATCAGGTCAATTACCCGAAATTTCTTTGTAATCTGATAAGTGCTCCAAGCAAGGAAGTATTTACCTTCATCATTCTTACTTTTCTAGAGTCTCACAGGAGTCAGCCCTGGATCACAGGGGTGGGCAGCCTCTCTGACTTGTCTGTCTCACAGATAGAAGCCCAGCAATTTAGCTCAGCTTGGAAGTGTCCAAAAACTGGTTAGTAAACAAAAGTGATTTTCTTTAATCAGGGCTGGTCACACAGGAAAGCCCTAACTGTCTGAGTCCCACCTGCTGCTCCCTAATCCTCCTCATTTCTCCCCACCCTCCAGGACCTTGGCCTGGCCCTCCCAAGGCTCCACTTCCCACCTGTTGCTGGGATCGCTTTGGTGGTGGGTAGGAGAAGGGTCCTCCCAGAATCCAAACATTGTCCAGAGCTGGAGCCAGCCCTCATTTCTCCCAGCTGGGAAAGCTGGCTCTACCTGGGGCAGTCCCCATCAACTGAGATGACCCAGGGCCTCTTCCAGGCACTCATTTGTAGCCTCACAAAGAAACTGCTCCTTGGCGCCACGCAAAGAAAGAAGAGCCTAACTTACTGAGGCTGACCGCGTTCCGGCCTGGACTTCTGTGGGGTCGTTGCACCTAGACTCTGCATTCATTGTGGTGACTTTTCCACCCTAAACAACCCAACCTGCTTACTATTCCCCTACACACCTCCTCACTCTGGCTTTATTTCTCTGCTGATGCCAGTCCCTCGCCTCAAATACACTCTGATATTTATAAATCTTCTTCACTTAGCATTTCAAAAGGCTTTTGTGTCTATGATCTCATCCAATTGGATCACATCAGGATCCACACAGCAACCTGGGGAGCTTTTGTTATTACTATTATTTAAATTATTACTCCGTGTTACATTTGAGAATCGAAGGCCCAGGGAGGCTCCATGACTTGTTCAAAGTCACATCAGTAGTTACTGAAAGAGCTGGAATTAGAACAAGGACTTTGTGACTCCCTTCCCAGTACTTCTTTGCTGCCTCACACTGTGATCTTTCATCAGTGAAACACCTGTCTAGGGTTACCTCCAGGAGCCTGCCCTCAGCTCTATCCCTGCCTAACATTTTCCTCTCCTCTGGGTTATGGTACTCCAACTTTTCATGGAGGAACCATTCCCACCCTATCAGCACATATGTTTTTGACAAAACTGACCTCATCCCTTGGCTTTATGGGTGATAATATGATCAGCACTAGCCAGTCAGAGCAGTTTGGGGGCCCCTGGCCACAGTGTTTGGTTCAGAGAAGAACAGGTGATCAAAGCCAGTACAATGAGATACAACTGCTAGTCTGTGTTGGAGTTATAGGAAAAGAGATCCTTCTTTCTGCTGAGATTTATAAATCTGTAAAATGTAAGTGTGGAGTTACTGGGTCCACCACAACATGGAGGTACTTGCATGAGAATAAAGCTAGCAGAGACGTCAGCAAAGCAGAGACGATGCTAAGGCTAAGCCCTAGAGACAGTGCTCGGGTTCTTAGATGCTGCAGCCTGAACCAGTGCAAGCCAACGCTCAGGTGCCAGGTTAAGTTGAATTTCTGTCACCTGTACCAAAACCAGAACTGGGATGAATTTGAAATTCTCCTTTTAAAATTCTTTGCTCCTACATCCCCTTGCAGGCTCCATTCAGCTGTTGCCCTGGATTAAAAAGCTGTCGATATTGCGTGTTTTCGTCTTTCTCCTACCTTAAGATAAGCAGTGTGAGGACAGGAGCTGTGCTAATGCTCTCCTTCTCTTACATCTTTTGGAATCAGAACACCTGGTGTGAGCCACACATTTAGCCAAAGGGTTTGAATGGATAGCTTTATTTTCTTGAAACTCATTTTAAAAAAATTCATATGGCAAGACTTAAAGCAGACCTATTATAAATATCGAATAAAGAAATGTATATTAAGGACCTTTTGAAACTATCAATGATGTTCTAATGTAAGAGATTACTTAGACTGGAATCTGGGATGTAGTGAACAATGTCAGTGTAACTATTAAGTTAAAAAATAGTTCAAAAATAGAAAAAAAAATTGGTGACTTCACCTTTTGTGCATTGCAATACACTCCTTGAATCCTCTGCTCTATCAACAAGTTGATGGCGAGTTGGGAATGAGTGTTTAGATGGTGCAGTGATTTTTTAACCATTTTTGCCAACTCGCCAGCGGACTTCCTGTCTAGCTTTGCACCCAGCAACCAGGTGAGAGAAGGAGTGGCTTCAGGGGGAGGTAAGAAGACCCCACACCTCTCTTTCACTTCCATTTCCAGGGAGGCCACATTTAAGGCTGGCCCAGGGACCACCCTGTGCAGACCTCACGTTGAGGGCTCCATCAGCATCATAGGCCACAATGGCCACTCCAGCCGCCCACTTCCAACCATTCGCCAGCCTCTCCAACCAAGAAAGGTGCAAACAGAGAAGTGCGATCGCTCAGGGGTATTGTCCTCTGGAAGGCACCTTCACTTCCACAGGCTGTTTGGCGGCCTTCTTTGGGGGCAAAAGCAGCTCTGACATGCACTTTGGGGAACGTGTTGTGGCTGTAGCTCCTTGTTGGTTCCAGCTGAGATGGAACTCCTAAGTCGGAAACCAAAGTCAGTGTAGTTCAAAGGCAAGTTCCTGGTGGCCTTGTCCTCTCTAGATTCCTGGCCACTCACCCGTCCACCAGGCGAAGGTCACTCAGAGAATGTGAAATGGCCTGAGGACACAGTTGTTTGTGAAGTCATTTTGTGGGGGGACCAGAAAAAGAGAATGTCTAAATTAACATTATAGTCATGATCCATCTATCTGTCTATCTATCTATCTATCTATCTATCTATCTATCTATCTATGTCCTTCTTTCTTTCCTTCCATCTTTCTTTCTTCCCTCCCTCCCTCTTTCCTTCCTTCTTTTCTTTCTTTCCTTCTTCCTTCTTTCCTCTACCAATTTTTTAGTACTTTCTATGCCAGACCCCATAATGTGCAGGTAAGTGTGTTATACCATGCAATTGTTTACTTATCTCTCCAAAGGAGGGTCTAGTCATTCCCCATAATACATAAATTTTAATAACTTACATAAATAACTTGCAAGTTATTTAATTCTTTAAAGAACTTAAATAACTTGAGTTGTGGCTAATTAATGTCAAAAACGAGTTTTAACCCTCAGTTTCTCCATTCTAGGGTCTAAGCTCTCCCCAGCTACCAATGTTGCCTAGTCTGAGATTGAGATTAAGATTCACAGATTAAATGTTCCCATTTTAACAACTGGCAGTTGGTTGAATTATGTCTGATATCACACGTACATACACATATCTTATACAACACCACAAACTCATCAAGGTGAAGACTGGATTATTCTGTTCCTCTGGATTTCTAGTGGGGAGAACCACAGATGGGTGGATGGATGAAGGGATGAAAATATAGGAAGAAATATACTACAGGGTCTCTAGCCTCCAGTACTTTACAATCTGGCAGGAGAAACAAAACGTACATATATGTAAAACTAAAAGTTGTAATAAGGAAGTCTTGATAGAACTAAAAGGTATAATAAAAGAAGTCCTATGGTTGTTGATCAGTGAATGACCAGCTCATCGTTGTCTTCCAGGAGTATGGAGATAGATGTCTTTGGCTAATTCACGCTAGCCTTTCTGCGTGGTGGCCACTCTCCGAACTTTCAATTCTGACTCCCTATTTCACTCCTTCTCCATGATGAGAGACACAGTGGCCTCTGTCTCACCCTGAGTCCGTCCCACATGCCCCGGGTGGGGAAGGAGGGGTAAGATGCTGAGGAAGAACTGGTTTATGATGTTTGATGATAACTCCTAGATTACTCTCAGCCAGTGTGTGGCCCTTAGCTTCCTCAATTTTCATTTAATTAGCTTCCCCCTTTCTTCAGTGTCTCCCAGAGAAAACAAGCCCTTGCTACTTCTAAGACATGTTTTACCAGGTCTCGCCCTCTGGGAAGCTGCCTCTGGCACGGGAGGCGACGGTGGGAGCGGCAATGGTCAGCTTCAGTCTCACTTCCTGTTCCTCCCACTTCCTCCTGCCCGAGCTCAAGGTTATTTACAGCTGTCTTGCCCTTATCCTACCTGGGACGGTAGTGGGGCTCCCCGATGTCATAAATAATACTCATATCACTTCTTTCATTTTATAAGCCCAGTTGAACTTCTTCTTCACTCCCCAATCTCCTTGAACTGTCTCAGATTCCCTGACGGTTCAATCTGCAGCGTGGGAACAGCCTGGAAGGTGTTTCTGACATTCCCAGAGGTGAACCAATTTGCTTTCACATTCTCAAGTAAGGAACGAGTTGGAAGGACTAACTTAGCTGCCTCTATTTCCAGAACTTTCTGGGAAATGGGCAAATTGCCAGGCCTGTTGGGTAAAGTTCGCCTTGAAGTGATACTGTCCTTTTCCTAAGACATCTTAACAGCTCCTTAGATTAAACACCCCAATCCGCCATCTGCCATCCCTCTCCCTGATCTCGAAGGGGCAGATGTATTATATGAATTCTGTGGCTCGGGATTCAGCTCCATATCAATGGAGCCAGGAGAGATTAGTGCTCCCCTCCCGTTCCACATACACAGCGATCCAGAGACGCAGCCCCAGTCACCGCTGCTCTATAGAGAGGTGTCTCCCCTGCCTCTTGGTAGGAAAATGGCTTTTCAGTAAGCAGGAAATGGCTTGCAGACTATGGTCTGCTTCCCTTCTAACTAATGTGACTTTTTGTCACATTGAGGAAAGAGAGAAGGAGAGAAAAGGAGGGCCGGAGAGAGAGGGGTAGCACGCAGTCCATCTCTTGGGAGAACCCAAACAATTCTTCATGGAAATATTCACTGCAGGCTGCGGATACTTTAGAAAGTTTACCCTCTTACGGGCTCTGGCAACCGGCTGGGGCTTCTCTTCCAACCGCAGCCCCTCTCCTCCCTCTTTGCGGATACTGCACAGCTGGGTGGGTGTTTGGCCAAAACAAGGAATGCTCACTCTCTCTGTGTCCTTCCAACGTCCCTCCTTGTTTGTCTTTCTTCACTCCCACCCTCTCTACTCCACCCGCTTCCTCAGCCCTGGGGCCAGCTCTGTGGGGCTTTCAAGGTCCCACCACCTGCCCGAAGTCGCTCTCTGATGATACCCACGGGAATACCACAAAGCCACCTTCTGCTTCAGGGTCGCGTCCCTGAAGGCTATCGCAGGTTTGGGTTCTCCCGTTGGCCTAGCATGTGAGAGTCAACCGATTCATTCCTGCTGAACCCAAGGAATCATTTACTGGGTATGTTCAGTGATGAGTGGTGGAAGGCATGACCCTAACTTCTCAGAGCTCTGCTTGACCCATTTGTCAGCCGAAGTCTACTGCCGAGGTTCCCAGTTCCTGTGTCAGAGAGAGTCACCTGGGAAGAGTGGACGTGCAGATTCCAGGCCCCGATCTTAGGGATTCTTTTGTTAGATTCCTGCAGCAAGGCCCCAGAGCCTGCATTATACAGAAACCTAGAGATTTGGCTGCTTCTATTTCCTAGAGAGTGTCTTTGAAAGGATGCTGGGAAAGGTGGTCTCCAGGGCTAAAACTGTGTGAATTCACAGATAGGCACCCGTCCTGTGACCGCCCGACTGAGCCTTCCAGAGGAAAAGGGCAAGACACTTAGCTTTATCAGAAAAGGACACAGGGTTTCTGTTTAGGTGTTTTTCCTTAAGAGGAGAAAACCAACATCAACGATGAACTTTATGCCTATTTAGAAGAGAAAGCTACCAGGAGGAGGAATTCCTGTGTGTTGACATGCAGCCCCTACGCCTTTTGCAGTGCAGGGAATGGAGCCCAAGACCATGTACATGCCAGGCAAGTGCTCTACCACTGAGCTACAGCCCCAGCTCTCCTCCAAATATTTTTGAGTTTTGGAGCCTCTAGGAATCTTCATAGTCAAATTCAAATTCAAATTCTGAAATGTGTTAGCTGGCAGTAACTGAATAGCTCAGATAGAGCTGAAAGATGGGGGTGATTGGGAAGAAGATGGGCAACACTTACTCCTCGAAGTGTGCACAAGCCCGCGGAGGCGCAGTGTTCCCAAGTGGGCGCCTGCGCAGACACAGGGGTGGAGATATGTGCAACATGGGCCCAGAACAACCGAGGCCTGCGCGAGGCAGTGCTGGGCCTGGAGGGTCCCAACATCTGAATTCCAAGCCAGAGCCTTTTGCTCTGTCCCTGTGCTCCTGTCCCCTAACTGTATGGCCCAATGGCAGGACAGCAGCACCCCTGAGCATGGTTATGGTTAGATCTTCCCAAAGGGCCTTCATCCTCGGCTCCAGGTGCCCATCGCCATGCACGCTTCCTCCAAGAGGTCTTCTCCAGGGGTCTCTGCCCTGTCACAGAAGGGTGCGGGTCAGCTTTTGTGGTCTATGCTTTCTGTTTCCCTTGGTTACCTTGACACTGTCTGGCTATCTTGTCACTCTAAGCAGGCAGCCAGTTCTTCCAGGGCATCCATTTCCTCACTCTTTTCTCTTCCCATGGTGCCCAGTACTATGTACAGGAAAGATGTTTTCAATTTTTCTGCTGAGCAGGTGACACTCTCCTTCCACTCAGCGAGTCATTTGCCTAATGGCAGAGAAATCCAGATTCCTGGGAAGCGAGGGAGCAGGTGCTGTGAATCCTTCTTGTTCCTTCCAGAAGGCACTATGACGTGTCACCAGGCTCATGGCTGCTTGTCTGGGGACCTCCCTGTAATATGACCCCGAGGTCACTGACTGGCTAATGAAAGGGAGTATCTGCCCTACTCCTCGAGTGGGAGCTGGGTTACTGACTCCCCCTCGGGGAACACGCTCTGGCCTGGCAGCTTAGAGGCTGACCTCGCAGGCTGCAGACGGGAACTCCAATCTTGATTCTACCTGCTGCCAGCTAATTTACCTTTCGTGCACTTCTTAATCTCCAGGAGCCTCAGTTTTCTCAGCCAGAAAATGGAGGAAAAAACACAGTATCTGTCACATTTTTGTTGGGGGTGGGAGTTAAGTGAAACAATGCAATTGAAATACTTTACATGAGGACTAACACTGAGTGGGCCCTGGAAAATGCCAGCCCCCGAAGGGATATAGAAAGTGCTCTCTGCTCCTGTGAATGTACCAGACACTCCGGAGCTGTTGGCTTTTTTGTCGTCCTGCTGACTCCCTCTGCTTCCACTGCCTAATCTTTCCATCCATGTGTTGGGAGGCTTAATCAAAAGAGCAATAGAGAGTGAGGGGAGCCCCTCTTCCCTCTCAAAAGGGGTCTCCACTTCAAGAGGCGCCTTTTCTTACAAGCCAAATCCACAAACTCCCAGAACAGCCCCCCCCCTTCCACTCACTCCTCTGGTCACCTCACCCCGTGGAAGTCTCCTAGCTCAGGGTTATCCTGATACACCCCACCTGGAGGGGCCTGGTCCTCTGCTCTGCTCCATCTGTCTAAAACTGGTGGACAGCACTCGAGTTGAATGTCTCCAATCAGGACAGTAAAAAGAGATTCTCTTTTTTTAATGCAAACCTCCAAATGCAAATACTTGAGCAGATATGCCGTCCTCTTGTCTTCGCGCTTTTCTCTCCCGTCTGAAGCAAACCCCTCCTGGGCGACCTTGGGATCCCAGTAAAGAGGCTTCTTCGTAATCGTACATTATGCATTTGTGCAAAGGGACTCCTTAGTGGGTTAGTAAGTGCCCTTAAAGCAGATTTTATAAATATTTCAGACATGGTTTTCTATTAGATTCCATCTTTCAGCAACTTCTACTGCTAGCTGGGTAGCTAGTTTTCAAGGATATACTTCCTTTTAGTTGAAATCCTAGTCTCTGAGAAGTACTTCTGCTCCAAAGTACCTTCTAAACAGAGTGGTTGACCCAGGGGTCCAAAATTAAATTACTCTGTGTTCTAATGGTGGAGAAGACCCAGTGAACGAAATGGCCCTAGGGACATTGTGTTTTTCATCTAGCATTGGGTGAGGGGAGATGTAAAGCTGGGAAGTAGCTGGGTCCTGAAAGGACACTTGGAAGGGAATTTGTCACAGCTGTTTCATCAGAGGGTTGAGGAAGTGAGCTTATCAGGCCCCCAGTCTTTATCAGAATGAATCTTCCGCAAGCAGGAGGCACTGACCTTCAGGCTGGAGAGCTTTCCTGAAGGGCCAGGAAGGCTTGGGCAAGGGCACAGCAAAGGAGTGGCCGCCGCAGAAGACCTGCTTTCACTCTCCCTGAGGCCTTTGTTCTTGGGCTAGTTCCCAGAGCAAATAAAATCTGAAGTCTGACATTCAAGGTTAGATTACATCAGCTGCCTCTCATCTGGTCCCTAGCCTTCTTCCGCTCTTGCCTTCCACCATACCTTAGATCTAAAATGTCCCCCAAAGCCTCATGTGTTAAGGACCATGCAGTCCCAGGCTTGGGTGCTGTTGGGAAGTCATAGCTTTTGGTGGGAAGGTGCTGGTGGGAGGGTGCTGGTGGGAGGTCATAGGCAGCTAGGGGTGTGCCCTTGACTGACGGCAACTGTGGGATGCCTGTCTCTTCCTCTCTTTTTGCTTCTCGGCCGTCATGAGGTGAGCAGATTGCTCCACCACAACCCCCACCACAATGTACTGCTTTGCCACACCAAAAGCAAGGCCACTTCCCATTGACTGAAACCTCCAAACTGTGAGCCACACTAGACCATTTCTCTTAAGTTGATTTAGCTCAGGTGTTTCCTGGGGTATTGGAGAGCTGACTGAGACACCTTCCTGCCCTGGCCTATCGCCCAAAGAAGGCTCTGTCTCCCTGGCTCTTACTCCTGACCCCCCAGTTTCTGACCAACACACACATTCACCCTTCACATCTCAGTCTGGAGCCACATCAGTTCAGAAGCCAATTTTGCACCGTCTCTCTCACCCCTGCCCTGTGCTGAGCTCTCGGCTCATCCTGTGTGCACAGAGTCTCAACTGCCCATGACTCTTCTGACTCCTCATTCGGACTCCATGAAGCTGGCCATGTTTAGTTAGCACCTAAGACTGGCATCCAGTGGTTGGTAAGGAGCAGAAGAGCTGCAATCAAATCTCTCATTCAGAAGTAGGAAGAATGACTCACCAGGTCACAGGGCAGGAATGATGACAATCCTGCCCCAGTGATACCTGGTCACTCCTGGTTCTCCTCTTTGCAGGATCACTGTTGGCCTTTATCTTTCAAAGCCAATCAGAGAATGCTCTGAGAGGAATACCTTGTTTTAGGATCTATGGATACTTAGTAGCCTGTTTCCTGTGGGCGTTTGTTTGGGGCCTGGGCAACCCTGTGGCTTAAACAGTCAATAATATATTTCTTTTATAAACTAGGTTTGCTTCTAATGTATTTGTTCCCAGTCAATTCCATGGGTTAAAGATCTTGTCTAGATAAAGTCCTGGAGTCTGAGAATTCTTCCATCTGGCCCCCGGTCTGCCCCTCACTCTGGCCTTCCATTCACTGGCCTCTACCTTGAGGCCATTGGGAACAATAGCTTGGCTGGGCGATACCACCCATAATCTGATTTTTCCCAGCCAGCATCTTCACAATAAGCAGAGTGTCTCTTTTGTCTGGTGGAGAATGCTTCACAGGAGGTGTTGGGAGCAGCGGGGATCAGGATTATACTTTGCCTCAATCTTATCTGCTGCTCAGTCTCCTGCCTCTGCTCCCACTGACCGTATCTCAGAGCAGAGAATTCTGCTTTTTCAACCCCGAAAGGCTACAAGTTTTTGGGCTCTTAGTTAATCAATTCAGATCTCAGTGCCTAGACAGACAGACAGGCAGAAAGTACTTCTTGTGGCAAAGCTGCCCTTGCCCAGTCCCCTCCTTTCAGATTTGTTTGTTCCTGGTCAATCCTACCTTTAGCCTCCGCTTGTGTCATTCTTGTAGAACTTGCCTGAAGGCTGCAAGAAGAAAAGGGAAGCCAATATTCTGAATTTCATCCATATTTTATCTCATACTTCCGTCTCTGTACACACATTGCTGATGTCCTTTGCCAGGTGACAATTTGACTGTGTGTTTTACCATCCTCTGACAAGACACACCACTAGGCATGCTGGGGTCCTCCCCACATTCCACCTAACCTCTTCCATGCAGCCTAGTCAGGGGTCTATTTCTTGCAAAACTTCAGTCCTGGTATGAACTTTCTACCATTTGGATGATTTTGGATCAGGGCCACACACAGTCATGTGGAAGAGGATAGATTCCCTGAACAATACTGATTTTGTTTCATTCAGTTGGAAAGGAAAAAGATTAAGGGAACGAATGCTGAGTAAGTAGCCAGCAGTATTCTGCTCCATGTTATTCAACTTTTCTATGTTTGACAAACACTTTTGAGTATCCACTATGTTCCAGATATTACAGAGGCAGGAAAAAGCAAAAGGCACCTTTAAGGATGCTGACGTTGGCACCTAGTATGATGATGGCTTAACAGATACACACAGAGGTGACTCCCCCCACTATGGAAGGAGGCTGAGGTCTTACCCGATGTATTCACTGCTATAATTCAAATGACTGTGAGGGTGTCTGCCACATAGTAGACACTCAATAAATATTTGTTGAATGATGATGACACTGGAGATGAATCTTACAAGATGAGTAAGAACTGTAGTGAAGAAGGCCAGTAGGGGAGGCACACGTACTTCCATAGGCCCAGAGCACAGCGGCGTCTGGGGAAGGGGGCAGATTAGCTGTTATTCCTCCATGGTGCTGGTGTTTAAATAGGACTTGAAAGTGCCTGAAGCGAGTAGACACAATTCTCTCAGAGTCATTGGGAGAGAGGCAGAGAACCAGAAGACTGAGCTGGCCCTGGGGGATCTTGATGATGCCCAGCTGCCTCTAAGGACTGACGGGCATTTAAGAAAGGGGAGTAGGAAAGGAGACCAGTGCCTCTACTGGGAAGAGTGAGAGACCCACTGCTCAAAACGAGTTTCGACCTGCCTTTATCTCGCTGCCTTCTGTGTGGCCTGCAGCCTGTTAGGAGGACGTACAGGATCACAAGTCTCCACCCGACAGGCTGGCCTCTGACTTGGACACTTTGTTTTCATCCAGGATGGGTTGTTGCTGCCAGAGAATTGCTTAGAGTTTTATCACCCTGTGCTATAGTTATAACCAGGAAAGACATCAGTATTCTTTTATACTCAATTGCAATTCCTTTTGGGCTGAAGAACAAACAATCACAGCTTACTACATCATCTAAGGACATTCATCAGAGGGTACAGCGGAAAGTCCAAAGAGTCTATATTAAAAAAAGCATACACACTCTTCAACGGTTCCGACACCTTTAACTTCTTTAAGGAAAAAGCCAAGAAGGAATGGAAGGGGCTTGGAAATTTCCAGTCTGTGACTTACATAAACCTTTACAAGTCTTGTTTTCCAATTAAGCACATCTGTCAACCTCATATTTGCATGATTTTATGATGATCATTAATGGCTGCCATTATTCTTCAGCTAACCTGAAGCTAGCGTAAGGACTTGAAATCATGGATCATTCAATATACACTGGAACTTGTTCTGAAATTGTCTCTGTTAGAAAAAGAATCATATACTCAGTGTTTTTAGAAAGTGATTTAAATAGAAATATGGTTGGCAAAAAAAGCTATAGTGCTGTAAATGTATAAAATAATTATGTATAAATATGCATAGTGATGTAGAATACGCCTGTTGATTGCACAATGAGTAAATAGTTTTCCTATCTACGAGTCACGGCCTGAGCCTTGAGATCTGAGGTGAAGGCCTAAAGATGTACCCAAGGTGGCAGCTTTTTATATGACCCCAAGATTTTTGTTTGGTTAAGGTATGAGGAACCAACATATAGATGGCTGGTTGTTTTAATATTGCTAACAGATGATATCAAGAGGCAAATCATGCTCTCCTTGTCCCTTTATCACCATAATTATTATTTAATTTCTCCTCTAAATAAGAGTGAAAGGGCCAGGTGTGGTGGTGCATGCCTGGAATCCCAGCGCTTGGGAGGTTGAGGAAGGAAAACCACCACGAGTTTGAGTCCGGCCTGTGCTGCACAACAAGTTCAAGGGTAGCCTGAGCTACACAGTGAGACCCTGTATCAAGAAACCAAAAGCAAACAAAGAAAGCAACAGCAAAACCCCCAAAAGAGTAAAAGGGAACTAACACACACACACACACACACACACACACACACACAGACGCGGGAATTTGTGGTACAAGTATGGAGTGTAAATTGCTCCATTTAAGAGAGGCAAGTCTGCCGTCCCTTACCTTTCATGGTTGACTTTAAGCCAGTTAAAGTCTGTAATGTTCTGTATCAAGAACTCCTGGACCTGACTGCACATCATAGTTAAGAAGGGAGTTATTAAAGTGGAGATCACCAGTCTCCAACTGAAATCTTCTGAATTGGAATAGCAAGAGCCCTAGAAAGAACTTTCCAACACATTGTCCGACATCGCTAAGGCATCTGGGTCAGTGTATCAGGGGACTGTTTCTGCAAGCCCCTAATCTTTGTGAAAACTAAGTACTGTTTAAATTCCTGATGTTCCAACTAGTGTTTTAGTTACTGTGTAGACTGAAACTATGTAGTTTATAGAAATCTGAGGCTATCAACCTGAGCCTCACACAGAATCCAACAAAGTGGGCATGTCTAGAGGTCGAGGTGCAATCCCAGAAGAGAAATTCAACAGGATGGAACTGGGTCCGTCTGGCCTGACACAGTGCTCCTCCCCTCTGCGAGGGGCAGTGTCCCCTCATCCCTGGCTGGCACAGATGTGGAGGTTGGCTCTCTTAACTCCTTTGAAATTTAGAACCCCGATTCTCTCCATCACTCAATTGATCCTACCTTGTGATGTTTCCTGAATTTTATTCCTTAGTGCTATTGTTTAAATGTGTCACCCCCAAGAGCATGTATTGGAGATTTCACCCTCATGCAACAGCATTGAGGCGGGACCTTTAGGGGAGATTAGGCAGGAGACTTGTCTTCTGGAATGAATTCGTGCCATTTTTGGCGGAGTGTCTTTACCATTAGGTGCACCCTCCGCTCACTCTCTTGCGCGTGTGCACATAGCTGTCCTGACCTTCAGCCTTGTGTCTTCTGCCATTGGAGGACGCAGCAGTAAGAGACCCTTTTATCTTGGGTTTCCCAGCCTCCCAAACTGTGAGCAATACATTGCCATTGTTTGTAAGTTACTCAGCCTGTGGCATTCTGTTATAGCAGCACAAAATTAACTAAGACACCTTGATTGGGTCTTGCTGGCAGTCGGAACTGAGTCTAACAGGGACCCTTACTTACATTTTGGTGCTGTGCCTCTGCTGGTCAAAGCAGATGGGTATAAAATTCAGAGCAAAATCTTTCCCTGTCTCAGAGCTCTGGTTCTTCCAGTATCCGTAGTTGTAGTGGTTTCTCCCATACATCTAATTAATGTGCTTATGTTTCTGTTTTTTATTTCCTAACTTTTGGCACTATTTTGATTTTTTACTAAAAATTTTATTGGTATATACTTGTACATAATGAACATTTTCGTTGTGAGCTATTGGTACACATACACATCTAATCTTGATCCTTCCTGCTTCCCCTACCTCCCCAGATCCCTTTTTATCTCCGCAGAATCTACCTCCTTGTTACTGATCGTCTTTCTTTTGTTTTGCTTTTTAAATTATTTATGTTTTGTGTTTCTTATTTAAGAGAAAGCTTGTGTACTGAATCTTCTGTGTCTGATTTATTTCATTTAGCATTATGAACTCAAGCTGCATCCATTTTTCTACAAATGACTCAAATGTATCCTTTTTATGGCTGAGTAGTGTCCATTATGTATATATAGCACATTTTCTTTATCCTTTCATTTCTTGATGGGCATATATGCTGCTTCGCAGTTTAGCTATTATAAGCTGTGCTGCCAGGAACATGGGTGTGCATGTATCACTGTGTTATGATGTCTTTAACCCTTTTGGGAAGAAATACAGCTGGGTCAAATGGAATTTCTATTTTTAGTTTTTTGATGCATTTAAAATAATCTTAGTTCAACTGAGATTGACTGAGTTCAACTCAGTGGCCTTTCCACCCTTTTCTTCTAATATTGTCCCTTTTTTCTTGTTTAATTAATTTTATAAATAAAATTTAATAGTATGCTTAAACTTTTATGTCTTGGTAACTCATTTTACACAAACTTTAGTAAGCTGAAGAAACAAATACCTCCCCAATTTCCTTTACTTTTCTTTCCCTTCCTGACTCCCACAGATATCTCAGTAATATCATTTATTTGGTGTATTACATTTCCCTTATGATATATAATTGTATTGCCATTTGCTGGGGTTTATTCAAAGTTTGAGTCCAACAGCCAAAGAGCAAACAGCATTTATCTCTTTTAGAGTTCATATTGGACCATGATTTTCTTCTATAACTTTTGGAGTTTCTGATTACCTTTTATCTTTACTCTTGGTAAAAGAAATGCATTTTCACTCTCTGTGGATGTGTGCTTCTTAGGTTGCTCCAGATGCAAACAGTTCCTGCATTCCAGGATAATCCAAAGCTGGGTGGAGACCATGGGAGCTGGATGGATCAAGCATTTCTTTCTCAGCATCCTAACAGTAAGACAACGGCATGTTGCAGAAGCCAGGTCATTTGGACAAGCCTGGTGATTTGCATCTTGCTGGAGTGATAGGAAAGAAGTGGTTTGATCATTTGTGGCAGCTGTGAGAGTCCAGCAGTGTAGCTGTAAGAATCCAGACACAAACCAAGGACCCTACAAAAGGTGGCTGGCTGTGATGGCACCTGAGAGCTCTCAGCTGAGTCTGACCTCACTTGGATTTTGCTTTTGGTCTGAGCCTAGATCTTAGAAATGTTTTATCTTTTCAGAGTATTCTAATATCCTTCCAGTAAATTCCTTGTTTATTAAGTTAGCCAAGGTTAGTATCCATCGTTTGCAACCAAGATTTCTGAATTACACAAGAGGAGAGGAACCTGGGGTTGGTTATCTGGCCTCGTCAGTACTAAAGAGAGCAATAGTCGGACCTAGTCGCTTTTCTTGCTGTTGGGCCAAAATACCCAACACATGCAAATTAAAGGAGAAGAGGTTTATTTTTTGGCTCATGGTTTGTAGAGGTGGCTCGCAGCCACCCGCCTCTGGATCCAAGGCAGGACAGCATGCAGAAGGGAGTTGCTTAGGGCATGGTAAACAGGAAGCGGAGAGTCAAGGAAAGAGCGGGGAGGGAGCTATGCCCTTCCAGGCCACACCCCCAGTGACCCACCTTCTTCAACTAGGCTCTGTCTCCCAGGATCACATGTAGTTGTAAAACCATCAGTGGATTAAACTACTGATGAGTGTCACCCACGATCCAGTCACTTGTTGAAAGGCACATCTATGAGTGCATGAGGCTTTGAAGGGTTACCTGGCTGTAAACGATAATACAATTCTAATAGTCACAAATGGGAATCTGGCCTCATATGATGTCAAGGATAACATAAGTCATGAAGCAGGAATAAAGTCATCACTGGGATGTGAGACCAAAAGAGATGAGATGCCCATTAAGATTCTGCTTGGCAAGAATAACCAGAAAATAAATAAAACAACAGAAAACACAAAGAAAATGGAAATGCCTTTCTCCAGAAACAATGAAAATTTCCATGGCAAATTCAAGCTTGGTGAATCCTCTCACTCTGCTCCTAGACTTTCTTACTTTATAGATCTAGAGAGTTGAGTAGAGGGAAGACTGGTTGGGATTCTACAACTTTATTCCAAGAACTTTCAGAAAATCTTTCTCTTAGTCTTCACCAAAGGGATGTGCCATTTTCCAAAGCAACGTGTTGTCCAGAGACCCTAGAAGAGAGCTCAAGAAAGGGAAAGGTGGGGAGTAAATGCAAAATGGTGACTTACTGGCCTGCCACTACTCCATGATGGGCTGCTGTAGACATGTAATTCAGCAGGGGAACCCTCAGAATGGTCATAGGGAGCAGCTGTACCTTAGAATAGGTTGTCAGAGGGAAGACTGGAGAGGATGTCTGTCTCTTGTCTCCTGTCCCCCCTCACCAGTCCCATGGGAAGTTACTTCTCTCCTATTTCCTGATTGCATCCCATGGCTTCTTCTGCAACTGTTTGGAAAGGAAATGTCTTAGTCTGTGGGTGACGCTCGTCAGAGTTTGGAAGCAGAGGGCAGAGCTTTGGGTTGAGGCTGTAGCCCAAGTCCTGATAGGAGCTATGTAGTCCACACATTGGCCTTGCTGCTTTCTTAGAAGTATGTAATAAGGACCAGGGGCCATGACAGATGAGATCAAGGAAGTCTGAAACAAGCATAAGATGCAACCAAAACTCAGGCCTAGTACATACTCTGACATTTTATCGAGTGTGCTGTGAATTAATCTGTACACAGTTTCTCTGGTTCACCTTCCCACAGTGTAGCACATTAAAATATTATATTGATAAGCCTCTGAGAACAGAACATAGGTGTCTTATTAAAATATTTATGTGCTAGAAACATAATGATAGGGAGCTGCCATCCTAGTATATTTGCTAGGCTTCCAGTGACCTGGGGTATTTTGGACAAGCTATTAAGTCCTTTGGCCTCCTATCACTAACTGCATCCAGGCACTTAATCACAACGCTTGTTGAATAATTCCAAAAATTGGCTTTCTGGAGTTTCTGTACAGCAGTCTACATTGGATTTTTTAAAAGCACTTGGATTATGCTACCATTTCTTTGCTTCTGTATTTTTCTCTTTTTAAATCTCCTCTTCATGATTCTTGAGTATTCCTCCTTCATATATAATTTTAAAGAAGTGGTACATGAGAGGCAAATTTCTGAGTTCTTGAATATCTGAAAATCACTTTACTCGGATTTATGTAATTGATTATTTACTTGAAAATAGAAGTCGAAGGGAAGTCTAAGATCAAAATATTAGTTACCTGTTTGCTGCATAACCAGTCACCACACGCTCAGCAACTTAAAATCCTCACTTGCTACGTGTGGGTCAGAAGGCCCAACATAGTTTAGTAGGGTCCTTGGCTTCAAGCTCTCCCACAAGGGATGGTCATAGTACCCATCAGGGCTGCTGAATCATGCTTGCAAGCTTGCATGGTTGTTGACAGAAATAGATTCGTGTGTGTGTGTGTGTGTGTGTGTGTGTGTGTGTGTGTGTGTGTAGTACTGAGGATCAAATCCAGTAGTACTGTACCACTGAGCTGCACCCCAGCTCTTTTTATTATTCATTTTGAAACAGGGTCTCCCTAAGCTGCCTAGGCTGGACCCAAACTTGTGATCATCCTGTCTGCTCCAGGCATGAGCCAACCTGCCTGTCAGAAATGGATTCTTAATGGGCTGCGAGACTCAGGGCCTCAGCTTCTCGCTGGCTGTTACCTGGAGGTCACAATCAGCTCCTGACAAATAGGCTCTCCAAAAGGCCGCTCATTGCATCAAAGCATGCAGAGAGAGGTCAACGGAGAAAGTCTGCTTACATGAAAAATTTAAATACCTCAAGTGACAGAGTCACATGTGTGACATCCTCTATCACCTTTGCTATATTCAGTTGGAGGAAAGCATCTCATAAGTCCTGTCCACAATTGAAAGGTGAGAATTACACCAAGGCACAGATTCCAGAAGCAAGAGACCATTGAGAGCCACCCCAAAGCTTGCTGACCACAACAAAGTTGATTCTTAGTCCTTTGCAGATAACTTAGTTTTTCTCTTTGACATCTTTTGTTTTTCTTTTTTGTGGTACTGGGAATTGAACCTAGGGCCTTTGCATTGAGCTGTATCTCTAGCCCTTACATTTTTTTTTTTTTTTTGAGACAAGGTCTTGGTAAATTGCTCAGTCTGGGCTTGAACTTGTGATTCTCCTGCCTCAGCCTCCCAGAGGGCTGGAATTGTAGACACACCACCATGCCAGCTTGGAAACTTTTAGCAACTGTTTTGATCAATAGTACTCTGATATTCCTAGTAGGATTTGTCTAGATATATCTTTTTCATTAATTGTTGCTATGGTTTAGATCATTTAAGAATGTTCCCCTCAATTCTCATGACTTGAAGGATTGGTCCCCAGTGCAGCAATATTCAGAGCTGGGGGCCTTTGGAACTGCTTGGATCATAAGAGCTCTGAACTCATCAATAGATTCATCCATTGAGGGATTCATAGATTAATGGGCTTGGGGGAAAGGGCTCTGTTGTAAAAGTGACCTCTCTTTTTTGCTTCTTGGCCACATGAGATGAGAAGCTTTGCTCTACCACATGCTGGCCACTATGGTATTCTGTTTTGCCATGTCCCTTTAAACAACAGAGCCTGCTGACCATGGACTGAAACCTCAGAAAATATTAGCAAATATAAATGTTTCCTTCTTTATACTGATTTCTCCCATTGTCACAGTAATGGAAAACTGACCAACAGAATCACTTTTATACTAGTTGAGTTGTGTCCTTATTGTGTTTAGTACTGGACATTTTCTTCTATTATTTCTTTGATTAATTTCTTTCTTCCATTTTGTTATCCTCTTTCTGGGAATAGATAAGAGTAGGTCTTCCTAGATAGATCCTTTATGTCATTTACTCATATAATTAGCTATTTTTTTCTCACTTGACCTATCATGACTTGAAAGAGGTGAGTTAAAGTCTTCTATTGCTACACTGTTCTTTTAAATTCCTGAATTTTTGCTTTCCTAATGCTCTGTTATTTCTGTATTGTGAATTTCACTACTTAGCATTCATGTTATTATCATTTTTGTTTTTATTTAATTATTTTTGGCCTAAACTCCATCTTTTCTGAACATCTCTTTTTTTGTCTCTTCTCATTTGCTGAATATATCTCTGTATAAAGTTAGGTTTTACTCTATATTCATGTCAGAAAATTTTTTCTTTGGTCTGATAAATTAAGCACACGTTTTACTAAGATAAATTGGTTTGTTTTTTGTTTGATCATATGATTTAAAATTTTGTTTTCTCATACACATTTTTAAATATTCTTTTTTATATATTGTTCTTTTGATATTTAAGAAAGTTTATTTTATACTATAGTGATTATCGGGTTTTTTTTTTGTTTTTGTTTTTTGGTTTTTTTGGTGCCGGAGATCAAATTCAGGACCTTGTGCTTGCAAGGCAAGCACTGTAACCACTGAGCTAAATCCCCAGCCCCTATAGTGATTATCTTTATAATTAAAACTTTGGGAAATATCTTTCATCCTCTATTTTTTAGTAATGACAAAATTAATATATTTCATTTTCTTCCCTGATATCCTTTTTTCTTCATTACCTGGTATTAGTTAATAATATTACCTTTTGTAGTACTTTGCGTTATTGTTTGTGGCTCCCAACTATTAAGAAAATATAACTTTACTTTTTCAACCAGTGTAATTAGTTTGCTTCTCACATTTTTCTTTCCTCCTCTTCTAATTTCATTTCTGTGTTGCCAGATCAATGTTTGCATTCTTGTTACTGTAATTCTCACTTTTGAATTCATTTTGATTATATAGTAAATATATTTAATACTCACAGCCATCCTTTTATTAGAGTTTCCTCAGTTATCAATTGGTTGGTCAAATTTCATTTTTTGTGGTTTCCTCAAGAATAACTTACTGAAATAACACTACTTGAGTTTTTGCAGGCTCAAAACTGCTTCTCTATAACTAGACATGCGCAGTATTGCTGGGTATAAACCTTTGAGTACTTTTTTTTTTCTTGAATGTTGTGTAAATTTTGCTTCATTATTTTCTGGCACTGGATATTACTGTGGAGAAATATGAAGTTATCGTTGATTTTATGCCACTTAAAAGTGACCCGATCATTTTATTTTGCTGATTTAAGTAGTCTTAATCTTTGAAACCTGAAATTTTACTACAGTGACTCAGTGTGGAATATTCTTGGTCAATTTTCTATTATGCCTTTCTATACACAGATTCAAATTTTTATTCATTTCAGAAAAGTTTTTGCCACATAATTTTGTCTTTAAGCTGTTACACTATTTCTGGTTTCTTTGGGAGAAACTGCACTTATGTGAATATTGACTGTCTTTTGTGTTTCTTCTATACATATATCATTTTATAATTTAATTCTTCTTTGCTCTTTATTTCCATGTCATTTGCTCACTTCTGTTATTACTACCTTTTTTGTCTTTTATTATATTTTCCAGTTTCGTTAGCTTCTGATGCTCTTCCCAATTTAATTTTTATTTCTATGATGGTTTGGTTTTATTTTGTATTTTCCCTTCTATTATTGAAAGCAATAAACCATATAAGATAGATAATAGTTGGTCACTTTTTGATATAAAATATTTCATATGGTTCAGCTTAATATTTTCCCCTGAGTTCAGCAAGCTCATATTTTATCTTTCTCCATTGCTCTACCACATTTTTCTCTCTGAGTTTTTACGCTTCACCCTTGTGATCTTGCTTCTTAGAGACAATGGCTTCACTGATCATTTTCAATTTCTAGAGAAATGCTTATTCACAACTTATACCTGTTTCCTAGTAATACCTTTTTAGTAATCATTTTATCCATTACTTATCAAGATTTGCTGCTCTCATTCTCAGATATCTTTGTTTTGATGCCTTTTAATAGTTTGTATTTTCCTGGGGCAGGACTATGTCTCTGTGGGTGGGGCAGAGTGTGTGTATGTAAGTCCACAAGACTGGCTATTTTTTATAACCCAAGTTTTCTCTGCTGCCACAGAAACAGATTACTTCCTGAACATAAGCCTTGCATGGAGATTTTTTTCTGGCCGAACTTCCTCTTCATTTTTCAGGCAACCAGATACATAAGGGCTTTGGCTACCACAGCAGTTTACTTACAGCCTGTACTAATTGTTTCAAGTTAGTTATATTTTACATTTCAGACGCATTCCTTATTCTCCACAAGTGTACATTCAGCACTGATGTCTGAGAGGTGCCCCTGCTAAGTCCTCTCATAATGTTCTGTATTTCTGATATACAAGAAACATAACTTCCAACTTGGTAGATGTAAGCTGTGCCAAGTTCGTGTCCCCTGAAGTAGAAGGATGAATTCTAAAGGACAAGGGAGGTTAAGAGCAGGAAAGGTTTATTGTGAGATAGCTCCTGAGAGACAGGAGGGTCCCTAGTTGAGTTGCTATGAGGCCTTTTGCCAGGAGCAATTTATACAGCAAAGTCACAATGTGCGTACAATGCAGGTCAGACTGTCATCAACCTCTAGGATTACAAGTTTAGCAGCTTAGCTAATATAGCTTAGATAATATTGATCCAATAAGGAAGTGAAGCACGTAGCAAGGGCTTATGGTTGACACCATTAATCTTGGCTTATCTATGACTTCTAAAACAGAAACATTTTGGGAAGGGATGGGTCCAGGTGTTCTGGTCGCCTAGCTGGGTATCTGATGTGCATCTGGACTTAATGGACTGGGTAGTACTAATTACAATACAGTCTCAAGTTATGCTTATCCCTTAGGGATGTGTGCAAGTCTGGGCATTGTGACTTTGTCTCGAGGCCTGACCTTCTTCCGATGCACCTCCAGCCACAATTCTGAGGTTTTTATTTTCACAGACTTCCTTGAGAGCCCAGTCCCTCTCTGACTGTATATTAATTTTATCTAACTTAGCTCCCGGTAATATTTCTTTTTCTAAGTTCTGCTTCTTCTCTACTTCGAACTGCTTTCACCAGACTGATACACCTGCAGAATATGCCTGCTTTTTCTGCTTTGCAGGGTGGTGACAGAGTGCAGAGACTAAGACCATGGATTTCATAATCACGTTGCCTGAGTTTTAGACTAAGCTTTCTGCTTATTATCACTGTGGTCCTATGCAGATTACTTAATTTCTTGTGCCTTCATCAGAAAAATGGCTATAGTGGTTGTACCTACCATTGTAGTGTAGGGTCAAATGAGTTAGTGTGTGTACATTTCTCAAAATACTGCTTGGAACGTGGCAAGTATTTACATAGGTGTTAGCTAGTACTGTTGTTACCGTTTGTCTCCCACAAATGCTATTTGTTGGATTTTAAATGTTGCTTCTCGTTTTCAAATGATTTCTAGAAAGAAGGAGAAAACATTGATTTAAATAGTCATGCTCACACTGGTGTATTATCTTTCCCTTCTATGCTACTTATTTCCCTCCCTGTCTGTAGATCTTTGGTTATCCATTCGTGTTAAGAATGAAGAGTTCAGTCAATTAGTATAGCTGGCTCCTGTAGGTTTCCTCTGCTGCTTCTGGCCCCTCTCTGTCCCAGGACATGTTGTGGGCTTCCCTTCAGGGTGTATTGTGAACTGTGCAAGTCTCTCAGAAATTTGAATCCATTCTCTGACTAATGCCAAAACAAGGAAGGCCCTATTCTCAGGCATCATCTTCCACCCTGGGAACTCCAGGCCCTTCTAGGCAGATTGGCTTGATTTCTTTGGAGAGTATTTCCTGTGTTCCACCATTCAGCCTGGAGATATCAGTGTGCACTGGTGGGGGTAGAGGAGGCTGAAAGTGCCACCATTCACAGGCTCTCTGCCAGGGAGCCCTCGGTCTTGCATTGGGACAAACGATGTTGGGGGCAGGTATCAGCCTGCATCCTCCACTCATGGAGGGCTGGAAGGACAAGGGGGTGCGATGAGGTGCTTCTCCGTGTCAGGTGGAGCAGAAAGCTTTTGAGTCAGAGGAGCTGCACAGCCAGGGGAATTCTCTAGCACACAGCCCAAAAAAGGAGGGAAGGCCAGTGCTGGGGACAGAGGTCAGAACTAACCTGCAAGGCAAGAAAGGGAAGGTAATCGGGAGGTTAGAAGCCTGGACCATTGAGAAGAGGTGGAAAGCTGAACATGTGGTGTCTTGCAGAAGCAGCTATGAATGTTATGAGTGTCAGAAGCTCAGTTTGTATTTTTATTAGGAACTTACTGTCTCTGATGTGGGGACAACTCAGAGGCAGATTTGAGTCCATAACACTGTCAGTACACCGTACCCTTGTGTGCCAGCCTGTCTTCATCATGGGTAAGACTGTCTTTCTATCCCTCTGAAGAAATGTGGGGTCCTAGAGGGTCTCTGCACATGTCGGTTGCATGGGGAGATGGTTAATGTCTAAAACTATCTTATAACGAGGGATCCAATGCACAACACGTTCAAACTGTGTGTTTAGTTAGGTCTTCCAGGTAAGTGAGAAGCCAGCAGAATGAGATAAGAATTGGGTCCCCTGAGAATTCTTGTTGACACTCATGGTTTAGATCCCAGCTGTTTGAAAGCTCACAGACAGCTTTAAGAACAAAGGTATCTTCCCTTAAGAGGTAAAGTCTGGCCAGTATGTGTTTTTCTTCAATTGTTTAAAACCAGCCTGAATCCCAGTAAGGCAACTGGGTCAGGAAGATTAGTCCATCATCTGTTTCCATCATTGTTGGCGTTTGTAAGAAAGGAAAATGTACTAAAGCTAGGAAAGACATTTAAGATTTAAAAATCAGCCGTTCATTCTCCCTGTGAGCCCCTTGTCTCTTTCCCGCTATGAAGCAGGAAGGTACAGTAGCAAGCACCCCTTGTTTCCAGGTGCTGTCCTCAAACGCTTCAGTATTCATAGATATATGAACTTAGGTGAGATGGAACTGCTAAGAGTTAGATTCCTTCCTTTTTTCCCCAGACTTTTCTAAATTATTAAATGCTACATAAGTTCCATGAAATGCCTTGGTAAGATATAAGATTCTGTAGTCTAGTGGGTTTGGAAATACCGTTTATCTCTTTTTCTCTTTGAAATTTGAACATATCCATATGTGAAAGACTGAGAAATTCTACAGTCTGTGTGCTGGTTCCAACTCCGAAAATGAAAAAGACATGGCCCTCCCCTCCAGGAACTCACAAGCCAGGGGCGGGTGCTGCAAATCGATAGTGAGATGAACTGCATGATACAACCACTTGCGCCATGCTGCAGAAGCGCTAGGAGAGAGTGATTATCATTGCTGAAGAGCCTCACAGAAGGGATAACTTCTGACGTGGGCTTTAAGGGATGAATAGGAGTCAACAGCAAGCATGAAGGAAAGAAAAAGATATTCTAGGTAGAGGAAAGAGCATGTGTGACGATAACGAGACCTAAGAAAGCCTACCGAGCTGATGGGGTGGCTTTGTGCTTTAGTGACTGAAGTGTTGAGTTTGTGTGGGAGGGAGGGCAGAGGTGATATCGGCCAGAGAAGATCTAGAAAAGGAAGATCGTAGGTCAAGTTTGAATATTCAAGTAAGAGTTCATGCATCATCTTCTAAATCATGGGAGAGGCTGAAGGCTTTATGAGCAGGACAAATGGAAAAACTACATTCCTCAAAGGCAGGAAATAAATTTCCTTTTTCTTTATATCTTCTGTCTGGTGATGTACAGCACAGAGTGGCCACTCCGTACATAGTCCCTAAATGAGCCTGTTTCAGAGAGGGGTATTCTCAGGGCCGGTCCTCAGATCTGCAGGCAAGTTCCCTTGAACAGATGCTGTCTGGCTGTGAGCTTCCGCCTCAGACCACCGGAAAACCCTTTCCCTAAATTCACGGTTCTGCAGACAGATTTCCTAGCAACTCTTCTAATCCACCATTGCTTCTTCACTGCGGATCCCCAGTGCGACCCTTCCGCCCTTGCCAGCCCTCCTCAGTGCCCCGGCGGGGAGAGGGAGGCCATGGTATGCACGATCTGTCTATCCCCGGCTCTACTCCAGCTCCTTCTCCTTCGCCTCCTGTACTCCATGGGCAGCCCAGAGCCACTGACCTTTAGCAAGCTGAGCCAATTATTTTCTGCTAATGAGCTTAATTACCTAGCTCTCTATTTAAGACGCATTTAAAAATTTTGTAAAGGCTTCTGGAAGCCCTTTGTTACACGAACAGCTACTCACGGCAGAAAGGTAGCACTGCTCGCCCCTGCCCAGGCCAGCAGCTGTGAGCACCAGCCTCTCCAGAGCTGAGCTTTTATTTCATCTCCACAGCAGGTGGGCAAGACAAAAAGTGTGATTTCTCTTTGCAGGTGAGAATAGCACCCTGTGCGCGTGAGGCCCCCTGGCTTCCTCCAGTCTTGGTCTGGCTCCTCCCTGGTTACCCGGCGTCCACTTGGATGACCCTCAGTTCTGGGAAACATGGTGGTCCCTTGGGAAACTTCCAGAACCGGCATTTTTATTACCACAAAGGGCTGACTAACTGGGCAAGATACTGGTCAATGACTATTCTGTCCACTTCTCCCTAGGATCCACTAAGGCCCATAGAACCTACTAGTTCCCACGGCCTTTAGGGAAGCTGGGGTCCTGTGTCATTTAGGGCTCACTAGAGAAACATGATATATTTACTAAGCAGGCTTACAGTGGTCAGCCAGCCAAGGGATCTGTGCTGTAAGCCTGAAGGAACTAGAAATGAACATCTGAAGGAACTAGAAATGAACAGTGAAAACTGGAGCTCCTCCAAAGAAGAAAAAGGGAAGATTTCCTTCTTCTTTCCCTTTTTGTTCCATCCAGGCTACAATCCTATTGGTTGGTGCCACCCACATTGGAGGTGGGTCTTTCCTTCTGAGTTTGTGGCCTATGTGGCCATCATCCACAGACCCGCCCATGACTATGTGCCACTAATCCAATAGTCATTTCTTAGTCCATTCAATTTGACATCACAATTAGCTTTCACAGGTCATAAAGGGGTTCTGATACTTCCACCCACCACTTACTGGTAGCTATCTACACACACACACACACACACACACACACACACACACACTTGTCTTCTTTAGACTTGAGAGCTGCTCAACCTTTATTTTTCCAACAGCTCAACCTCACCCATCACTGGCCAGGATCAGGCAGGTGCCTCACTGATTTTCATTTGCGTATGAGTTAACCTAGAGAGCTTGTTTAAAATGCAGATCAAGAGCCTGTAACTCTGGGGTGGAGCCTGAGATTCTGCCTTTGGAATAGATGTGGAAAGTAGAATTCCCCAAAGAAGGGGCCTCGTGGACGTGGACCTCAGCATGCACATATTAAGTCTGGCCCACAGAAATTTCTTGGTAGCACCACAGTGGCAGATGAAAGATAAATCCACAGATGGTCCACTTCTTTGTGTAGCAAATCCTGACCAGAAGGGCCAGCCCCACCCAGGCAGTGTTGAGGCATGAGAGTTTCGTGAATAGCTTCCTGGAGCTCAGTGAATGGCACGCACTGCTATGGGCTGGCTGAGGTGAAGGACAGCAATGGAGGCAGCCATGCTGGGCACCAGGGAGAGGAATACTGCAGAGCACTTGCTTCCATCTCTGTGGTGTCACTGAAGGACAGGGGGGTATTGAGGAAGCCACAGGCTCATCTGCCTGCTCTTGTAGGGTGCTACAGTATGGCTAAGCGCCCCCCCCATAACTCAGCTATTAAAATTAAAGGCTTGGTTGCCAGATTTTGGTGTTGTTGGAAAGTGGTGAAACTTTTAGGAGGTGGAACTGAGTGGGAGGAAGTTAGGTCATTGAAGGCATGTCTTTGGAGGGGATATTGGGACCCTGACCCATTTGTGTTTCTCTCTTTGCTTCCCAGTTACCATGAGGTGAGTGATTTTCTCTTCCATCTGCTCCCACCATGGTGTGTTGGCTCACCACAGAGCCCCAAAGAAAGGGAGCCAAATGGCCATGGACTGAAACCTCTGAAACCAGGAGCCAAAATATCTGAATTTTGTCATAACAATAGAAATCTGACTAACACAGAGAAGGAAGAAGAGCAGTGGGGACTAAGAAGGTCAGGAAACAAGGGACTGAGACTTCTTGTAAAACTCATTTTGCCTGGTAGTGGAGGAAAAAGGCTGACATGTATGTAGTGGTTGGTGGTTAAAAGAAACAAACAAACACAACAAAAAAGGGAAGGCTTGGAAAATCGTGAAGAGAGCCTTTGAGCATACGGAAGATGTGGGTATCACTTTCTGTAGGCTGTCATCTTTTCATATGGCTGAAAAGCACAGAGTCCCGAGGACACTGGGTGGGAAGTCTAAGAACACTTCTGACGTCTGACTTTGGCAGCAGATCAGAAGAGCATAGAGGCTGCCAGGGATCCTCCTTGGTCAGGCAGGTAACTGAAGGACACACACACCCTTCCACGGAAGCTCAAGGCGGGTGAACCTGGCTCTTCTTCATCCCCAAGCCCAGTTTTCCTCTCTCCCTGTACTTCTGGGTTTGCACACTGTCCAGTCTGTTTTAAAAACAGATATTTCCTGTGAACATAAAAACACTCACCTGAGAGTTATCCAGGCAACCCATGTAAAAGCCACGAAGTCTTACAGGTCAAACTAGACACGAACAACTAACCTCCTGGAAGTTCCATCAGGTCTGTCTGAGAAGGACAATTTCCAAGACAGCCGAAGGTGTCCCATTCACCCAGTGGGACCACATTCAGGTCCCATATTTGCTAAAGCTGCCATCTGTGACCAGATATCCTTAGTCAGAGAATCACAGAGTTAGTCTGGGAAATCAATATCTGTGATTGTCACTCTCAATCCTTGGCAGGAAATCTAAAAGGGCTGAGAAAAGAGTAGATTGGGTTTCTTACAAGAAGTGTTGGGAAATAGGAGTCTATGTTAGAAAGCTTCATTTTTGTTTCTCTCTCTCTTTCTCTCTGTGTCTCTCTCTCTCTCTTTTTGCTTCTGTGATTTTTCTCTCCTGCATCTTTACTTTTTCTGCCATTGCATGTCATCTGCCCACATCTCTCCCCCAATCCTTGTACCCCAAGATTTATACATCTATAGAAGAGATGAGCAGTGCAAACAGTGGCAAGCCCTCACTGCTAAAGAGAGAAGAGTGAACTTCACCTCGAGTAACAGGGAGGTGTGATGGCTTGGTGTTCACTATTTCAAAGAAGAAATATGGGGGAGATCTTATTTCCTGATATGCCCCTAGGGCCAGGGGAACGTGGGCAGGCAGGAAGGAGTGTGTAGCTCCAGGTCACGTGACACCACCAGCTTCCTTCCACTTTATTGAGCAACCTCCATGGTCAGAGGCTGCTAAGGAGCTGATTCTAGGAACTGAGCCAAATCCAAGCGATTGAGAGGAGCTGGGGAGGGTTTAGGAGCCGGCAGCACCATCTATCATTGCAATTGGAGCACTCGACAGAGGATAGCCTGGAGGCTCGTCACAAATTTTTCTTGACATTGTAAAAATTGGCTTAAGGGAATTTTTTGAAGTTCCAAACATTCTTAATTAGAATTCTAACACATATCTTGCAGCTTGATTACAACCAGAAAGAGGGAAGTAACTCAAATACGTTCATGTTTTCAGCTGTCCAGCACAGCAATAAAGAATAAAAATGTCAGAGAACTCATTACAGGTACAGAGAATTCAGATGGATTCACGGAGAGGGCGGCAGCTCTGCCCGACCTGTGCATGGCCAGAGAGAAGAGAGGCCGGTAGGTGCTGCAGGTGGAGTTTCGGCTTAGGTGCTGGAGGCAAGTATTAAACCCTGATTCGGCCTCGTGTGCCTGCTTCTTCACCAAAGAACTACTCATCGTGGTGTTTCTACTGCTGCCGCACAGCACGGCACCGCAAGCTCTCGCCTTCCTGCTCCTGCACACCAGGGAGTCATGATAAAGCCGGGAGAGGCTCAAGCACAGTATCCTCGCAGTGCTTCTAAATCCGTGCTGTGCAGATCCCCTGGAATTCTCCCTGCGCACCTGGGGTTGAAAGGCAGACCTCAGGCCGTGCCCTGCTGGGAAGACCAGCACGGGTGGTTTAGCAGCTTTCGTCTTGTGGCCCTCAATGAGAACAGCCTTCCCCTTTACGCCCCTTCCCTTCCTTTGGGCATTTCCACGCTTGCTTCCAAGGCTGGGATTCCAGCGGGCCTGGGGTCTACATGGAAGCTGGGCAGAAAGCTTGGTGTGGTGCCCCTAACTCAGCAGGAGGCCACACGAGCTTTGGACAGAAGACTGAAAGCAAGAAACAAAGCAGGTGAACCTCGGCCCATTTCCTCTAGGAATCTAGTGTGGGCAAGGCCATTGGGATGCTCTGTCTCGCACATTCACCTAGACATGGCAAACGCATCCCTCACCCAAACCCACCTTGGGCATTGATTGCCGTGGCGCTCTGGGTTTGGAATGAGCCCGCCTCCCAGCCCACTCTAAGTCCCCATACTGCAACCCTGCAGGGCAATCACAAGTCCCATTCCTGCAGTTGTGGGACATGGACTCCTGGCCTCCGTCCCCTCCATTCCAGCCCTCAGAATTTCTCTCCACTTACAGTCTAGGATGGGGACTCCTAGGATCTGCCTTGGGTGTATTTGTGCTTCTCATTGTTTCACCCTTCTAAGTCTTATTATTCCTACTAGATTGTAGGTTTCCCCAGGAGACAGAGCTCAGCGTTATCCCTTATCTCCTGCTGCTCACAGACCGCATTGATAGAAATGGCTGTCATCTCCCATCTCCCTCCTCCAGGGACCCAGCGTGAGCGACACGCAGTCCCTTAGCAGGGGAAGCAGCTGTGGGAGCAGCCTGCTTGCCCTTCAGGGGAAGGAAGAGGAGACACCACAAGGGCAGCCCCCGGGAGGACAAGAGCTGGGGTGCCACCTCCTGAAACTCCACTCCCCAGGCCCTGGAGATCTGTTCACCTGTGTGAGGGGTCCTCTCTGTTCCCAAAGGGTGGGCAGTTAAAGAATGAGTGCGTCAGGGAACACCGCCCACACCAAGTCCTGCTGCAGAAGCCTGGCCCTATGACCGTGTTACTTTGCTAGAGCTCCCACAGCCGGGGGTTCAAACCTCAGGAAGGGATTGTCTCATAGAGCTGGGTGCTGCAGGTCTGAGACCAAGGAGCCGGCGGGGGGTGGGGTGTTTCCTGAGGCCACCCTCCTTGGCTTGCAGATGGCTGCCTTCTTGCTGGGTCTTCCTGCTGCCTGGGTATGTCCTACTGTCTTCTTTTTGTGAAAGGAATCTTATTGTCACACCAGATTACAGCCTGCCCTATGACTTTATTTTACTTTAATCATCTCTTTAAAGGCACTGTTTCCAAATACGGTCCCATTTAGTGGTACTGGGGATTGGGCTTCAACGTGTGAGTGTAGGGGGCTGTAATTCAGCCTATAACAGTGACTTTGGGCACTGTTGGATTTTACTGAATTGCTTTTCATTCAGTGCATTCAGCAAGATGTATTGAGCTCCTGCAGTGCATCGGGCCCTGGGCAAATGCTGGGGATACAGCCGTGAGCTCCACACACACAGTCCATATCTCCACAGCCTGGTATTCAGCCGCAGAGAGACAAATAGAAGCAGTAAGAAGGAATAGAATCAATAAGAAAAAAGTTTATGACATGTTGAGTACCCATAAAGGCTTCGGAGGAAATTAACGCGGAGTGGGGGGAGAAGTATCTCTGCCCACTTGTGGCCTCTAGGCAAGGTGGAGCACAACCCACTCAGGAGGGCAGGCGAGGAGGAGCAGCAGTGGGGTGCAGGAGGAGGTGGGAGACCAGGAATCCTTTGTGGGTTTCTGGAGACCTCCTCGTCCACAGCTGCAGACCTGCTCTTCCGCTCCTCACCTTGGTCATGTGGCTTAGCAATACCAGCCCAGGTCAGAATGGGCTCTGGGAGTAAGGCCGAGGTTGGCTTGTAGCCGACAAGGTCCACTTAGTGGAGACACAGTGCCAGCCGTCCACCCTGTGGCCTGGGCGACAGGAGCACAGCGTCTCTGTCAGGGAAAACCTGACAATCCCGTCAGTCTCAATCCCAACAAGGGCTCACATCGACGATGGCTGGTTCTGTGCCGGGCGCTGTGCCTGCTCTTTTTCTTCCTCCCAGCAGATCCAGGAGTGTTATTGGTTTTTACATTTACAGGTAAGGGAGCTGGAACCGAGGTTTGGAGAGAACACTTAACTTTCTCCAAAGCCACCTGATGGGCCTGGGTTTTGGCCACTCTTAGCAACACGTCGAGCCGTCTAGTAGAGTCCTGGTACCTGTTAGAGCTGGCGTTGCCGTTTGCTTCTCATTGGCTTTCTCATACTTTTTTCCCTGTTAAAGCTGCCAGCTTAACATCTTACCAAAAGACTAATAAATCTTATTCCAATAAGTAACTGCCAACACTGAAACATGCAAAAATTTTCAGCATAAATTTTCCCAACAATTGTAACTCATTACTTCTCTACAAGGCACGAACTACTGCGGTCTGTCCGCCGTGATGAAGAAAACAGCGGGCACCAGTCCAGAAACGCATTCTTTGACAGCAGCGTGAAATATCTCCCAGCAGTTTCCAGGAAGTGTCCCCTGGCTGTCTCAGCTACAGCCTCCCTGAGGAAATCTGTTGCAGTTAACACACACTTCCTCCTGGTGCTCTTGGGACCCTCGGACAGCAGCAGCTCCCGAGGACAAGAGAAACCCTTATTTACGATATTTGATTTCTCAAGGGCTGCTCGGGTTCAAATGTGTCTGTCTAAAAGCCTGCGTTGGAAACTTAATTCCCGGGGCAATGGCGTTGGGAGCTGGAGTGTACAGTGAGGTATCCAGGTCTCCCCCTTGCTGGGTTATGACAACTGTGATGGGTCGAAGCTGCGAGTTGGACCTCTTGGGCTGTCTGGCTCTTCTCTTTGCCCTGCAGCCGTGGGATGATGTGGTCAGAGTCCCTCACCGGGTATAGCCCCTTGATCTTGGACTTCACAGCCTGCAGAACCATGAGCCGAAAACATTCTGATCATGATCATTATCCAGCGTTGGGTATTTCATTATAATAACATAAATGGGACCGAGATCAAGGTGTCCCAGGCTCTCCCAAGGAACTCTTGGGCGGTGTCTTCACCTGTGACCTCCCTTCCTGCTATTGGTTCTGCCTCAGCACAGAAATTCAGAGCGCCCCCTTTCTCGTCTTAAAGTTAATCTTCCCCACTTTGGGGACAGTGTCTTCTTTTGCTTAGTGTGATGATCAGAATTTCACTAAAATTCCAACATTGATGGATAATGCCACTTATCAGAGATGTTGACTGCATTTAGTTTCCATATCTAGGAGTCTCTACTGCATACCTTTGGCCTATTTTTCTGCTTCTGTGGGTCTTTCCCTTACTTATTTTAAAGAGTTCTTCATATATTCTGAATATTGATCCCTTGTTCATTTCATGTTGGCAAGTATCTTTCTCCAAATTTTGACTCATCCTTGTTCTATGAAAATTTCTATTTTAAATTTGAATATATCTATTTTTCAAGATATGTTGTTTTGAGATCTTTAACAGCATATACATTATCCACTCCCCATTTCTTCCTCCACTGACAAGGATTATCCATCTATACTTTTATAAAAGTTTTGTTTACAATTTTTTTTCTTTTTTCTTGGTTGGGAGGGTGCGCTGGGGATCGAACTCAGGGCCTTGTGCTTGCTAGGCAAGCACTCTACCTACTGCTCAGCTAAATCCCCAACACCCACAATTTTTGTTTCAAATATAATTTCAAAAGGCAGGTGGCAGAGTCATAATAAACAGCTGCTTCAGATCATGTGTCCAAGCTCTGGAATTTCTGTCTCCTGATGATGGTCTAGGCTTGGGAAAACTAATCATGTCTCACACCCTGGAATCTATCTAGGACTTACTTGTGTGGAAATTTTTCACTTTCTCTTTTTATTCTACTAAATGATTAACATCAATGGTCCAAGCATCTGACAATATTAAAACCTTTTCCATCATATTCCCTATCCATGATTCTTGGTAGTATCTGTATGTAGCTATTGCTCTATCTACTATGTAGGCTGTGCAACTGATATTTGTCTACTTACATCTTACATGAAAAAATATTAAAATTACTGTACATTTTGGGATGATGTGGAAGGTAGTCATAAGTGGCAACCCTGGTCCTCTAGCACAGAATGCTGGACCATTAGGACTGGCTAGGCTATTACGTGCTACCTGCAAACTCAGTGGCTTCACGCAATCTATTTCCTGCTCTCAGCTGGGGTCCTCCACGCCCAAATGCTTTAATCTTTGGCTCTACGGTCTAAACTTGATGACGTGTCAATCACTGGACAGGTGAAGGGACAGCGAGAGAACTGCCTGTCCTCTGTGCTCTAGCCTGGAAATAGCATACATCACTCCCACCCAGGGCTCATTGGTCTGGCTCTGTCACACGCCCCACCTAACTTCGGGGGCCGGGATGTGAGTGAGAGTGGACGAACTCTCTGGTGAGCATCACAGGAGGCCACCCTGAGATGGATACACCATCCACAAAATTCTCACCTGTGTGACTGAGAATTAACTAGGTCAAAAGCTGACATTTTGAGTACCACTTAAAGCTTGCAGGTCAGGACACTCTATATGCAAATATAGTCAACCCTTTCTATATTGGGTTCTGTATCTGTAGCTTTAGCCAGAGATAAAAAATACTTGGAAAAAATTGCATCTGTACTGAACATGTACAGACTTTATTCTTGTCCTTATTTCCTAAATGATATAGTAGATGACTATTTCTGTAGCATCTACATTGTATTGGTTATTACAAATAATCTCAAAATGATTTAAAGTGTGCAAGATAATGTGCATCAATCATATTCTATACTACACCATTTTATAGAAGAGACTTGAACATCTGCCAGTTTTCCCATCCACAGGGACCCTGGAACCAACATCCTGTGGCTACTGGAGAAGAAATGTCCTGACTATGAAAGTCTGAGTTGGGACAGGGAAAGGAGAAACAGCACCTACTAATAGGCACAGCTTGGACTCTGTGGATTCCCATTTGCAAGAGGGATGTTGTAACACCCAGTAAAGCAAAGCAAGACAATGGGAGAAATTCCAAGAAGTTCAGATAAACAATAAAAAACATTTCCATTGTGAGTAGAGCTCAAGGTCCTTGAAGGAACTGGACACTGAGAAGCCAAGAGAGTGGTTTATTGACCCGCCAGCAACATTAAAGTGATTCTTGGTCAGCTGTGTTCACAGAAGAAGAGGAGGAGGCAGGCCAGAGATACACAGCACACACATTCTCCAGAGAACAAAGATGACATGAAATGAAAGAAAATTAAAAAGATCATCCAGTCTCCCATGTCTTTGAGCATTCTGCAAGAACCATCATTAAGTTGATTTTTAGTACCAAAAAAACAAAACAAAACAAAATGAAAAACAGTGTGAGAATGAACCACTGATGATTTTCAATACAGGAAGTTGCAGGGAGAAAGGGGAAAGTTAGCAGAGAACAGAAGGTGGAGAGAGAGCAGTAATAGTTTCCCAAATGCTGGCAATAAAACACGAATCTAAGAGGTCCACTGACCTTCAGGCAGTGTGCGTAGCAGACTCAAGAGGAAGGAGACAAAGGGATGGAAGTCATCAGGGAGAATTGGGATGCAGAGGCTAGATGCAAAGGGGGGGGGTCCCTGTGGGTGCATGAGGCATGGACAGAGAGCGAAGCCGAGATGAGCGATGCCCGGGGAGAAGAATGAGCAGGCGTGAGGGAGCTGAATCCCCCAGAAGTATTTAGCAGAGGCTGCTAGTTTGGGAGGAAGTCGAGTATTTGGAGACTCTAAATCGGTGAAAAATGTTGTATCAAACAATCTGAGTCCCAGTTTATGCTATTAATAAAAACAGTTACCATTTATTGTGTCCTTTCGAAGTGTCGCATGCAGCCCAAGTACATTAAGTACCCAACTCACTGAGCTCCTGGTGATAAAAATAAGAGGAATAACGCAGCAGATAGAGCTGGTGTCGATGGCGTTTTCTATGCACCACATCCTGCCCTGCAAGTTCTACATGGAGCTGGTTTCACTTTTGCATTAGCTCTATCTGCGAGGGCATCTTTGCCTCTCTGTGCCTCAGTTTCTTCATCTGTAAATTAGGATGGGAAGAGAACCATTGTGCAGTCCAGTGAGGCAAAGGTCAACAGCAGTCATGTGCAGGCAGGGCCAGGGCCTCCTCGTTGACTTTACTGAGAAAGAGCTCCACACTTGGGAAGAAAGAAGGGGCGGAGACAGGCCCGACCAAGGAGGCAGGGGTGAGGAGGTGAGAGGGCAACTGGCTCCAGCCAGTTGGATCCAGACGAATGGTTCCTCTGCGTGTTTAGTTTTCCATGACATTCCTGTCCACTAGGTTGTACCTAAGGAAACTTACAGGGCTGAGACAGAACGGATATTGGGTTTCCTGACTCCTGAGTACTGGAGGAGGTTTAGCCAGCGGTGGCGTTGCGCTCTGGGGCAGGTGGAACCAGCGGGCGGCGGTGAGCGCCCAGCCAAGGAGAAGAGTAAGTATGTCCTGAAGGTTACGTCTCAGCGATGGGTTTCCCCAGGAGCACGCAGTTGAGTGCCTGAGGTCTTGATCCTTTATTTCCCAAGAGGCGGGGAAGAGTCGTGCAGTTTGGCAGCCTTTTCCAGAAAGGAGCAGGCCACCTCCATTCCTTCCACCACACACATTTGGAAGCCGAAGGCTTGAACTATTACAATGTTTCCCTCTGATAACCAAGAACAAGCACCTCTCACTGTAGCTGACCCCCTTGGTTTCTTGGGGTGCGGGCATTAACTGCTTAGCTCCTGTTACACCCCTACTGAGGGCTGCGGTGATCACTTATAACAAGCGACCAAGAACTGTACCTGTTCTTCCCAATGCAGCGTCGTTTACTGTGTCCTGATGCAGAAGTAGCTTCCTAGGGCTTGAACTGACCAAGATTAGCAGTGCCTTTCTTACATTAAAAGCAGGGGAGGGGAAAGGCTTCCTGGAAAATCAGTCAATTTGTAGGCTCCTCAAACCAAAGGAGAAGTAGCAGTCCATGACGTTTAGGAAATATGAGACCATTGCACCAAGACTTATGGACAAGAGTGTTTAGTAGAATATCATTTATAATGACAAATAATTGGAAACAACCAAACATGCGCACCAGTAGCAATTGACTAAATCAAGATAGAGTCAATGGTGGAATATGTACACTTTACATGATATTCACGTGCATTTATCCTGGCAAGGGGTTTGTGATATCTAAGGAAGAAACCAAGTCACAGAGCAGGGCCTAGAGTCCAGAAGTGTTTATGGGCATCTAGCTTAGAAAGAGTTTGTAACAACACACAGCAAGATGTCACCACTGGTTGTTTGAGGGAGGTGGGAGGGTTTAATGTAACTTTTCTTTCTTAATTTTTGATTTTTCTGTAATGAATAGGATTATTTTTTTAAAAAGTCATGGTTTCTTTTATATCAGAAATCCGAAGTATAAGTAAAGAGCAAAATAAAAGGTAGAAAAATCACAAGTAGGGAGAGAGATCTTTCCCAAAGGGGAAGGGGATTAAGAGTTGGGGAGGACTGAAAGGAGATGAAAAAAGAAATTCAGATGTGCTACGTACCAAGTCCATGAAAGGAATGTAAACACTATGTACTGTGAACAAGGACTGATTTAAAAAATTATTAATAAATTCTTCAAATTGCATTAAAAAATCCATCCATTTAAAAAGTAAATGTCCCCTGAATTGTCCAGGGTTTTTTTTTTTTTTCGCCCAAATCAAGATGGCACTATTCTCTGAGGTACCTGATGGGGAAGAAGAAAGGCCACTTCCGTCATGCATTCATGTTACTCTGTGCAGACTGCAGTGAGTCCCATGGTGGTTCTGGAGAGGAAAATGTGTACAAGGATTTAGCTGACTGGTTGTGTCTGTGAGAGAGAGAGGTGGGCAGGGCCAACCCCTTGCCTTGATGATTAACCCATGTAATCACAGATTGATTTTCCTAGTCTAAACATTTACACTAGAGTCGCTTTCAAGGTAGGCAATAACTTACCCTCCCATAGCCCACCTCCAATCCTAGTCCAGTGCCTGACACATAGTAGGAGTGATAATACTCATATGACCCATGAAATTATGTTTTGAGCCTCAAATATTTGTAGGACTTGATGGATATGGCCTGAAGAGTCAGACTGACTTGGATCCAAGTACTGGTTCGCCACATATGAGCTATCAGACCCTCAGTTTCCTTTAGTGTAATATTGACATGATATATATGCATTTTATCTCCCCAGCCCCCTTCTCTACCCTCAGCCACTAGTAACCACCACTCCACTTTCTACCTTACAAATTCAACCTTTTTGTACTCCACATATAAGTGAGATCTTGCAGGATTTTTCTTTTTGTAACTAGCTTATTTCATTTATGATAATTTCCCCCAGGTTCATTGTGCTGTCCCATACACAGGACTTCCTCCTTTTCTAAGGCAGAGTAGTACTGCACTGTACACACATTTCCTTTGTCCACTCATCTGTTGATGGGAATTCAGATTAGTGCCACCTCTTGGCTATTGTGACTGGAACTGAAGTGAAAACCAGAGTGCAGAGTCCCTTCACCATGCTGATTTCATTTTCTTTAGATGTATACCCGGGAATTGTTGGACCGTATGGTAGTTCTATTTTCCCTTTTTCAGGACTCTCCATACCGATTTCCATAATAGCAGTACTAATTAAAGGGATGCTAACAATGGTCTCGCAAGGTTCTTGTAAGGATGAGATTTAATCATTTCAACATGTTTTCATGGGCTTCACCTTAAATTTGAACCTTCGAAAACTCTTTAGGTATTGGCCCATCTTAAAATCCATCTGGGGCTGGGGATTTAGCTCAGTGATTAGAGTGCTTGCCTTGCAAACACAAGGGCCTGAGTTCGATCCCCGGCACCACAAAAAAAAAAAAAAAAAAAAAAAAAATCCATCTGTTGAAGCTGCTCTGCATAACCCACATTTCCAATAGCCTTCTCGGGACCAGCACAGTAGCATCCCAGCATTCTTCCCCAGAGTGCTCACCCCTGGCTGTTGCCAAGGACATGGGAAGAAATTGTGTTTAACGGGAGTTGGTGGACTATTAAGTAGCCTTATCTCCACCCAGCATCTCCCTGTAAATGAGCCAAGGCTCCCAGCGACTGTGCAAGAGCTGGAAATGTCCAGGGCCTTAAAATAGCAAACTGCTTTGAAGAAACCCATCTTCCTAATGGAAAAAAAAAAAGAACACAGAAGAAAAATGACTGTCATTTATATATAGTACAAGCTTCAACACGTGACAAAAGTTAGCATTGCTGATTTGCAATTCTCTTCAGAAACTAGCTGTGTGCACCACTTTCAAGGAGGCTAAAGATGACAGATAGCACTGACCAGGTGACTACAGTCCTCCTGCAGGTGTCCCAGGGCCACACCACAGAGTGGCTCTCCAGCTACCACATGGCCTTGGTCTCCAACGCCGTCATCTAAGCACAAGTTTTGTGCAGTGAGCAGAAGGACCATATGAGAGCGGCAGGTAATGGGGTGGAAAACTGGTCCGTGTTCTGCTCTTTGCTTTTACTAACATGGTTACAAAACCAAAAAAAAGAAAATTAAAAATTAGGGACCGCAGGTAGTTACTACAGCCAGTGGCCACAGTGCCAGTGTGTGTGTGTGTGTGTGTGTGTGTGTGTGTGTGAATTCTCCCTGACCAAGACTGTGCAACAGTCACCTGTCTTGTACCAAACCTGACAACGTGTGCTCCCGGGTATTATACTGTGAAGTAAAGGGTGTGTAGCCAGGCCCACTGATTAGCATCCTATCCTGTTTGCTTCCAAAGACTTTTAGATTGATAGAGGGTATTAATAAATCTGTTCATTTTCAAAGGGAAAAGATTTGAGCTCCAGAGCTGCCTGGCCCTTGCCCCTGGGCCCCAGCAGCAGAGGTCACGGTGATGGCACTGTCCCCTCCCTCCTGCTGTGGCACTGGCTGTCCTATGACTGACCGGGAAGTCAAGTGAGTACCCAGGTGAAATGCGGCCTCCATGTGTGCTCTGCTGGGAGAAAGCCCTCCGAATCCCCTCTGATGGGAACCGGCCTGGGGACACTGGCAGGGCGGCTCCGCCACCCTCTAGGTAGGCACAGAAGGCTGATGTGCTGCCCTGTTTTGTCTCTCTGGTGAAGGTTCGAATGGATAATCACCCTGAATGGGGATCAGACCAGTCAGACAAAGGAGCTCTGAGGCTGGCCTGTGTGGGAAAATGGTCACCGATCTTTTTTTATTTTTATTTTTTGGTGCTGGGGCTCAAACTCGGGCCCTGGACTGATCTTGTTTTATACTCTACCTACATTTCTGGTAGCAGAGCCTTCACTTCCATTAGACCAGTTGGGCACAATGCTGTGTGTTCTAATCCTTTTACCATCTTACCCAAACGAGAGAAAATCGGTGCAAATGAAGGGGAGGAGGAGAGGGAGGGAGGGAGGAAAGAAAGGAAGGAGGGCAGAAGAAGAACAGACAACAGCAAAGAAGGAAGAGGGTTATTCTGAAGGGGGCAATTTTTAAATCCTGACTTTACAATTTGCTGAAAGTGAATGTAACATTAAAGCAAAACCTGGTCACTGCTCTAGGAGGAGACAAATTCTAGTCTGAAGTGACCTGTTTTAAAAACCTTGAATCTCTTATTTTGAGAACAAGGCAGTCACAGGTACCGTGTGATTTCTCTACAGAGCACCAAGTGTGGCTAATGGAGGAGATGGCTCAGTCTGCAGAGAATCAGAGCCAGAGGTTAGTCTTAATGTCCCTATCTTTTTTTTTTTTTTCCTTTTTTTGTGCCGGAGATCAAACTCAGGGCCTTGTGCTTGCAAGGCAAGCACTAACCACTGAACTAAATGCCTGGGCACTATCTTTATAGGAGTGCATGGGACGGGCCACGCCACGCAGCATGGACGCTAACCCTTCCTGCATGAGCCAACACTCACAGCCTACCAGAATGTTTGAAAACACGTTGCAATGGTTTTCTATTCTTGCATAACAAATTGCCACATATTTAGCTGTTTGAAACAATGTGCATTTATTATCTGTTTTCATAGGTCACTAGTAAGTCCAGGCACCACTTGACTTGTTCTATGGTCAAGGTCTCAAAAGCTACCAGTAAGTTATCTTCCATTTTCTATTGCTGTCACTAGGTACTGCGGACTAATTTGTAAAGAATAGAGGGGTGTGTGTGTGTGTGTGTGTGTGTGTGTGTGTTTCTTATAGTTTGAAAAGCTGGATAGTTCAAGAGCAGGCAATCATATCTAGTGACATCCTTCTGTTTGTGGGGACTCTACAGAGTTGCAGGGTGACGTAGAACATCACATAGTGAGGCTGAGTATCATAGCTCATGTCTCTTTTCTTATTAAGCCACAAACCTATAGGACTGGGACCCCACCCTATGGCCTCATTTAATCTAAATCAGCTAATTACCATAGTCAGATTAAGTTTCTACTCTCTGGATACTTCACTATGGGGATCATATTTCAACAGAGGTTTTGATGGGGATTTCAAGCCATTGCGTAAGTGGTCAGGCAGGCTGTGTTCTCACACGGAGGTTCCAGTAGGGAAGCATGTGTTTCCAAGTCCAATCAGGTTGTTGTAGGAATTCATTTCCTTGAGGCTGTATGACCTTGTACCACCCTTTTTGTGGGTTGGAAGCTGAGAACCACTCGAGTTCTTTGCCATGTGGATTTCTCCACATTTCCATGTACTTCAGGCCTTCTAGAAAGAGCTCCAGTGTTAGTATCATTGTGGAGTCTTCTGCAAGGGACCGTGATGAGTTAGAAAGAGGAATAAGTGTACACAACAGCATGAACACCAACAGGTGGGATCATTGGGATCACTTTGATCACTCTGGCCTTCCAAGGATTCTCTCCTAAGTCCGCTAAATCTGTGACCAACTGTCCCAGCTTGCACAAGACAGTCCCGACTTTAGCAACAAAAAGCCCACATTCCAGGTCCAGGAAACTCCTCAGTTCTGGGAAAACGAGGACAGTTGTCCAATCTAAGAAGATTCTAGAGCTTATTTAATTTCTCTTGGACCAATATTAGGGACAGAAGTGAAACTGAAAAGGTTTCATCCAGATGTTGTTGAGCTGCTCTCTGAGGAGCCTTTGTGGACCACTGAGTTGACGGAGGCAGTGGGGTGATGTAGACTGGTTGGGTTCTTCAGCTCCTTCCCACCATTTCTCCACCAACCAAACCAGCTCCCTGCCTACGCGTACATGTTGGATTCTGTGTAATTTGTCATGTGAGGTATGGTTTCCCTGGCCGAAGGTTAATGCCTTAACAATCTGATTTCATACATGAAAAGCCAAGCTCTATCAAGGCATTGGAGAATCCAGCACCACTCAAAAGAGCTAAGCATTTCTTACCCAACTTTTGCATACATAGTTCTGGGCAGCAAAAGAGAGTTTGAGTTTTTTGTTGTTATTGTTGTTTATTTGATTTTTGTTTTTTAAAGAAAATACTAAATACTATCTATAGGGAGTCTCTAGTTGTACTGGAGAAGACCAAGCTAGGTCTAGGTCATACTCACCTTGATAGCTTTATCTGAAGCGATTAGTTACCAAAAAGTCAAAAATGGCGATTTCAGATACCTGGAAGTGGTCATTTACTTTAGAGCAACATGGTGTTTCAAAACAGCACAGAGACAAATGTGGCTCTCCAAGGATGAATATGCAGGTCAGGTCCAAGGCAGGATCTTTCCAGTCTTTTCAGGATAAAACACAAGGCAGTGTTTAACTTACTGGAGACAGAGCTTATAAGCACTGGGAGGAGGTGAGTTTAGGTAGCTGGCAAAAAGCGCAAGACAAGGTTAATGCAGACGAGCAGAGTGGTGGTTTCAGACAATGTTAGGAAAGGTGGTACAGCCCACTAATCATCACAGCTCTGCTTGCCGTGGCCAGCCATGTCCTACAAACCATTCAAACCAAGTAGTAACTTTATGCCTACTGGCAAGAAAAAGGTGCAACGCGATAATTTATTTCTCCACCTGGCCACCCAGGGAGATTTCTGTCATTTGACACCATCCAGTTCATGTTAGCTGACAAATGGTTCTCATATCTTGGAATGCTAATCATGAAGCAGTTTTATTTGCTTGAACACCATTCCTCATTAACTCGAACTGAGCCCAGTGGGTTGGAAATAGGGTGGAGGACACAGTGTTGATGAAAGTATGAAGCTATTTGTCCAAGGTTACTTGGTAGAAGACCTTTGCATAAGGGCCTTGCTTCCCTGAAGTCCTAGACACTTGTATGCTGGTCCTAAGAGCAACCACAATAGTCAGAACAGCTCCTGAATCTTAGCTATCAAAATATATTCAGATAGGTACGACTTCAGGTTGTCAAGTTCATAGTTGGAATGCATTACTAGTTCACATAGTGTTTCAGAAGGAGCTGAAATGTCCATCGTTGCATATTCTCCATGAGCTGTCATTAAAATATCAGAAGGTATAAGCCTACACGAATAAAGGCGATGCAAGAGAGAGAGACAGACAAGAGTTTTTGGCAATAGTTTGGAAGAGAGATGTAGGAGTGTAAACAAAGAAGAAGAATACAGAAAGCCACCGGCCAGAGGATGAGCCATGAAGGAGGCTCAAGGAGCAGAGGGAGCCTTGTAACTTACTTGCGAGAACATTATTTCAGGGGACAAAAGAGAAAATTTTAAATGTATAAATATATTTAGAGAAAAAGAAAGTTCCACCTCTAAAAATGAGCAAAAGAAGATATGTGTGAGCAGAACATAAGAAAAAGATCTTGGAGTTTAAAATTATGATTGCTAAAATAAAAACCTATATCGAAGGCACAATAGATAAAACTACAGAGATATCTCAGAAAGCTTTTTAGTGGAAGAAATGTAAGAAAATGTAAGTGATATTGAGTATTAATTCAAGAAGTCGATCATCAGGATGGATAGAAGTTATTGAAATAGAGAATAGTGAAAATAGAACGTAGAAATTATCAATAATTAATAAGAGAATTTTCCAGATCCTTCAAATGGGAAGAGACATCAAGTGCTGCCCATATGAATAAGAAGAATTGCCACTAGACATAGCATGAGAAATTTTAGAATACTAAGAATAAACAAAGTTCCTTAAACTTTACAGAAACAAAAAACAGAAGACCGGGTGTTGGAAGATAATGTATCAATGCCTTAATTCAGAGATGATTTTGAACCTAGATTTTTATACCCAGCCAAACTTTCAGTTAAGTGCTAGTAATAGAGCCATTTTAGATATGCAAAGGTTCAAAAATATTTCCTTGTGCTCTCTTGTTGAATGAAAATACAAGATTTTATACCAGTAAAAGGAAGTAGTTAAACCGAAATGTCTGTCTGTACACTGGAGACCCAAAGGATCCTGTCAAAGGCCCAGATCCCACAGCAATGTCCGTGCAAATCCGTTTCAGGAGGCTGGAGGACCCTCGATGGGAGATATGCACAGGAAGGGCCCGAAGGCTAGTGCTGGAATCTGAAGTGTCTGTGCCAGAAGGCTGAGGGATCTGCACTGGAAGCCAGGAGATGATGCCCAAGATAAAGATGAGAATTGAAGCTCCCTGAAGAAAGAAAACAGCCAAAGATCTTTCAAAGAAAAACAGCAGGAGTTCCTCCAAAGAAAAGCAGTCACCATGAAGCTCCTTCAAGGAAGATCAGCTCCAGTCCTTCCCTTCCATTCTCCTTTTATACTGTTGTGCCAAAAACAATCCTCTTCCAAGTGGGTCTTCTATACCCAGAACCACACTGACTCAATTCAGCTGGGTGTTCCCCACTCAAGTTGACAATTAATTAATTACCGCCACATACTCCAATGCTTTCTAAGAGGAAAATCATCACCAAACCTATTCCAGTGTACAGCCCATGACCACAGCTCCAGGGAACGCGGAGGGATATTCTAACAATTCAGACATTCTGCTCCAGTGGTACTAGGAAGCTTTTAGGAGTCATACACACAGCCCAAGTAAAGAATCAGAATTTCTCCATTGTATGGCGGGTCAAAGAGAGCTTGAGGAAAGAGGGTCTTGGTGACCTTTGCAATGCCTTCCAGATAAGCACACAAAAACTAATATGCTTGCCACACAAAGACAACTCCAAAATATACCTCCTAGTTGCCACCTCCAAAATGTTGCCACCCATGAGTCTTCTTTATTGGAAGTTCCAAAGCCTTGTACCACTGCAGGTAAGCCGGGCTTTATGCCCTACTTCCTATGGAGACTTTGTTCTCTAGCTTCTTTATGTATAAAATGGGAGTAGGGAAGGATATGGCTCGATCAACCCCTGGTAGGGTTTGAATGTGTCCCACAGAAGTCCATGTCTGGGAATTTAATTTCCAAATTCACATGTTGCTGGTATTTGGAGGTGGGGCTTTGGGGAAGTAATTAGGATGAGCTGAGGTCACGGAGGTGGCAACCCATTATGGGCTTCGAGGCTTTATAAGACTCCTGCTTCCTGTCCTGGGGCCGTACTGTCCCACTCAGCCAGACATCCCTTACCAGAGATTCCACCGTGTTTTTGGATTTACCAGGCTCCAGAACTGTAAGAAATAAGTCTCTGGCCATTGTGAATCACCCAGTTTTAAAGTATCCTGTTAAAACCACACCAAATGGACTTAAGACCACTTCTAGTGTCCCTGCCAGCTCTGACAGCCCTGGATTCTGCGCTCTCCAAAGGTGAGAATGTTCCGGAACACCCTAGCTTCCCTCAGGTGAGACGGTAAAAGACAGGCATGGACGAGATGAGGCTTCTCAGACCCCAGGCCGAAGACAGACCCTGAGCTTTGTCCAGACCGATTCCTCTGTCTTTCTAGGGAAGGGAAGGAGAGCCATTCATCAATGTGGAGGCTTCACAAAAGCACGGGAACAAATATGCAGTTCTTAACAAATACTCAATTTACCCAGAAGTGCTCGGCTGCCTGTGGGGAGCAGGCTCTTTGCTGACCCAGATAAGCAGCCCGGGGCCCTGTGATGTTGGCGTGAGGTACTTCAAGGTGCCTCTCGCTGCAGGCCACCGGGAGGCTGGGTGGCCCCGTCCAAACACAAACACGCTGGCAGTGGTGTGCCTGCCTCCACCGACGCGAACACAAAGGCGAGTTTTCAGCTAATAAGATCCTCTGGTGTTTGTAGCACTAAGCAGGTAAGGTCATTAGAGCTCGTCTTTAAATACATTTTCCCCCTCATTCTGACAGAGTAAAAAATAGGTTGAAGGAACTGATGTTATTCCCCATTTAAGTTAATTCAATGGAAGGCAGATTTTTTTGTGTTTTCTTTATGCGTGTGTGGACGGGATGGGGCAGGCCTGGGGGAAGGAGAGTTTTGAGATGATGCTGTGGGTCCCTTGGCTAAAGAAGAAAAATGTTGGGCTTGAAATGGTTTCCTCTAGGGGCTGTTTGTGGAATCAAAACGCCTCTCTGGTTTGCAGTTCTGAAGCCCACCACTGTGACTTACAAAAAAAGCACTTTCAATTTAGAGGGGAAAAGTCTACAGCTCCTGGAGTCCCAACTCAGTGCAGCAAAGTGCTGCTGGAGGATGTGAACACCGAAGATGCGGGTTTCAAACACCGTCCTTGATCTCAGCATCATCCGGGCGGTGTCCCTTCCCCCGGGGGAGGAGGGTTGACTGCAGGGTGTCGCTGTGAGGCCTGGATGGAAGAGGAAGGACAAAGGAGGCCAGTCCCAGGACGAGGGGAGGACCCCAACGTGCTCTCTAATAAGCTGTGATCCTGCAAATCAAAGTCTTGTCCTCAGCCTCTCCCGTCCTCCCGCACTTTGTCAACTTGTTTCTCCTGGGAAGGCTCAGTGCTTTGAAGGATGCTCAGGTTAAGTCTGTTTACACCACCACCAGAAAGGGGGCATGTGGATAAATGATTAGTCCTCCTCCCCTCCTCTACCCAGGACCCTGTGCCCACTAGGTTTCTTGGTCTGTGGGGACCTGCCCCCGGACCTCACTCAGTCTTCTGGGTTCCAAGTGATTGACTACTGAATTGTTTAATTAATTTGACAAATAGTTTTTGGATCTACTGTGTGCCATGAGCTCAACTGACCTCAGTGGACTAAAATCACACAGATCTCTCCCATCTAGTGGAGGGAGATGGGCAATGAAGAAGGTAAATAGGCACATTCGCGTAGGTTATCGGGTAAGAGATGCTACAGGAACAGAGAGTAGAACTGCGAAGGAGAAACGGAGGAGTGAGCAGGATGCTCTTGGCTTGCTGAACTCCTTTAAGAAAGGGACACAGGGAAGTGAAGCCCCAGGAAGCAGAGCCGACGCCTCCAGGCACAGGAAGCATCTGGAAGCAATGGCCGCATGGCGGGGTGCATCTGGGGTGCCCAAGGGACAGAAAGGAAGCTGGTGACTAAACAAGATAGTGTTCCAGTGGCCAAGGGAGAGTCATGGAGAGAGTCAGAGGGGTCCTATTGCATATTAGAGGCCACTGTGAGATTGTCAGCTCTGATTCCGAAAAAGGTAGGAACCCCAGGAGAATTTTATGCTGAAGAATCCCATGATCTAACTTTAAAAACATGCTGGTTCTGTATTAAGAATAGAAGGCAAGAGAGACGGGCAAGAGGAAGAGAGAGATGATGGAGTGAGGTGATAGGCAGCAGAGGTAGAGGTGGGAAGTGCTCAGTTTCCAAATACAGTCTGAAGATGGAACTAAGGAGCCTTTTTGTAGGGGGTCGGGGGTTGCCTGAGAAGAAATTTTTCCGGAGAAGATCTAGAGTTTTGTTTTAGGTGTACTGAGTTTGAGATGTCTATGACAGGTGTCCAAGTAGAGATATTGGGCATGCAATTGGAGATACTAAGTCTAAAGCTCTGGAGAGATGTCCAAGCTTCCAATATAAATTTGGGAGTTGTTTGCATACACATGATATTTTAATGCCATGAAACTGGGTGTGTGAAGATGGAGAAGAGAACAGGATCCTGAGGTGCTCCAACATTAGGAGAAAGAGAAGAACCTGCAAAGGAGGGTGAGTTAGAGCCAACCTGTAAAGTAGGAGTTTGTGGGATTCTTGGAGCCAGGTGAAGAAGGGAATCCCAGTCAGCTAGACAATCTACTGTGGAAAGATGAAGACCAAGATGGTGTCATCTTTGACCAGTATGGAGGGCACTGGTGGCGTAGATATGAGTGATGTTGAAGGAGTACAGAGGCCAGAGCTCAGCTGGATTGAAGCTAGGAGAAAAGGAGAGGAGAGGAGCTGCTAATAATACAGAAAACTCTTTTGAAGGTTTTCACTGCAAAGGAGGTCAAAGAGTTGGAGCATCAACCAGCAGAAGAAATAAGGCCGTGGTAGGTTTCTCTTTTGTCTGGCTTGAATTTATTTGGTTTGATTTCAGTTTACCACAGGAAAAAAATGTAGCAATAAGCAGTCAACTAGACAATATGTGGAATATTCGCCATGTACCCAGCACTGTGCCAGACACAGAAGGAGAAACAGAAATAGAAACTATTTCTTTGCCTGCAAGGATTTTATAGCCCAGTTGGGGGTAGAAATTATTTAGAAAAAAGAATCAGGAAGCCACAGGCATACCTGATAGAGATGGCCCCCAAATAGGATGAAAGTGAGGACTGTATGTGTTGGTGTGTCATGGGTGTTCAGAGCGAGGGAGAGAGGACATTTGGCCAACTCAGTGGGTGACATTGATTGATCGACTCCTAAGTGCCTTGACAGACAGACAAGCACTTAGTTATATAACAGACAATATTATAAACTTGTTTCGAGAACTTTCATGGTTCCATCTGCATCTTTATTGCTCAAGTGATGAAATGTTAACTAATTCTGGAGCTACCGATTGAGCACCTACTATGTGGAAGGAACTTTTCACATTGCAAGGAAGCTCAAATGCATCCCTGCTCTTTATGGTCTGTCTTAGTTAGATTTTCTAGAGTCAATGGTTTGTAAAAGAGCAGATTTAATAAAGAACATTTATAAGTTACAATATTCAACCACAAGCCAAATGCAGGAAGAGTGCCGAATGTCCATCTAGGCACTGGAGACCCGAAAGATCCAATCAAGGGCTGGGAGCCCACAGCACTGTCCCGTGTACGTCCGTGTCTGCAGATGATGGCTGAAGAAATCTTCACTGGAACCAGGAATCTTTACTGGAATCTTTACTCTGCTCGCAGCAGAGATGACAAACAGAGCTCCTCCGAAGCAACAGCAGCCGCCCTCGACCACAGCAAGGCCTGGAGCTCCTTCCTCAACAAGAACAGCCGAGGTCCCTTTGGGAGAACCAGCCGCAGCAGAGCTTCTCCTGGGAAACAGCCCACAACTAGCTTCTGCTCCCACTCTGCCTTATGTTGCGTCAGCAGCAATCCTCAGGTGGATCCTCTACACCCAGCATCACACCAGCTCGGTCCAGCTGGGTGTTCAGGCTCAAGTTGACCCCATTAAATCCGCCACACGGCCCAGTAGGAAAGCAAGACAAGGACATCAGTGGTGTGGAGGTGCTCACGAATGGGCAGTTGTGGACTGTGGGACCAGGACAGGAGAAACTCGCCTTCCGTGTTCTTCCCCTCTGTCCCTATTCAAATGTGCCCCCCGCCCCCGTTAAACTGAGAAAAGCATCCCTCAAAGTGCCATTATATTTCTAGGGTTTCCTTTCATTTTTGAAGCACAGTTGGATTAGTGAGTAAATGGACATGAGGGAGGATATTCTTGAGGGCTCAGTAAGGGCAAATTCTTGAGTGGAGTCTACCAAACATTATCTGGAATACGCTTTTGATGATTCTGAATCATGTCATGGTGGCCAGAATAGTTCTAAAGCTGACAGATTAATTACAGTCCTCTTCAGCACCCTGGTGTCCCAGTTAGAATGGAAAATTCTTGTTGGTCAACATGTATGGAGAGGTCCCAGTAATGTCTAAGATGGTAAGTCAGTTCTTTCTATCGGACTCTGAAATGTTTCTCGGGGTTTCTGGTGAAAAATAATACGTTTGCTCTTTTGGAAGCATAAGAAAGATCAAAACAAGTAATTATGCTGTGTTACAAAGACCAGCTGAGGCAGTACGAGGACCATCTTCCTACCACAGTTGTCCGCAATCTGTTCTACGGGGAAGAAGAGACACTTTGCCCTTTGGATTGATGCCCACACCAACCCAAGCAGAGCTGTCTCCCTTCTTCCTTCTGACTAACACCAGGAGGAAGTGTTGGGTTTGGGTTTTGGATCCCCGAAGAACACCTCAGTAGCCAGTAATACTCCGCCCAGAGACTAAGTCAGAACCTCCAAAGTATTGGCTATGAAAGTGTCCACCGGGTGGACAATGTGAAGTTTTCAAGATTTTTTTTCTCCCCTAGGAAAATACAAATATTACAGCTTACCCTCCTGAGGCATGGCAGAGAGTAAATGTATTCACAAAGCAGAAGAAAGTCCTGGTTCTCAAGCCCTGTGCAACGTGTTTGGGGCAGAAGCACAGAGCCTCAAACAGCTGGAGATCTAGGAAGGGGTGCAGACTCACACATGGATGTCTACATGAGGCTGTTTACAGCCCACAAGCAGGGAGTAGGGAGGAGAACAAAGGAACCCAGAAGCTCTCTCTTGGGCAGGGAGGGACGCTAGGACTGAGGCAGGAAAGGTGAGGAGATTTCCAGTTCTAGAAAAAGGCAGAAGAGTACCTGGTGAATGATTGGGGAATAAGGGCTCCAGGTGGAGGGGCAGCCAAAGCCGAGTCCATACGACCACCAAGGACTCACGCTGGGTTTACAATCACTGTCTCTCAGGTCTTTAGCTATCTGCCTGTTTTTCTGTAGATTAGTAGCCACGGCAGGGACAAATCCAAGCTGTGTCTGAGCTCTGTCTCCATCTTCGTGAGTGAAGAGGAGCTACAGGGTGCTAAGAGCACCCTGCTCTGATTCATCCTCAGCTCCCTCGTCCCCCACCCCTGCTACTTCTCACACCATCAGGGTAAGATGTCTACTGTGGCAGCTACTGTCAGCACCACTTTAACTGCTACCGTCTTTATTCAGGGGGCGACCTCAGGAGAGGGCTTGGCTGGTGTCCCCTAACTTGCTCTTGGAATCACAATGGTGTTGTGCGGCGAGTGAGTATAACAGGCTGAGGAGATGAGTGACTGGATCTGATGTTGAGGGGCCATGGGGGACTTTGAAGGGGATGTCCCCATGGTCGCTGTTTGTTTATTTACCTAACTTCAACATTCTCCCCGGAGCTGCAGAGACAAAACCTGCCTTATCTTCTCACACATGAAACACTGGCTAAGACACATGTCAAATGAAAATAGCCTTTTTAGTCATAGTTGGTATTTTAAAAATATTTGACAATCAGACTCTGTTGAAGTCAAATGTTTATTTCCGAGTGTCGGTTTACTTTATTTGGGGGTTAGGGACGAAGCCCCAGTGACTACTGTGTAGCAAACATCAGTCGTGACTGTAGGGAACCACAGTGTAAGCAGCTGGTACTCAGCTGGCTTTCTAGCCCCAAAGGGGAGATACTTTCAACTCTCACATCTTCACATACTGGTCACTTTTCAAACAGCCATTTTATCAGTAGTCCGAGGGCAAATCTTTGTTTTCCATTCTTTGTTGGCGCTAGCCCCCTCTCTGTTGACTCATTTTCTTGATTGACATCTTTATCTCTGTTTGTTCTTGCTTGGCAAGGTGTCTGTGGTTTAATACAAGCTGGAAGGGAAGTTGGGAGGCTATTGTAACAGTCCAGGAGGGATGACAAGGAGCCCAGCCAGGACGCTGAGAATGTGAATGGATATATGGGTGAAAAAGGGAAGTCCGAAGTGACTCCTGGTTGCCAACTCAGGGGCTGTGACATGTGTGGGAGGAGAAATGGTTCTCTGTAGAAGCTGTAGGCTTGACATTATCCAGGACATCCAGAGGAGATTTGACAGATAGCTGCTCATCTAGCACTAGGGTTCAGGAGTGGAAATGACAGCTAGGGCCAAAGATGTGCCACCATCTGCGCTGATGCTCACAGATGATAGAGTTCCAATCAACTGTCCCCTCCCCAAAAGTCTGTAATGTCACATCAGTCACCAGGGAGATGTTTATGGGGATTTATTTTAATATCAGTGTCTAAAATTTCACCTTTGGTCTTTCTGCCCAAGGCGGTAATAGCAAAACAACCTACTGAGATATTGTAAAAAGAATTAAAAATGGGAAACTGGAGAAAAACTAAAGAAAATGGAGGCACAAGTAGTTATAAATCTAAACTGCTGAGCACTGCAGCACGAACAATGGTTCTTTGTTCTCCTACTTGGCCCTGCAGCAGGACTGGGCGTCTTGAAGATCTTGGAGGAAGTCACAGATAGCAATTTTAGCAACTTCACCACCATGAATTTTCTACACAGACAATAGACTATCATAGCGCATCTGGCCCAAAGAGCCCATGGTGGCATAGCGAGTTAACATAGTCATTGGAGAAATGATAAAATCACTCTGGCAGTTGGATGGGCTGGGAAGCAGAGAGCCTGCACAGAGCATGGCGTTGGTGGCACAGTTGTCTGGAGTGGCACTTCTCTGTGACCCAGCGGCTCCAATGCACAGGGAAGTTGGAAAGCTGGAAATGCCAGTGTTGGTTCCTTTCTGGTGCCAGGGCATGCTAACAGCTGAGAAACCGCACTTCTCTCATCTTTTCAGCCAAGCCACGCTTCCGTCCACTCTTTCACCCCCACCTCCCAGGGAGACCCAGAGTCTCTCTACCACCTGCTACTCTGCAAGGCAAGGCCAGCTGCCCTGATGTGGAGAGGGAGGACGAGGCCTGAACTCCCTGAGCCTGGAAGAGGGTAGCAGAGCAGGAATGCTCCCCAGAGATGAGCAGGATCACCCACAAGGAAGGGCGCAACACTGCCTTCCCTCCTAGAGCTGAGGGCTATGGAGACCCATTACTGGTCCCCTTGTTGTTGCTGTTTGGGGGTCCTATTATAAACCCATGGAGACTTTGTGTGTGGAGTAGAGGGTGCAAATCCACACTTACAAAGTTGGTTTGAGGGACAATGAGAAAATATAAGAAAGTAACTTTATATAGTATCCAATACATGCCTGATACATGGTAGTTATTACTTGGTGAGCATAGAGAAGTGGTTAAGGCCACCCCTCTGACCTGGGTTCAGATACAGTGGTACCCTTCACCAGTTATGAGAATGGGCAAGTTATGTAATTTCTAGAGCAGCAGTTTTACAGCCTTTAAAATTTGGTTGCCGATATCTACCCCATTGGGTTATTGTGGGTTTTAAGATCAGATAAAGCATGTAAAAGGCTTTAATTTATGGTAAAATTAGTACTGAGTGTATTATTTTTGGAAATACTTGAAGAGAATGTTCATTTCATGTTATAAATTTCCAGAAAAAATACTTCTTAATGGCTCAGAAGCAGGTTTTGATTGGACCATACACAGCTCTCTAACCTACATGTTAACCTAGATGGAGGTCCACAAATATTTTCTTTAAAGGCTGATGGAATAAAGTATTTGGGTTTTGTGAACCATACAACCTCTGTCCCAACAATTCAACTTCTCCATTTGTATTAGTCAGCTTACATGCTGGGATGAAATACCTGACACCTGAAAATTAAAAAAGAAGTTGATTTTGGCTCATGGTTTCAGAGGTCTCAGTCCATGGGTAGCTGGTTCCCAGGCTGTGTGGTAGAAGTTCATGGTGGATGATGGTTGCTTACCTCTTAGTACCTAGAAACCAGAGAGTTAAAGAGCCAGGATCAGATGTAATCCCCAAAGTAATGCCCCATGACCTATCCAGACACACCCAGAAGTCTGCTTTGCTAATCTCCTGGTCGTTTCTCAAGCCAATCAAGTTGACAGTCAAGTTTAACCAGCACAAGCCCACTCCTTGTCAATGTGATCCCCAAAGCACATTCCTTTAAGCCATACTTAATCTCCAAATAGTGATAATCACAAGATCATACTTAGGCCTAACACGATGTAACTATCCTGCATACAGCACAAAATGTTCTAACTCCTTCTCCAAAGACTCAACAGTTCCAGCATGATTCAAAAGGCCAATTCCCAAATCTCCCCTGAGATGCAAGGCAGAGTCTTAGGTGTGAAGTTCTGTAAAGTTTAGAGAGTACATTACACATTCCCAAGATGGAATGACACAAGGTAAATGTTCTCATGCCAAAAGGGAGAAATGGGGGATAGAAAAGAATCAGATCATAGTGAGACTGAAGTCTTGAGGCTCTGTGTCCTGCATCTGGGCACATGGTAGCACGATAGAAGCTCCCAAACCCTTCTCTGAAGTGATCAAGTTGACAAAGAAGATTAAGCATTGCACCATCACAGGTTAAAAGCAGCCATAGACAATAGGTAAGAAATGGATGTGATAGTGTGCCATTAAAACTTTATAGAAAAATGCAGTGTGCCAAATTCAGCCTGCAGCCATACTTTACTGGTTCTCAGCTGAGACGGACACTGCTCTTACATGTAGATGCTTGTTTACCCAAGACAACAGAGGAAAGGGAAGAAGGACTTCATGCCCACATACTCATCCTGTACGAGGAGCCAAGTAGTAGAAATTCCACTACTAGGAAGTCACTGGACATTGCAGATGTATGCTAAGAATGTAGTAATTCTGTGTACTCAGAGCAAGTGATAGAAAAATATCCCAGGAGTCTTTCATTACATTTTAGGTGCAAGTCTTTACTAAGGAATTTCTTGGGAATCAGGAACAAGGGAAAGTAGAGGTAAGCAGAAAACAAGGAGAAGCCCAAATAAGGGACACAGACAACGTGGCCTCTGCTCAATATAATGTGTAATGGGATGGCCCACTGCTCAGGACCCACACTGAGAGGGCCTGTGGACTGTGACTCAGGAGCACCCAGCCCAGAAGAAGGGAGAGGGCGGTACCCACCATGGCTGCTTCCCACTCCCACAGACATGAGCTGCCTGCACGTCAGGGCTGTCTGTGTGGGTGGTGAGATGTTTCCACCATGTCACACCCCATAGAACACTGAGAGGTACAAAGTGGTACGGGGCCAGGTGCACCGTCAGGGTGGGCTGTCGCTGGTGCCTGCAGTGGCAGCTGTCATGGAACTGGTGGGCCATGTTCTTGGACACCCAGAAGTAAGAGTATCTAGGGAGCGAGCATTGTCTGACACATGGGAACCCCTGCCAGGAGTGTGCTCCTTACTACCAGGTATTTCCTACCGTGCTCGCGTGCACACATAGACTTCTTAGTCAATGACTTATTTCTTCATTCATTAATCAATTCATGTGCCTACTGTATACCAAATACTGCGATAGATAAGAATAATGCTGGCCTTCTGGGGCAGCCAAAGCACCATGCATATCATCTTACAGTCTTTTTCCCTGAGGTTTCCCACCCTGCCCCACACTCTGTCCATTTGGACCATTCGCCACCATTAGTCTTCCTAAGAAGTGCTGACATGCCCACCGATTTCACATCACATGGCAGGAAGGCTGTGAGTGGTTCTACAGAATAGTGCATCCCTTCCAAGGGGACAATCTCTACTACAAACTCCAGCACTATTTTGCATCACTGGCAATACCTCCTCCCGGTGTCCCCACTCCAGGGACACTCAGGCCTGTGGCATGAGGTGAGGAGCTCCCTTGTGAGCCAAAGACTGTGTGCCCACATTCTGGGAAGGGATCTGTACTACTCAGTCTCTGCAAGAAAAGCAGGCTGCAGAAGCTTGGGAATAGGGGAAGGCAGGTTCTATGGGCTAAAGAAACTGGTGACTTTTTGCATTTTGGCTTCATTGAGTCCTTGTCTCATTTGACTACAACCCACTAGGACTATGGCCAGGGCCATTGGTTGGTTGTTTCCACTTGGAGACTGAGGCTGAGAGATGAAACAACTTCCTGAAAGTCAGCCAGTACAGGGTAGTTCTCAGCTAGAGCCATGTCTGCTGTTGTTGCTGTTGTTTAGTTTTGTTTGCCTTGGGTTTTTTTTTTTTCCATTGTTGTTGTTGTTGTTTTGTTTTTCTTGGTGTTTTAAGACAGAGTTTCTCTACATAGTATTTCAGGCTGGCTTTGAACTCACAGTGATCCTCTTGCTTCAGCTTCTTGAGTGCTGGGATTGCAAGCATGTGCCACCACGCCCGGTTTTGTGACGGGCCCTCGCTGTTGTCCTAGACCTCAGCGCCACTCAGGAGCCCTTCCTGCTCGGGTCTGCCCTTTGTGCCCAGACCCATCAGCCCCTGGTCACCACCAATCTGCACTGGGCGCCAGGGAGGCAAGGGGCCTTAGGACCCAGGGGTTCCCCTGTGTGCTTCAGCTCTCTGAGTCCTGTCGGTGGGCAAAGTGCCAGTGCTCAGGGCCCACTGTCCCCTCCCATGGCCTCTCCCAGCCCCCCTCCTCCCGCACCCACCCAGAGCAAGCACCCTCCCAGTAAATTCCGTGTTTTTCCATTCCAGTGAGTGTGGCCTTTACTTTGATTTGGGCACAAGCAGCTGCAGGTGCCTCAGGTCATCATGTGCTGTCCCCCTCGCCCACTGCAATGTCATCCATGTTTACTTGCTGCTCTGGACTTTAGATTCTGTCAGCATGCCAATCGGCGGGGCCCGCCAGGCACCACAGCTGACAGTCAAATCTGTGAAGCCGAATCCTTCTTCTGGAAAAAAGGGCTAAAGAGGTTAATACACTCAAGTCAGGATAAACACACCAGCTGTTAGAATTTCTAATATTTAATATCATTATCAGATAAATAACTCAGGAAGAAATCACACACACACACACACACACACACACACACACACACACACATACACGCACACACCCTACAGCATGCTGCTGCCTTTACAGTGGTTAAAAAGAATATTAATAAATGATCTTAAAAGCCTCTACAATGGGGTAATGGCTGGGACACAATTAAGGAGCATTTGCATAGATCCTGCTTCTGCTCCCTACGCAGAGACACCCTCCCGTCAGCCCTGGAGAGAGGGATTGGGGGAGCAGAAGGAGGGAGGGTGGGAGCCCACAGTAGCGACTCCCTGCTTCAGTCTGCTAGCTCTGTGACCTTTGGTTTTGCTTTGGATGGTCGATCTCCCTCTATTACCAAATAGCCCGTACTTCTCTCTACCTGCGCAACAGAAGATGAATCTGCTCTGTTTAAGGGAAATATGTGTTCAGACAAACCTTGGTATTAGTAACCTCTTTTGTGGGAAATGGACTGCTTAACTGACCACTGAATTATGTTTTACTCTTTACTCCTCCATCTACTTTGTGCATCCATCTTAGCCAAAAAAGCGATCAACATCTATTTTTCTTTTATGGTTCTAGCCTTCTAGAACCATTCTCTGAACATACACGCTAGGGCCGCGCAGGACAGAATTTGAACGGCTTGTTAACTGTGTCAGGAAATCGTGGTCCACTTTTTTTTTTACCCCAGATCCCTGGCTTCAGTTCACCTGGGCTACAGGAAGAGATAATGATGATCATCGCATTTCGCAGGGGTGGGGGGAACATGGGCTAATTTTTTAAGGCTCCAACAAAATGTTTTCCAGGTCACAAAGCATTGGATGAAATGAGCTCCATATCTAGTTTATGTTGAATATTATAAGGGAAGCTGGTCTCAGTAACTCTGTGAAGGTTCCATGAGCATTTTTTTTTTTTTTGAGATAAAGCCTTCATTTCAAGGGGCCAGGGTTGAGCTTTTTCCCTTCTCATCAAGCAAAAACCTGGCATCCTGTTTGTCTGTCCAGATGTATTTTTGTTTGGATTTTTACACTGTTTGACTGAGATCAAGTCATGAATTTCTGCACTCTGGATGGGCAGAGGAATGACAATTTATGAAGTCTGAGGATGCGTGTCGTTCAGCTCAAAAGCACAGCCAGACTGATTTGGTGACAGAGGATGTGCAGCACGGCGTGGCCGCGACGGCCAGTATCTGGGGCAATTTCTCTTTTACAAACTTTTGAAAACCAGCTCAGGGAGAGCACAGTTTTAATCATCTCTTACATCCAGAACTATGTATGTGGGCTGGATCACAGGGAAAGAATCCCAATAAGTGAAAATAGGCTCCATTCTGATTAGACTGGCGCAGCAGTTTTCCTGTTGACAGCACATTTCTCTCAAGCCTGCCACGATGGCCAGACTGTCCGAGCGCTTTCCAGGTAATACTGGGATGGTGGACACACACATGGCTTCTGTCCACACATCCATCTTTGGATCATTTTTAAATTCCAAATGACTCGGCGCTCCCTCTGCTTGCCCTCTGCCCAGCTTCCCAGGTGCCCTAACACATGTTTCAAGTGTATAGAATATGGGCGGCCAGGTGGGCAGGACGAGGGGAGGCTGGTGGTCTCCCAAGAGACTCCTGACAGAGGGCGGGAAGGTGTCGCTGAAGTGCCCCACAGAGGGGCAGGGTGTGCATTGGTGGAGTGGCCTGATGTTTAGATCTTTGATAGGCTTTTCTTGTTTCTATTTTTATTCAGAAATATTTGGATTTGAGGTGATACTATAGTTATTACTGATCTGGGGATCAAAGGGGGGGGGAATGAGGAGGAAATGTAGGAGGGAGAAAGGGGAGAGAAAAGGGAAGAGAGAAAGAGGGGGCAGGAAGGCATGAAGGCAGGGCTGGCAGAGGGAAGGAGGAAGCGGGAGGGCCAAACATGGTCGTAAAACTTGGAGCGGAGGTCTCTGCACTGGGAACCGGATGCCTTTGCACAGACAGTTTATCCCCTAACCTGCTCTGCACCATTTCATACACCATCAGCTCTGATTCATGTCTGGAGTCTCAGACTCAGCCTTCCTGCCCTCGCTCTCCCCTCTGCTTCCTTCCCCAGGATTCCCTCTTTTCTTTGTGGTTTCCTACAGCGAGGAAACCCCAGCACCCTGGCCCATCCTAGGTTCTCAAAAATGAACGAAAATGAGAGACTTAAGCAACAGCTAGAGAGCTATCAAGTTCTAGTGTGAATCCAAGAACTCTACAATAAATTACGTTTCAATTAGATGCTATTATAATCATTTGCTAATAATAGTAGATACACTTAAATATGTCATAAAAATGGACAAACAGTAGCATCCATGATCAGTCTCGAGCTGTTTCTTTCTATTCTCACAAGAGATGCTTAAAATGCTCCTCTAGAAATAGAAACGCTTTCTATTATGTTAACATACAATATGAATCATATGCTATTGACAAACAAAGTAGAAGCTGGGTCTGGTCTTTTTTAAAGAAATACCCATGTAAGTATTTAAAATAGCCCGTGCTGAACTGACCAGGGAACTACACCTGAACAGTCTGAGTGACACAGACCGAAAGGCGACGCTGGTTTCTGTTGCCTCACTCGGTCTCCGAGCTGTCTCTGGCAGTGTCTTGTACGGTACGGAGCAGGTCGGCCTGGAAACAGGAACCAAGTAACAAGAGTCTTTTCCTTTCCAGCCAGCTTTCACTTCCTTCCAACTTTTATTACCTGACTTGATTATCAAAACTGTGGAAGGTAAAGAAAGCACCGACTGTCCCCTTCCCTGCTGGGGACTTGGAGTCCAGGGAGCTGGTGGCATCTGCCTGCTGTTGCTCAGCAGTAGAGACAAAGATGCCCCTCACTCCCCTAGTCCGGGCCGGCAGGGACAGGAAATGTGGATCCACGATACAGCTTGCTCCTGGGACCTGGCCCTTGATTTCCACCTTCCAATATGTGGATGGCTGTAGAAAGGGGTGCTCAGTGGACAATCTGATTGTCTTCAGGGTGACAAAGCGGCGAGATGCTTAAACAGAAGGAATAAATTTAGGCACCCAGGAAAACTTATGGCTGCCAGGATGATTTTTAAAACTCAGTGAACTAGCAAGATTCTTAGTGAGTTTCACACTCCTGCAAGGATTTTCCTCCACAGAATTCCAGATGCCTCCTTAGAGCTGGGTCTCTTTCTCTGATTCCCCGCTCCAGCTCCAGGCAGGTGAAGGGCAAGCAGGCGCGGAAGCCACACTCTGAATTCCCCACCTCCCTCCAGTTTGCGCCCCATGCTTCATTTATGTGAATATTTTCTCTTGCGGATATTTTGCTTTCCTTGCTGCAGAAGGTGATTTTCCCAGGCTGCTGCTGGAAGTTCCTTCCCTGCATATTTTATTCATAGGGATCTGTTATTGGACCGTCCCTTTCTGAGAGAGCCGAAATTTGCCCTTGAGGCATCAGATGGAGTACTCAGATTGTCAAATGTGTCTCCTAATTGAAGTGAACATTGGCACAATATTTGCCGACTGGAAATAAACAGCCCCAGCGAAGTAGCAGGTTTATCACCTTCTCGAGCTTGTTCGGATCTTGCTGAGAGTTGAGTGAAACATGCAGAGACAGAAGCGATTTCTCTGGTGAAAGAAGACTTCAGCGGAGCAGGGGAGAAGGATCTGTCCTTAGTCTTTGACTCTCCCAAAGCCCGGAAGGGCTGGACCGGGTCAGTGGATGGAGCAGGGAGCAAGATTGATTTCTGGAGCTGTCTGCGGCTGTTTGTTCTGCCTGTCCCGCCGGACCCTGCCCGGCCCATACCCAAGGGCCCGGAGCAGCCTGCCTTCTGTGCCCGCCAGACCCCCTGCTTGGCAGGCTCTGCTCTCAGACCCTGAGAAATGAAAAACAAAGTTGAGATGAAGTTCAAAACGAGGCCTGTGTGACCGTCTGCACTTGTCCCCAGTCGCTCAAGAGCTAACTCAAGAGCTCTGGCTCTACAGGCACCCAAGTTTAGCTGGGTGTCTTGACACACACCTGTAATTCCAGCATGTGGGAGGCTGATGCAGAAGGATCACTGAGTTCACCGCCAGTCTGAATTACATAGCAAGGTCTTGTCTCAAAAACATGGTGGTGGCCTTGGTCAGTGGTGCCCCCTTGCATGGCTGCCTTGGGCAGCTGTACAGTGGACACTCTCAGGACAGGAATGGAAGGGCAAGCTCAGGTGCCTCCCACTGCCAGCCCTGACCTTTACCAAACAGGTAGACCAAGTCAGCGGCACTGTGGAACCATTCCCAGACACCAACTTCCAAGGCCACTATGAAAAACATCTGATGTTGTTTGTGGGGTTTAGTCTTTGTTGTAAAATATTTGTTCTTTGGGATTGGTTTAAACCAAGGGATGGTGCTGGTGGGGACACAGTAGTCTGTATTTTAAGTCTGACAGCTTCTTGTGAGTTAATGGCTTTGTTCCCTTGAGGAATTCCAAGCCTAAGAAGTACAGATGGGCGGAAGACTGAGAGGATGGGTCTGGGAGGTGGGGATATTTTAAAACATAACCCCAAATGTTCTCACATTGCCACTACCCACCAGTAGTATATCTGCTAGTCTAGCACGATGGCTAATGAAAACCACCTTTCCACTTGTCTTTCTGGGGATGGAAATGAATTTGTAGAGGCCCAGTGCTTGACAAAGATTTGTTTAATTTTCTATTGCGTTTTCCTCCTGAGTCTTAAAAATATGCGGCTTGTGAGATTTTTGTCCCAGAGAAAGGAAAAACAAAGAAAGTGACAATGCAAGGCGTCAGGGCCGAGAAAGCAGTTGCTCTTGTGTTGGGTAAAATTAGTCACGCAGCATGTACATCTTCCCCCAACACTCCTTGTGGACTAACTCCGTAAGAAAAGATTGGTTTTTCCAGAAGGTTCCCCACCAGAAAGGCTGAACATGTGTCAAATCCCCTAGTGAAATATGTTCCTACACAGGAAAACCTTTGAGTCTCTTTCCTGCTCTTGCCATGGCCCTCCTGATGGGCAGATTTAATTTCTAATGTTTTTGTTTTCCTTGCTGTCTTCTCTGTAGTCCTTGTCATGACTGCCCATCCCTGGGATTTAGGAAGAGCACCCTTTGCCATAACTCCTCCTCTAATCACTCAGTGATTAGCACCTTCTGTCCCCACTCCCACTCTCTGTCTTCTCTCTCACTTGTTCTCCCAGGTTCTGCCTCCGGGTCTCTCTTTCTCCTCTCCTGTCTCCGCTCATGATCGTCTCAGTCACCTCCACCACAATGACTCTACATCCCTTATCTCTGGCTCTCAGACTCATTCCTTTCTCCAGCCTCACATTTCCTGCAGCCAGCGGTGTGTTCCCCTCAAAATAACTGAAAACCATTTCATTATATTTCTTTCAAAATGGCTGCCAGTCCCACTTCTGTGGAAGCTCCCAGAACCCCAGCTCTCAAATTTCAAATCCTTTCTTCTCTTTCACCCCGCCATAGCACCTCTGTTACCCGGTTCCACAGATCTTTCCTTTGTTAGAAGTCCTAACGCACCTCCTTCAGATTCCCATTCTCGGGATCCTAATTCAGGCCTTGTCACCCAACGTCTCTGTTGTCACAATGTCCTCATTTATTTCTCTGGCTCTTCCAGTTTTCCATATCACAGCCTGATTTTTCTTCACGTAACATTCCTGCTCAAAACCCTTTAAGGTCTCTCTTTGGACTATTCCTGCCATTTCAGACCTTTCAGAATTTAGAGCGAATCCGGTCTTCCAGGGCACATCCCATGAGTCAAGAGCAGACTGGCGTCTTCCGGTTGTGGTATCTTCAGTATCTTGTAACCCCACATTCCCACCTCTGCTGCCGTCTTCTGGAACACTCTTCCATCCTCTGGCCAGTGCAAATCCTGCCCTGTCCACAAATCCAAGTCCAAGCCAGTAGCTCAGGCCTCATGCGCCTTTCTTTAACTCCAGTAGGCGCACATCCATTCAGCACCTGTTTACTGGTCATCTGCTCTAAGCCACCGCTGTTCTAAGTGCTGAGGACACCAAGGTGAATATCAGGGAGAAACAAAATAACAAATGAAATACTTCCAGGTAGCACTGAGTTCTACGCATCTCGGCCACGCTCTTCGTGGAACAGACGCTGATCTTAGGGAAGTTCAACGGCCTCCCAGAGATCTAACCAGGAATGGCAGTGACTGTGTCACAGATTTCGTCATCTGACCATGTTGTCCGTGTCCTTCCCATTACCTATGTTACTTGTTTCCATCGCTGGATGTTAAACTTCTCAAGGGCTGGTCATCAATCTCTGAAATTTGTCCTGCAACTTAGCACCCTACTGGGCATGCTGCAGGTGCTGAAAGGTTACTAATAAGGAACAGGCCAGGAGGGCAGATGGCAGCCAAGGAGAGGGCTGTTGCTATTTAGTCATTGATGTAGAGCCCCTGCTAACTCTCCCGTGTACCCCGTTGGTGCCACACATATATTCCCATCAATTAGACCAGCAGAGAGTTTGGGGTTAATAAATATGCTATCAGGGAGGACTGGCTTTTTTTTCCCACTAAGTTTGCCTTTCAAGTGGCCAATTCTATCACTTGGACTGTGAGTGCAACCCAGGGAGACTGTTCAGTGTCCAGCCAGCCTCCCAGTCACGACACTGACAAGCTAGAACAAGATGTACCTCAGCAAGACTGAGGCCAGGAAGAGCCAAGATGCTGTGCTCGAGACAGGGCGAGGCAGGGGACTGGTCATGGAAGGGACCCACCCTCTTCAGGAAGAACAGAAAGAGAAGGAGGAGAGAGAAGGAAGAGAAGGCCGGAGGAAGGGAGACTTATCACAAGTTCCTATTTATAGAATCGCAAGGCCTAACGATAACTTATCTTCAGGGAAAAGAAGGTATTGAATTTGCCTCTGAAATGGTCTCCCTTCTAGCTAAATAACTCCCACTCCCACCCCAACTTTCCATGCACTTGGTGTTGAGGATTATAGTTTGGCTAACAAAACCTGTAGAGCGGAATGGCACCCCAACTCTGATCTCCCTTCAAATTATTTTCCATTTAGTGTAAATCCTATAGTACGGTATAAAACTTTATTGAATAGCTCATTTGAGCAGAGCATACTTTTGAAAGAATATTAGTAAACTCTTTCAATGGAGTCAAAACACCAAAATGGAAAATTCAAGTTTTGAAGAGAGCCATTAAGTGTGATTAAACCTTTAAAAAGGAGAGAACAACGCCTGCAGAACTCTATTTAGCCATTTCATATCTTTAATTGTCCAAAGATTTACTTTAAAAGCACCAACATGAAAGGAAGCTGAATGTTGCAGTGTGTAGAGAGGGGGAGCGAAGATAAGCCCCGCTCACCAGCAAATGGAGCTCAACCCAGAAGTAGGGACAACAAAAGCGACAGGGACCTGCTTCCTTCTACAATATATAGCGAGAGAGGGAAATAAAAAGGCAGCAATTCTTGACTTAGCTTTAAGGAGTACAATGGGCATGATTAGCGATCTGGTACGGGAGCAACCTGAAGTAGCAGCGGCATCCACCAGTTCGCCAGTAATTAGGATGAAAACTGAGGAAAGGAAGCTGAGACCAGGGAGATGCGGGACTGCGAGAATAGGGTTTGGGGAAGGGGATTTGAAAGGTAGTTTTAGAAATTAAAAATCACTTTGGGAGCTAATTTAGTCATATACTTTCCTAAATTTAAGCCACTGAGATCTTGATTCAGTACAAATGGGGAGAGACCTGGGAATCTGCATTTTAAAATGCTTCTAAAGTAATGGTGCTGCTGGGAGCCCTTGAGCCAGCATGGAGGATGTCCGGGGCAGAAGGAAAAAGCTCGGAACAGAAACCTGGCAGGAGAGAGAAAGCCATTCCCAGCGCTGCACCCCCAATCTAGTGTTCCCTCCTCTTCCTTGCTCTGTCAGGTGCAAGTCCAGCTGGGGATGGAGGCCGCCTGCAGGAATCTATGACGGCATCAGCACAGGTGGATCCTTTTGGAAGAGAGTAGAGATGAAAGGCAAACAAAAATTATGACAAGGAGGGAAAGAAAGAGAAAATGATATAAGCACTAACGACAGCACAATCGCCAGATGAATACTTTTTAAATTGTCCCCAAATGGAAGTGAACAAAGTTATTGGATAATATGCTTTGCTATGAGTTGATAATAGTTTTAGAAATAAACAGTCATGTCTGTGACTAGGTATCGGTAAAGTAGAAATAGAAGTAGAACAGAAATACACGAAGTGGGGCACTTTTAAACTGTGAGGTGGTTCACAGTTTGCAGATCTTTTCTGCGGTCTTCCATTTAGGCTCAAAGTCCGCCCCCAGGAAGTGAGGGCCGCCTAGTGAGGAGAATGTGTTGTGGGTAAGATTCGATTTGAACTCAGAAGTGCTGTTAAGATGTGGCTCAAAAAATCCTGATTCTGAGCGGAGTGAGGTGGCACATGCCTGTAATCCCAGCGCTCAGCGAGCTGAGGCAGGAGGATCGCCTCAAGTTCGAGGGCAGCCTGGGCTACACAGCTAGCGAGACCCTGTCTCAAAAACAAGACAATCAAACGATCCTGTTTCTGACCATTTTACGCTACAGACGGGAACGCTGAGAAGCAGCGAGTTGCCATGGTCGCTCGGTGTACTTGTGGCAACGTGAACCCAGACTTGGGACTCCTTGTTCCTAGTCCAGCAGGTTCCTGCACCCAAACAGCTGGTCACCTCTTTTAATGCCAGAACTTGTCAAGCAGTGTATTTTACAAGATGTGCATGGCCAGAAGATTTTAGGGTGGTGATTTAGGCAGTAATGTCTCTAAACGTATGATGTCTCAGACTGTCATTCTGCCTTCTTTTGAGGTAGGTGCGGTCTAAAGGAATGAATAGGAATGAACAGGAGCGCTCAGTCAGAAGGAAGTGAGGACCGCTTGTTGAGTATTGAGATCGGCGAAGGATGTTTCACCACTACAAACTCTAGCCCCCTTCCTTCAGGCCGGCATATTCTCTTCAGTTATCCGTGGAGATGATGGAGGCCGAGGTGCCAAGTAGGGGTGACAAATTAAGTCTGAGTGACATCAGAGCCCAAGGTCTTTGTGCTTAATTACATCACTCATCTGATAGGGGGGTGCTTTTAGCTCTTCCTGTCACCTTTTTGCAGGGACAGACTTAACAAGCAACATGTCCCTTGGGAGAGCGTGTCACTTGGGAAAGATGGTCACAGGCTTCCACTTTAGCTCCTCGTTCAGCCTGCTGGATTCTGGGTGTGGACAGCGGAAGCCACTGCTAGGGAGAAGGTTTCAAGTTCCCTTCCGTCCCCTCCTCAGTCCAGGGGCTTCCGCGTGACACAGGGCAGGGGCCGGGGGCTGGGGGGCTCCAGAGGGGTAGTTGTGCAGGGCTTCCTTGCTCCTTATCACTGCTTTTCTTCCACTTTTATAAAGATGGTGCATAATAGAAAGTTCAGAAAATGGAGAAAATAATATTTACAATCTTGACTGCCTAACACATCTATTTTCACATGGGTAAATTCTGCCATTCTTTTTCTTTTGCACGAGTCATCTTTCTGTTGATGGGACAAAATATACGATATATGTAATTTAAAGGCAGAAGATATTTATTTTGGCCCAAGGTGTCAGAAGTTTCGGCCCATGCTGGCTGGCTCCGAGGCAGGAACGTCATGGAGGAAGGAGTGTATCAGGGGAAAGCCGCTCAGTTAATCGCAGCCAAGAAAGCCGAGTGAAAGAGAGAGAGCAAGAGAGGAAGAGGCCAGAGACCGGATGCAGCCCCAGGGTCACACCACGACCCACCCAGAAGCGTGCTTTGCTGATCGCGTAGACAACTCTCAAGCCAATCAGGCCGACAATCATGATTTACCATCAGATCTCCGTAGTTACAACCTGATGAGTTCACACTTTGTATCCCAGTGCCCCCGCTTCACCCTGTGTCGGAGACCTTATCCAGGATGCGTGTGGTCAGGATCACTTGTTTTCTTTTCCAGTGTTTTCTCTCGATTCCATTCTTCTGCTCAGCTGCCCTGTTCATCTTTCTTCGTCCCACATCTCCCCTCTCTTCTCTGGTTTCCTTCTCCCTTCACTGAACCTGAAATTCGCCCAGCTTGCTGGGATTCCTGGGAATAAGGACGCTGCTGCCTTGCGGCAGTCTTGTCTGCCTTCTTTTGCAGGAGTGCGTGGGTGAAGTTCCCCAGGGAAATCTCCGGTCTTGGGTCAGCCTCATCCAGATGGTTCCGGAAGTAAACTGAGGTTGGTGAGTGGAAGGAGGGATTGAGCGGTCGTGACGATGAATCAGAACCCAGAGCAAGAAAAGGGATGATGAATCAGTACAGTGATTGTACGGCTGGGGTAAAAAGCGAGGTGGTGCGTTTCCCCAGGAATCGGATGCAGAGTGTTTCACCACCTATCAATAATCAGATAATATGCCAACAGTGATTCAGATGGCTCCAAGCCGGCCTCTGGAGGAGAGTGAAACGTTTTGTGTTGTTTCCCACTCTACGTCCTGAACATAGTTCAGTGGCATTATAATAATCTTCTATAAAGATCATCTCATTTTAAGAAAGATGTATAGACTGCCAGGAATAGCAACTTGTAGTTACATAGTCCTTTAAATATACAAAGCACCTTTGTGTCACTTCTACCACAAAGACAAAGAAAATGTTCTAGATAGACTGTTAGCAAGCTGGCATTTGACAATGAAGAGATCAGCTGAAGTTTATATTATGAAGCTTCCACGGGAGCAATTAATATAAACACTTTGCAATGATAAGCATTTTAAGAGAGGCCAAGTATGCAACTGCAAATGTAAGAAGCAGCGAAGATATTGCTGGAGAGGGTGGCGTGAAAGAGTGTGAAGATTCAAAGGATAGCGTGAAAGAGTGTGAACATTCAAAAGGAAAGATATCTAGGGGTCTTTCTTGATGAGAAAACATCACCAGCTTCCCACACTCTGATTAAAGTAAATTGCAATCTATAGCACTTCTTTCTGGCTCAATTTCCTTGGCAATTATTATATTAGAGTGACACTTCTATTGAATTATATGTTTCAATTACTATTAAAAAATCGAAGTCCTTAAGTTTGAGCAAATTATGAATGCGGCTTGTGGAGAGCCCTACCTCTGACACTCCAAGGATAGCATCGTTTATCTCCTTGGCACTTGGGAGCCCATTACCGATGCACAGGCAAGGAGGGGAGCCCCCGCCTGCACAATGGTGTCCAACATCATCACAGTGCTTCTGGTGGGCTCGACAGTCTCTGCGCTGTGTTATGGTAACCCCAGGTGACCAGCTGGCTTTCTTCGCACAGGACACAATGGCAAATAGAAACATTAACTCGCACAGTGTCACAAGAATCCAACTGCATTATTCCCTGACCTCCAGAAAGATAATGTGTCATTTGCTGTACAAAAATAAGTTTTTCAAAGCATTGGAAATACAATTGTGTACACTCGAGGTGCTGATCGGCCTTTCTAAGGTTTGTTTGTTTGGCCTTCTGGAGCAGAGAATGGGCAGCTCTCAGGGAGGTGGCGCTCCTTCTCCTCCTCTCCCCGCTTTGCCTGGCAGGGAGGTGGAGTGGTTTCTCCGCCGCATGGTGGTGGAGGGGGGGAGACAGGTCACACAGTCCTCCTGGGTCACAAAGCCGCAAGACGGCTCTGCCTGGCGTCTCAACACCCCCGAGGCAGGGCTCGGGGACATCTTCTTGATGGGTGGATATTTACTAGAAGTCAATAGCACAGTGGGCTTTGGTTCAATGCTAATGAGGCCAAGGTTATCCAAAGGCCAACTGGTTTCCTTCTGTTCCCTCTGCCGCAAACCGCCTCCCGCCAGCGGCCAGGCCACTCACAGATGCAGCGAGGGGGGCTAGATCGGGCAGGAGGCTTCTCCCAGACAGATGGCTCCCCAGCTGTTTTTGCCAATGGGTAACTTTTGTTGCCACTGCTCAACTTCCCCTCTAAAGACTCTGTCCCCCAAAGCCTCTCCCCTTCCGTGCTCCTCGGGGCTGGCGCCTTGTCAGCCTCTCTCTGGGCCGGCTCTGAAACAGACAGCTCTTCATGTGCAAGCGTCCCTCCTAGGGGACTGGGAGCCATGGCAGTGAGAGACAGACGCACACGGGTTCCCGCAGCCTCCCGGTGCGCCTCAGCTGAGCTGGCTTGGGACGCCCTTGGGTGTCTTCGAGGTGACCTTCCCTGCTGAGGCACGAGTCCCTGGGCCTGAACGCCCAGGGTCACTGTGTCTTCTGAGCTGTGAACTGGGCACGTTGCACTTGCCCTTGGCAACTTGCAGGGTGGGCAGGAGAGCCACACGAGGACACAAGGGATGATTGGGCAAGGTAAGGCACAAGTAAGGAGGGTCCTGGGCACCCTCGCTCTGCCCTGGCCACCGCCGCACTCCACGCGATTGCCACCTGCCCCCTCGGTCCCTGGGAAATCGCGGTGTTCGGCATCACACCCCAGGCCTGTCTCACCAGTCCTGGCCACTCCCGCAGGCGCAGCAGGTCTTGAGTCTAGGGCAGCAGTGATGGACATATCTGAATTCCTTCCCCCTTCCCCACTCATTTCCCTCCTTTTCTGCGCTAATCTTGCCCCTCAAGGTGTCGGTCTGGCTCTCCAGAGAAATGCAAATGAAAGGAGGCACCCATGTCGGATGTGCACACTACATAGATGTGCACAGAGTTACACGTGTACAGGATCAGATGGATAATAAATGCATATGGCTTGTTTTGGACATTTTTCTGCATGATCGTGGGGCTGCCAAGTCTGAAATTGGGAGGGTGGGCTGGTAGCTGAGTCAGGAGTCGCCACTGTAATTTAGAGGTAGGATATCTTTGTCTCCAGAAAATGGGAGTCTTTGATCTTAAGGGCTCCGCTGCTTAGCTGAGGCCCACCACCCTGTGGAGGGTGACCTCCCTTACTCAGGGTAGACATTTAAAAAGTGTCTTCAGCCACGGTTATTGTTTAAATGACTGGTATTATAGCCTAGCTAAGTTGACACAGAAAATCATCTCATCAGCCTCCTGTGGCTGACTCCTGAGTCCCTCTCTCAGGTAAAACATTTCTCAGTGTAACTCACTCCACACTCTCAGGAACTGTGCAGTTTTCTCCACCCCCTCTTCTACTTGCATCCTCCAGAGGCAGACATCTGGGGCTCCTAATTCTGTCCTCCAGGTAGGTGTACAGGGACCCGCGGGCTGACATTAAGATCTTCTAGAAGCAGTTTATTGTCTTGTGCTCAGATTAACCCTAGACACTGTTATCCTGAGATTGTTAGCCCGTGACACTCCCCGGTAAATGGGCTACAGTGTGACTCTTCCCAGTTAGGAAGCAGGAGAGTTTGGCATTAGCAATCACCTGAAGAAGTCAGCTTCCCATCCTCAGAGACGCAGGCTGGGTGCAGAATCTGCCCGGTTTCAGAATGCAAAATGAAGAGTGATCAGATTCTCTCACCTGCCCAAACCTCTGGCCAGATCCTTCTAAAAGCCAGGCAGGAGGGAAGACCCAGAAGGAGTCCCTGGTTCTCTATACCTCAGTTAGATAGGCAGGTAAGCCGAGAGCTGAGTTGCACAGTAGACACTAAAACCTGGGGGTAACAGAAACATGAACCAAATTCTAAACTATCCACAGGCAAGAGGGTTCGTGGACATTGCACACTAAGTGCCCAAATCGCAGGCAGTACAGAGTCCCTTGGAGCTAAGGGTGGACTGTTTCATGTGGCTGTTTCCTGGCAGTGTTCCCTCCCCTTTCATGCTTTGCTTGGGTAAACACTTAAATCAGTTTGCATTTCCTCAGGCACAATAATTGGTGACAAAAGAACCGGTGAAGGGGCGAGCAGCAGAGGAAGAACTCGGAAGTAAATATGTGCATCCCGCATGCAGCTATACAGAAAGCCTGGATGCAGGCAGCCTGTAGAAGGTGGGAGAGATGTGTGCTGACGCCTGGGAATAAAGACAGCAGATGCTTGGAAGGAGTCTTCTGAAACCAAGGTGGCCTGGGGGATTCCAGGTGATGAATAATGTTTTATCTAGGGTGGTTGGAGATGGTCTCTGGGGGGACACAGAGACCCTGAAAGAAGAGAGTGAGGAAGTTAGCTGACAGAGAGTGTCCATTATATATCTTCCTCCCTTCCTTCAGTGAAATGGGCACCTTCTAATAAACAACACACATTATATAATCTCTACTAAATTAAATGTATAAGCATATGGGCTGGACATGGTGGCAGACTCTTAAAATCCCAGCACTCTGGGATGCTGAAGCAGGAGGATTGTAAGAGCGTGCCCAGCCTGAGCAACTTAACCACTTAGCAAGACCCTGTCTCAAAATGAAAACTAAAAAGAACTGGGAATGTGGCTCAGTGCAAAGGCCCTGAGTTCAATCCTCAGCACTGAAAAAAACATACATACATTTGTGTGTACAGAATAAAACTATTTATAAATATAAATGTGCATATTTGCATGCATCTCAAAACAAATTATATATCTCAAGTTACACATGCCCTGATATTAATGTGAATTATTTCTAGGCATCAAGATTACAGGTGAATTTAATTTTCTCCTCTGATTGTCTGTACTCCCACATTTTGTAGAGTAATCATGTGTACATTTTGGTCATGGATTAATCTTTCACGGGCTCTTCTTAATTTCCCAAGTGATGTACTTGTCTACACAATTGCAATAGCTATAGTTACTGACTGTTTGGGAGTCCTGTTTCAAGAGCTTTGTGTGCATCCTCTAATTTAGCCTGCACTGTGACACCTCCAGGCAGGTGCTGTTATTGCTGCTGTCCTGTGGCATAGTGGAAGAAACTTGAGGTATATGATGGTAGACTGCCCAAGGCCACTGGGCTTGTGGGTTCCGGGTAGGGTCTGGTCTCTGGAATTCTGAACCCCAAATCTCGTCGGTAAACTGTGCCACAGCAACGTCCTTGGAAGGCCTGGATGGCTGTGGAGCCTTCGTTTTTATTTGCTTCTCAGAGGTGGAAAGTAGAAGAAGTCATCAAGGCATTACCAAAAGAATTGCCTCAATAAATGTTGATATAGCAAAGCCCACACGAAACCGGGGCAGAAGCATTTGATACATCCACCTCCCTGGTGGCTGCTGTTTGATTCTAGATCAGGTGTTTTGTGGATTTTCATACCAATTTTGACTTCTCCAATAACAATAAATCAAGCAGGATTTTCTGCCATGGAACTGTCCTTTATTTCTTCTCAGGGGACTCAAGACTGGATGCAACCAAAAAACTAGTGGGGAGATTTTTTTTTTTAAATTTACACAACTATAACTATGTGACCTGATCCACATTTTTTATTGTTCAGGTGACAGGAGAGAACCACAGGCTCTATTGACCATATACCAAATGGACCCCAGACCCACACACGCCGGGAGGGCAGAAGGAATGTAATGAGAAGGAGCCCCGGTGCAGACAAGAGCAGATCAGGAGAAGGGCAAAGAGAATCTACAATCCCATTGCCACGCGTTGGTGACGCCTGAGCCAGGGCTTCGCTGTCCAGAGAGAGGACAGTATGGCCACCCAGCCATCTCGGGAGAGCTTTAGAACGTTCTCAGGGGCTCGGGAGGCTTTGGACACTTTCCTTAGCTCTCCAGGGTCTGCTCGGGAAGTTTGGAGGGATCAGAGAGTAGTGACCTCCATTCTCTCCTTGACCAGCTGTCCTCTGGGATTTCAGAGACTGTGCTCTTAAGTAGCTGAGAAATTCTGAGCATCCGAAGAAGAGAGAGAGAGCAAAGATACGACTGAGAGCTGGTGAAAAATCTCATAAGTATTCCTCACTTCAGGAGTATGTGGAAGGCACAAGAAGCTGTCTCTAGAGGCCATGGAGGTGATTAAATCAGACTCTTCTTGCACTGTGGCCCTGGGGCGACATAAGAAGGTGCAGTAGCCCAACACCTGGAGGAAAACAATAGTTTTCGGATGGAAAGACCCAAAAGGCCCCTTAAATCTTTAATAAACTCAATATGTAGATGACTCACATCTCTGAATACGTCTCTATCACCCTCCCGCCTGCCTAATCCCTGGTGCTCAGGGGCAACACACCCCATCAAGGTAAGCAAAGTCACACGTCATATGACATTTGCTTTAGCTTGTCCGTGGATTCATGGTACTTTTCCTTGTTTCTCTAGTGATGCCCTGTGACTTCACCTTTTCCAGATTATAGACGTCTTTGATTTTGCTTTCCATTGTGGGTTTTTTTTTTTTTTTTTTTTTTTTTTTTTTTTTTTTTTTTTTGGTGCTGGGATCGAACTCCAGTCCTTGTGCTTGCAAGGCAAACACTTTAACCGCTGAGCTAAATCCCCAGCCCACCATTGTGGTTTTAAAACTTGGTTAATGGTCGAGAGTGAATCACAGCACAAGAATCAAAGCTGAGTTGGCTTCGAGGACCAGGAAGCTGGGAGGAAGTAAAAAAAAAAAATCCCTGTATATCTGTGTGTAGACTTAGCAGAACCATTAGGACCATCGGGACAATTAGTTCAAGTTCAAGACTTGGTGTGCCTGGCAGTCTAGCAATTTCAGGTAAAAGAGTGACATGGAGTTGTGCAGAGACATTCAACTTCAGATGGAGATGCTGCGCTTGCTTCCCTTCAAGGAGAAAGCATCAGATTACCATTATAGCAAAGCACTGAATGTCTGCACTCAGAAGGAAAAGGCCAAGGATGGGACTCTTCCCAGCATCCTTCATATGATGTCTCTGCCAGTGTGAGCATGAGTGTATGTGGGCGTCTAGTTAGTAAACTGAGGTTAATTATCACTGTGAGGCACTGAGTGATGTTTTGGTGGGAAAATGCAAACCGGAAGAAAGAATCAAGCTCAGCAATTTCTAGATATGTTCGTTTGGAATAGAAAAATGTAAAAGGTACGTGAGTTTTATCCCTTATGGAATTTCCTGTGGCTTTATTCTTGGGTGTATATTTGAGTCTACAAGTTCACAGGCGAGTGAGTACATTTTCCAGTGCATTTGGGCAAGAAGCAACAGCCAGTTGCCATACTGTCCCTCTATCCCCAGTTCTATTCCTGAATCACATCTTCTTGCAAAGCTATGCAACCCACCTGTGCTGGAGGAATTGGTATTCTGCCAGAAGGCCGTAGTCTGGGACAAACATATTCCTTTCCTTATAGGCAATTTTGAGTAGTTTAACCATGTCCTTTCCCCTATTCCAGTCAGTTCCACGAAGGCCATTTCAAATACCATGAGCTGGGGATGAACTGTCCCATGTTTGGAGCTTGATAAAACAGGGCGGGCAGGGGGAGGGTGTTCAAAGAAACAAGAAGTTAAGAAATGAGATTTATTAAAATAAACTAGAGAAAAGTGGCAAGACAGAAGGAAAAAAAAGCATAGAAAACAAGATTGGAGAAAGGAGAGAGAAGGCAATGGTTTAAGTGTCTGTGGGCTACTGGGAAGATAAAAATCTAAACGTTCCTGTTGTAGTACTAAGGAGGTCTTACTGGCTTTCCTCAGAATTGGCTAAATAGAGAAGACAGAAGGCGTGTTGTTATGGATCAAGGAATAGCTGGGGAATGAGAACAAGGAGATTGTGAGTAAACTGTGCTTCATCCAATGTGTAAAAAGAGGATTTGGTTTATGTGCTGGGGAGATAGAGCAACTGAAGATGGAAATCCCAGAAATAAAAAGGGTAACTGATAGAACAAAGCCTTTGAAGGTGGAATCCAGAGGGAAGGTGTATGGATCGCCATTGGATGAACAGAAGGATCCTTTGAGAAGGGAGAGAGGCACGGAAAAGCTTGTGGGGTAAGAATGGAAATTTTAGGGAAATTATAACAATTAGTCTCATGCGTGTGTGTGTGTGCGTGTGAAACTGGAAGTATTATGATATGCTAAAAAGATGGTAGAAGAAGATCTTTGGGGACATGTGGTGGAATTGCCATTCGTTGTTGAGGGGCAGCTGAGGCTGTAGACCTAAACTCAGCCTCACACTTACCAGTGGGTCACTCACTAATCCAGGCTCAGGAGTCAAAGAGGTGGATGTTGATTCTTAGTCAAGGTGTAGCTAAAGCACAGTTTGGCCAGGGAATTGGGAGCGTGAGGGGGCATAAGAGTTGATCCCTCTGACGACATTCTGTTCACTGTTAAGGACTCAGAACTTGGGCTACATGGAAAATGAACCATTTTGTGTTGTTGTCCTTCCATTTATCATCTCTCTGTATTTACACAGGTTGGAGCAGCCGTTGGAAAAAGCTCGATGGCTACCCAGGATTGCAGACCCCTTATCAGGGTATTTCTGGAAAACTGGGTAGATTAGGAAAAACATACTATTTCAGTGCACAACAAAAGTTTGCTTCAATCTCATGCAGAGTCTCCTGGGGTGAGGTCTCTCTCCAGCAAGCACTTTCACTCAGCAATTGAAGTCACTTTCATTCCTGGGTGGCGATATCCATCTCAGCACAGGGCTCCTGCAGGGGCAAAGGGATGGAAGAGATGGCCTATTTATTAGGACCTTGATGCCAAAGTGATCCGATGTCCCATTTATTAGGACCTCGAAGCCAAAGCGATCCACATTCTCAAGAGCTCAAACTCATCCCAGGACTCCAGTCCAACTGCAAAGAAAGTGAGGAGATGCAACCAGCCTTTGGATGTTGAGGGAACACCAATCATTGCTAGGACACTGGCTCAGCCACCAGGTTTCCTGAGACCTGCACTTAGCAAGCACAACTTCAGGGAACTTGACTAGTTATTGATGAGGAAGAGAAGGCTTGGGAATGCTCCCCAACTTATGGCGGGGTTACATCCTGATAAACAGCCTGTAAAGCAAAAATGCATTTACACCCAGCCTACCAAACACAGTAGCTCAGGAATGTAGTACGCTGTAGGGTGTCCATTCTTCGCCCTGGTGACGGGGACCTGCAACTCCCTGCCACCACCCAGCACAGCGGGAGAGGATAGTACCACACATTGCTAAGGAAAAAAAATCAACGTGCGAAATTCCAAGTGGTTTCTGCTGCATAAGTATCACTTCCTCACTGTAGTAAAGCGCCAAACTGAAGTGGCACCATGCTCAGTGGGGGACCAGTCGCAGAGCATGACTTGGGAATGACGGGCCCACATCGCCCCAGCTTGGGCCGCTGAGACGTAAAAATAGGGACAAGCCTGACTACGATTCTGCACTTGGAGATTGTGTAGGAAAACAGAGGCAAAAGGAAGGGCAAGGAAGAAGAGCAAGAGCAGGAGAAGAATGAGATGCGAAGAGGAAGAAGAGGGAGAAAAAACGACGCGCACTGGTCTAAACTTTCGGCACCACGCCTGGTACCAAGGTGGGGGGATAACTGGGGACCCAGCTGCCCACCTCGGAAGGCGCTCGGCTTCCTTGTTAGCTTGCTCTAACTCACTGCTTCTCAGACTCTGGCTGTTCACCGTCATCATGATTATTATTATTATTATGACTTTAAACTCTTGTCAAGACCAGGAGCTGCTAAGAGGCCCTGGCCACACGCCGCTCCACTCCTGGAGGAGACGTGCTCTTCCTCCCTAATCTGCTCGCTCAGTCCTGAATAACTTCTCGGAGGGCTCCAGACACTGCCGTCAAGGCGCATCGGCTGCGATGGAATTGCTCTACAAGCAACCTTGCCAAAGGCCCTTTTCCATGCACAAAGCTGGCTCTATCTTTGTATATTGAGGGAGCTAAATCAATGTTAAATGCTTGGCTCTTTTCACAGGACAATGACCAGGACCTGAGCTGCGTCCTTCCTTTTTGATTGACACTTGAAACGCAGCGCGGGAGTCAGCCAGAGGCGCTGCTACAAGCCGCAGCCTCTGCTGGGGTAACCGCTGGTGACATCTGCAGAGAGGCCGACAAAAGGCAGTTGAAAGCTGTGTTTGTTGCTTCCCCCTCAGATCTCCGCGCTTTCATGGAGCTCCTTACTTGCTTTAATATTATGATTCAGCACCTGGCTTTTTTGAACCTTGCTTTAAACTTCAAAAGGCGAGGTGGTATTAACAAACATGAAACAGAAAAGTGGCGGTAGTTTGATTTACTGTTGTCGTCTTATCAAGGGGTTTTTTTGTCACCAGCTGCCACTTTCTGTCATCTTTGGAACCATTATCATTTCTCTAAAATCTAAAAGAGTCCACTTAATAACAGCTTTGAATACAGGCAGGAGCAGTAACATACACAGTTCTGGGGCTGACAGGACCATCAAATGGAAAGAAAGATGTTGCCCCCCCCAAAAAAAAACCCTCACACAAATAAGAGCTGTAGTACTTTCTAGTGACCTTGATTTCAGAATTAAACAAATCAAATTCATTGCTGTTGTCCCTTTTCAATTCCAGCTTAGGGTTTCCTGGAGAAGTTTCCTTTTGTTGTTAGGACTAGTGGGGAGGAAAACAATTTCAAGGCGTAATGAGGCTTCACGACTCTAGATGGAAAAGGAAGCTGGCACTTTCATGAGATGTCGGAAGTGACCTCTGCTAGTGCCACCGCTCGGTTAATTACCAGCTCACTTGGGCTGATTTTCTAATACTTGGAGCACCCGCTTGACGCTGACAGCCAGACAAACATCGCCAGCTCTGTCCAAGGCAGAGCTGGCGATGTTTCTGCTCGTTCCCAAGGACTGGAAGTTCTGAACTTTCTAACCAAACCCACCGGGCCTCAAGAGACTTTCTGGCAGTATATGTTGGAGCTGGTCCCACCAGGTTAGGTGCGCTGAGGTGCACTCAGATCTGTTGGGAACACAAAGTTGGTCGAAACTACAAAGGTCCTTAGGGATGACCCAGTTCAGTGATTTTGATTTTTCTGAGAACCTTGACAAAAATACTGATGCCCTCCCTCCAACTCCTGCCCACATCTTCTGAAACCACCATTCAGAAGATGTTCTGTACGTGCTTGTATTTTCCAAAGTTCTCCTGCGTGTCTGATTTGCAGAGAGTGTTGAGATTAATCCTTGTGGGTGAGGCTTCTGAGTTGTGGAGTATTTTAAGTCACTTGTCTACAAGTACACAGCAAGTGTGTGGCAGAGCCGAACTAAGAACACATGGTAGGTGCCCAGAACAACGCCCATGTCTCCTTGGTGGGATGTAGAGGAGAGCTGGGACTTACCTGGATGATGCCGTCTAACACAGCCTGGGCTGAGCATCGGTTTCCAAAGATGCAACTCCACCTCTGTTTGCTGCTTCCCATCTGCTTCCCCACCCAGGTCAACATGACTCTTCAGCCGGCTTTCTGATCCCCTTAGTGACGAGTTTCTCTCCTCCTCCTTCTTCTCTGGCCTGCTAGGGCTTTGAGATACTAAATGTGGGGAAAATAACTGCTGATCCCCGACAAGCTTCAGAAGAGTAAGAAATGTAAATGAAATAAATTTAAGAAATGTAAAGCAGACGAAGCTACCAATTGAGAAAGTACAAAGTGCAAAACATTTCATTTGTGACTTAATTTAATGTACTATCTCCTTGAGATTAGCCAAATACATTGGATGATCTATTTCTCCCTTTTATTATGGTCTAGTAGAGCAAACTTGCTGCTTTATTGTGTAATATTATTATATGTAGCATCAAAACTCCTATGCATTAGCGCTCTTTTTCCTAAGTGGCTATATCAAATTAACCTTGTCAGTGTTAACCAAACAGCCTCCTTCCAACCCACAAACCCTAAGCAGTCACCTGCAGAGACAGGCACCAGCTCCTGGGTACCTCACAGGCCTCTGAGATAGGACAGTTGGGGGTCAGGCTGCAGACAGAGAGAGCTGCCAGCGGCTGTGTTCCTCGAATACTGGGTCTGTCCCAACTCCGACATGCACAAAAAGGGAGATCTCTAGATCCCAAGATCAGGACCATTTTGACGATTTAAAATAATGAGGCAGTGGGGCCCAGTTTTATCTCCACGTCACCTCTAACCAGGTGCCGCTGGTGGCCTGGAGGGCTGGGTTAGAGAGTCAGGGCTCAATAGTAAAGCTATTATGAGTGATTAGCAATGTCTTCTATGGATGGGAGAGACATACAGACATAGCTTTAAGACTTGCTAAAGGGGTTAAAATTGGTTTTGGAATCATCTGTGGGTTTATAACCTAGTTCTGTCATGTACTAGCTCTATGACCTGGAGAATAACCTGAGATTCCTTCCATAGGACAGACAAAGTAAGGCTTTGAGATCATTCTTAGGGCAGGAACGGTGGTCTCTTTAGAGCTCTCGATGTTGCAAACAGCCCGCTGCAGCACGTGGGCCGCAGGTTCCCATCACTGCTCTAGGGAACGAGACTAAAGAATTTTCAGCCAAGGAAATATGTCTACTCCACTCCTCTTTAGTCCAGGAAAAAAAAGGAATGAATGAAAGAAGGCAGGCAGGCAGGCAGGCAGGTAGAAAAGATGGGAGGAAGGAGAATGGAAAACAGGAAGGTTAGTGGGGAAATTAGAACTGAGTCAAAGTATCCAAAATCTTGAACTATAAATAGGCTTGTTTTCAGAAGTTTTGGTTCTTTTAGCCATAGCTCCAGCATTCTTGCCTATAATGAAATTGTTTTATTTTCAGTAGAAAGATGTTTCTTCCTCTTCACTATTCTTCATGGTTTCCCCCATTTATTAATGTACATTTCCTTGTATTTCTATTTCCCACTGTAAAAGGGACGAGGTGAAAATGGAACTCTGGCACAGTGCGGTCAGTAGAGTCCTTCTGAGTAGTTCCCAGAAGACACAGGACTGTCTCTTGCTTTGCCACACACTGGTTGGGTGTCCTCAGACACAGTCCTGCAGCCATTCTGCAATATGATTTCTTCTTTTGCAAAGTGGAAATCAGAAAGTCCTATCTCTAAACTGAAAGGGCTGTTTGGATGACAGCGAGAAGTAAATACGTATGAAATGCCTTGGTGAGCTGTGTATTTTAATGCACCTGCAGATGGAGGCCCAGAGTTAGTCCAGCCTTTGTGGGGCTGGCCCTGCCTCCCTGCTGTGCCTTGGGAAAGAACATTCTTCATTGTTTCCATGGCCCCTGCTCCCTCACCCCTTCAAACCATCCCCTGTATTTTTCCTCCTTAGTGCTTAGGGTTCTCATTAGAGGTAGTGATTCACTTTGCTGGGACCAGATGACCATTTTCAGCCATTATTTAAAAAGAGTTAGCATCTCATAACGAGTAAAGCATTCACTTGGAGAGAATTAGGTTTGTCTTTGGATTTGCTGAGAAACGAGGATGGAGAGACCAGGATGAAGGGGGAGATTTGGTGAAGAGAAAAAAGAACGAAATTTTGTTTAGTGCCAGGTAAGAATGAGACTGGCCAGGACTCCAGTCCTAACGCCCACTTGCTGTCCGTGTTGTCGGGGTGAGTTACTTCCCTGTGTTGGCTGGACTTGCTCGGCCATTTACTTACTTATTCACGGGGATTACTAACACTTACTTATTCATGGGCATTACTACACCTACTCTGTGGCAGGCCCTTTTTGAGTTATTGAAACAGGCAAATCCCTAAGTGTATGAAATTTGCCTTTTATCAGAGAAGACAGAATACAGCAGAGAAACAAATTAGAGCAAATACCAAGGAAAAGTAGTATAAGGTTCTGTGAAAATAAGTAACGCAGGATAAAGTGATAGTGGCAAAGGAACAAGCTCACTGAAGAAGTGACATTTTGACTAAATCCTAATGAAGAGTTGCTATAAGCCAGGGGTCGGTCTGGCAAAGAATTCAAAGGAGGAAGACTATCAATGCAAACTCTTCCTTTAATTTAGGAACTAGCAATGAAGTCCATAAGAATGGGTCATATTTAAGGTAGATTTTACAAGGTGTGTTGACGACCTTGGTGCCTGATTGGATGTGGGGATGAGGGAAAGGGAGGCAACGCAGATGACTCTGGGGGCCCATTTGAGAGTAAAATCCATGAAGAATACAGGATTTCTCTGGGGGAGACAAAAATTCTGGTTTAAACATAATACATTTGTAAAATGTACCATTTAGCAAATATGACAAATGGAGACAAGAGCAGCGTGTTGATGAAGTTGTGCTGAGAAAGGTCTGTGAAGACTTAGAGATGGCGCTCCACACGTTGTACCTTGATGGGAAATGAATAGTAACGTCAAACCAAGCTGTGGAATGGCCCCTGTACAGGTAAGAAACTAGACAAGGATGAGGGAGTGGAGGCCAGAGCACCGGGAGAAGGGACCGGCTTGAATCAAGAGGAGCAAGAGGGGCCTGAATGCACGGTTTGCCTGCTTTGCTCTCTGTGCCTGGTTCCCATTGTGTGAGACATTTACAAGGCGCCACCAGACTGAGTGTTTCATCCTGTTAAGGCTCAGGCTTTATTTTCTTCTATGCTCGCTGGGTTAACAGCACATTAAAAGTCATGATGTAGACATGATGGTCTTGATCCCGGATGTTGAAATGATCCTCAGCGGCTGTCAGACTTTTCCTTCACTTGAGGCTAGAGTCTCAGGAACATGATTGTTCTAAGCAGTGACAAAGTGAATACTACCAAAGACACATGGGGTTTGTTCCTTGGTGGTATAATAAATCTGTGGCAAAGGTTTTATTTATCAACTTGGTGAAAAAACTAGCCATGTTAAAGGCTATTGCTCATCACCCACTTCAGTAAATACCAAAGGTTGCTGACCACTAAGCTTACCAAAAAATCTTCTAAACTTGACCTCTTTCCTATCATCCATCTCTTCTGACTTTGAAAACAGCAAAGCAAACCAAAACCCAAACCGCAGAAATTCCATTCCTCCCCCGACTCCATCCCCACGCCCCGTGCACACATTTATCAGCTCCATGCAGCAGCTGTGATGGAAATGAAGACTACAGGAAACATCAAAGTTAATCATGCCAAATGGTGACGAATCCTCAGGAGAGGGTGATTCTGGTCACTTATCTGATACCACACAGATGGTCCAAGCCACAGACTGTCTATTCACATTCCTGGGTATGGCCCCCAAACCAATCTGCTAAGGAACCATTTGAGTTTGGAGTTGTAGGTACTTCAGCCTCAACTGGCCAATGCAGGTGTGTACATTTAGAGTGTGGAGGCTCCGGGTAGTCTCTAAGCTTCCCAGTGTCTATTTAAGGCATCAAAATTAATTCCTCAATCATACGCGCACATGTAGGTGCTAAAACTTCTGCCTCTCAAGTAATGTTTGGAGTAGGAGGGGATGCAGAGTAGGTCAGCTCATTTCAGGACACCAGGAGCCTGAGACTTGACCAGGGTCCTTTGCCACAGTCAGCTGGCCCTCACCAGAGACCCAGTGAAGGAGCCGTGGAAAATGAGGTAAAACAATGACTAAGAGTGGAATTCAGTAGAATGAATTTACTTGGGAAACCAAAGGCTTGAATGTAGTTGATAGTGATTGTGAATTTTTTCCTTCAGTTGGACCCCAGTTATCAACTACATCTTTCTTCCCTTCTAGACATAAGAGCCTGAAAGGGCAGAGACTGTGTCCACATTGCTCTTCCACCCTATTCCTAGCATCTAGGAAAGGGCCTGGCACATTCTTATCTGATGTGAAATATTTGTTGAATCATGGAAACTGTGCTGGTAGGCACCCTCCGAGAGGGGTTAATGCTGCAGAATCCGAGAGAAGTAGGCTGAGCTGTGCCATGAACTGTCACGTGGAACCAAAGGCCTGGTCGGAACCCCTGTACCTCAGTGATCTGTCTTAACTAGTAACAGCGTCACCATGGGAGCAGAGGGTCCAGCTGCCTATTCAGACAAAGGTGTTTGCTTAGTGTCACAGAAGTATCTACAAACCATTCTGAGCCAGGCGATGGGATAAAACTGCATCCCTTCCAATGAAAAGGGATTCTCTTGAGTGTGTTTGCTAGTGCAGTGTGACCAATTGCTTGTTAAATCTTATATCTACCAGGACAGGGACAAAAAATGAGAAAAAGATTCGTGATAATATTTCTGCAAATCTGGCAAATGCCATCCATACCACTGTCTGCCATGAACTTTTAAATGCATCCAACTTTTAGATGGACTTTTGCTACCTGGACTATGAAGTATGATGTATTCAAGCCCAGAAAATATTTTCCCTTATATTACCAGCTCCCAGTGAGCTACAGCGAAAGAGAATCAATGGTATAAATCATCCAAAACACAGTGACCATAAACGTGCGAAATGGGCTTCTTCTTCAGGTAACTAGCTTAGTTTCTTTTCCTTGGGTTACAAAGCAGACTGGGGAGGAGGGGTTTTGGGGGAAGAAATAAATTGACCCAGCATTCCAGAGTCATAAGAGATAACTTCTATAGTAACAAACCCACATATGGATGATACGTGGAGGTGGGTAGAGATGGAAGTGGGTAGAGATGGAGGCGGGTAGAGACGGAGGCAGGTAGAGACGGAGGAGGGTAGAGACGGAGGCAGGTAGAGATGGAGGTAGGTAGAGATGAAGGTGGTTACAAACTACGTCCTACATTGCTTTTACCTGATTCCTATTCAACTCAAATGCTTGATTCCAAATACTCACTGTAGCTTTTATTCTGTTCTGTGGTCAGTTGATCAGTTGGGCATCTTGCCCCGAAAGGGTTTCTGGCCGATGGTATTTGTGACTTTTTCTTCATCATCCTGCTTGAGCAGGGCACAAGGGGGCAGGGTGGATTCGTGATCAGGAAGGTGTAACCCTTGTCCTAATTGCACTCAGAAGAAAGCATGGTATTTTGAACTACAGGTATTTTGTGTGACAGGAAATGCTGAATTTAAGAGTTGTCAGTGTCACTCCAGGCAAAAAGCAGAAGGAAGCACATGTAACTCTTCAAAGAAAGAGAGAGAGGAGAGGGAGAGGGAGAGCATCTATAATCATGTCCCTTACCCTGGGTTCATCCGTGAAACACAAAGGCCCTGCCATCCGGAGAGCAGATCAGCCATGAAGACTGGTTTCTGAGTCACCATCACTGAAGTGGAAATATTTGAACAAGTTCAAAGGCACCAAAGACCTTGGCCATCATGTGCCCTAGTGAAGGTCAAGACAGAGGATGACATCACTGTAAAGTGGTAAGGCCAAGGAGATGGCCTATTTGGCATAGGGAAGCTCTGGGGATAAACAGAGCTGTATTCCTTCTTTAAATAATGTCTTCATCCAGGGGTGTATAAGAGCTCCGTGGTCCGTGATGATATATCATCTGTCTGATTTAACAAACTGTGACCTCTCCAGAGAGAGAATGTGCCTTCCATGATAATTGTAAGGTGATGAAACATCTTATAAATGTGCCAGTTGGCTATTCATGCAAAGTCTGAAAGCCAACTAAAAAGACTAGGACCTTTAAGCTGGAAAAGTCAAGAACTTGGAGAACCAAAGAAACAAATCTATATACTATAAGGACCTGGGTGAGATAATGTCACATCTACCCAGAATCCCAGGAACACGTGGCTTATTGTCCTTCACAGAAGCATGAAGCAGCTTCTCCATGATGAATAATAGGAAAAGATGAAATGAAAGCCAGAACTTGAAATTCCAGGAAGTGATGGAGGCTGAAAATATAAAGAGATAGAACAAATGTTTGGAAAATTCTTATGGAATTTCCTTAAGAGGGAAGTTAGAGTAGCCAGCCTTACCTCTAAGGGCAAGACTCTGGGCAGAAAAGCAACACACGCTCTGCTAACAGACACACTGTATTCCAGGCACCAACAGTGGCTTCATTCACTTATATTAAATCTAACAAACACATACACGTAGGCCACTGTGCTAGGTACTATATCTAAATCACCATTATTCTGTTCCAGTAAGAGACATCTCTTATTTTCCTATGTGAATTTCACCAAGGGGCTGACCCACTCAGTCATACGGAAATAAGGACGTGAAAGAGGCAAAACTGGAGGTGAAGAGGAGGAAAGGCAGTGGTTCCTGCTCTCCTGATCTATCTGGGAGTGACAGCATTATCGTAAGTTTGCATGGTTTCTCACTTTTACAAATTACTCTATGGTTATAATCTTCCTCTTGCTTCCTAACATCCCAATAAGCTTAAAGGCATATAATTAACCCCATCACACAGGTGAGGAATCAGCCGAGCCCGCGGTCAGCTAGTGAACGAGTGGTTGAGTCAGGCCTAGTATTCATGCGATTGTGGGTGATACCTCCTGGACTCTGCTGGCTTTCATCCTTCCCTGTACACAGATCCAAGATGGCGCTGCAGCAGGATAACTCTGTACTTGGTATGCTGTGTCCTAGTGAAGTGCGAGGCCATTTGGATGAACCGATGAGCTGCATTGAAGCTGTTAGGAACAGCTGAGAGATCACAGAGAAGATCACCTGTTTTGGCCACTAACTCTTCAATTCCCCAACACTGTGCCCGGGCCCTCCCACCCTTTCCTCCTGCTCTACAGCCCATGGTGCATCTCAAAGAACATTCACACCTACAAAAGAGAATCACAGAGCTGTATGAAGAAGGCTCGGGCAAGTCCAGAACTCCAGGGTATGTGGCCGTTTTGAACAGGCACTTTTGATAGTCTCTCCAGTTTAATTGGAAGAGTGAGATTTAGAAGCAAGCAAAGTCGGTGGAACATAGCACTGGAACTCAAAATGAGTATGGACCTTCTCTCTATTTCTTCTCTTCCTGTGGGTCACTGTCACCTGGTGTACAGGCAGGCCAGCTCTCATCTCAGCTGGCCAGCTCTACCCGAAGTCTGAGTAAGTCTGACAAAAACCCCAGTGAATGCTTCAGATGGAAGTTTACCTGCCCCAAACTCTCCGTCCTCCTTTCAAATTGAGACATTTGTTTAAACCCAATCCTTCCTTCAGATGGATAGAGACTTTGTGGGCTCTTATTTAGTTTCTAGGAAAGACACAATGCTCTGTGGACTCACAGATCCTGGAACTTCTCTCTCACAGTTACATGAGCGGCATAATACAGAACTAAAAATGAATATAAGTGCTCTAACACGGTACTGGGTGAGGGAAAAGAGACCAAGTCAGGATTTAACACTGGAAAGCAGTACTTTCAACTTATAGACAGCCTGAAAGGGTAAAATTTTCACAGTATCTCAGGGGTTCTTATGAGACTGACTTACTCAAGGAAACCAGCCCCCAGCCTCCTTCCGCCCAGAGGCCATCTGCTGTCGGCCATCTTGGGTACACCCCACATTGTGTGTCCTGGACAGACACCCCTTTTGCCTGACCGGGCAGCCATTTTATCACAAGACCCTTAGTGGACTTAGTTGTCATTTTATAGAGGAAAAAATAGCAAGGACAAGAGCGTACAGATAAACAAAGTTCACTGTTTTCTCCAGAAAGCAGCTGGGATAAATTCAAGCTCTCCGTTCTCTGTATGATCTCTTTCTCTCCTCCAAAGAAACCAATTCCCAATCTCTTCACATGGAATTACAGGTTCAGTCATGGAACTGGTGAGCCTTTTTGAGTGGTTTGTCCAAGGTAGTAATTTTGTAATCCACCCTAGCTGAAGTAAGTACAGACCTGGGCCCGCCCCAGCCTCCTTTCCTCCCCTCCGTCCAGACCCGGGTCCCCACTTAGGTGAAAATGCTTTGCATATAAACAAACTCTTCTCAAAGACACCTCAACCTTGACATTTCTTTCTCCTTTTCCAAACTTGCTTCCTTTTAAAACACCTCTCATGCCTGCCATGCTCCCACATGAGGCCCAATTATCAGAATAATAATTAACTGGCTCTCATTATTTAGGATCAAACAATGCCCCCCTAATGAAGCCAAGAATAGCCAATCTGATCCCTTAAAGCGGGGCGTGAGTTTTCCTTACACCTTGGGGCATCGCATCCACTGAAACCATTAGGCAGCGGGCTGCCCATAACGGCCGGGATAACTTTGCGTCAAGGACAGTTAATAGATGCCAGAGCACAGACCAAAGTGCTCCAAGCATGTCAGTCAAGACTAACCGGAGGCAAAAACATCAAAATGCAGGTTGGAGTTTTGACATTCCTGCAGGCTCTGAACGCCTCGCCAGTAAATTTTTAAAGTCAATATGCCCCTTATGCTCATGAACACTTTTCTGTCTGATGAGTAGGACTAATGTGGGTCTGATTGAACTGTGACTAAAGTGGGACTTTAAAGGCCGCTTTGAATGTGTGTGGGGCAGAAAGGGTTTTTTGTTTTTTTTTTTTTTTGGTGTGTGTTTTGTAGGTGTGTGTTTTCTCTTTTTTCCCCCTAGAAATGTCTGTGACAATGATGAAGACAGTGTACACAGATTATCATAGGCTGTGTCCCGACTTCAAGGTTATGTGATTAGAAAATTAGAAAAGCAACGAGATTAGAAAAACCACAGAACATTTTGAAAGAAAGCTTTTTTACAAATTATCCGTGTGCTAGATTTACACAGAATCTGATAGAAGGATCTTCTAATGTTTGGAAATGGATAAATGCAGCAATGCAAATAGGAAGAACTGGCTTTGGAGCCCACTCCTGGCACAAGCTCAAAACCCACATTAAGTATTCTAATTCGCTTAAAGCCTGTTACATATATATTTTAAAAATTGCCACATACACACCTAAGACAAAATATAACCACTCTACAACTATAAAGGTAAAAACAACAAAGAGATTGTTGTTGCTCGCAATCATGACTCTTTATTTCCGGATTTGGAATAAATCCTTCACCCCTCTGCCCTTTGTCTTCTCAGATGCTGAGAAAAATAATTAGAAGAACTGGTATTCAAAATCCAAGCAGAGTCAGGTCTGGGTTTTGGTTGGCATCGTGTAGGTGGCTCAAAGTGTGAATAGCCATTTGGGGACTCAAGTTGCAGCCTTTAATGAGGGAAAAAAGAAAACTCCCTTATATTGGAAACTAAACTGGTCTAAACAAAATTAGCATCAAAAACTCTGTGTTGTTTGCATATCCGATGATGATGGAGGGTGTATGAAGATGTCCAAGTGGAGGGGTCTGCCAGAGACAAGACAGGGCAGAGGCTTGCCTGTGCTTAGGGTGTATTCCCCGGCTCCTTTCTGTACCAAGAAGATGGAGTATGACTGGCCATGGGAGCGCAAAAGTCTACACCTTAAAAATACCTTTGTCCATATGTAAAGACGCAAGTGATAGTCGAACCAGGGTGAACTTTACCCTGTTTAATTGGAACCTTTGAGTAGGTCGCATCCTGACATTTTTAGACTCAACTCACTGCCACCTGCCTAAGGTCTCCCAGATATTAAAGTATAAGTAGATCATACTTACACTTCCGGCTCAGACCTGGATCTTCCAGCCCTCCAGCAGAGACGTCAGTAAGGACTGGGAATGAAGGGCATCACAGTGAAAGTTTAGAGATGCCACCAAAGCACCTGAGTTGTCCTTAGTTCCTGATTTTTTAAATCAATTACTTGGGACATCATCTAACATTTTGAGAGTGTCTTGAGATTGCATTTCTATAAATACACTCTCTAATGATGAGTCATGTGAGTTTTCTGTCTACTGAGATGTTTATCGCATCACCTTCTATGAGGACGGGAGCTGTGTGTTTCACTCACTGGTTCCATCACTGCTTGCTGATCACCTACTATGGCCATGGGGCTGTTTTAAACCGCTGGGCTGGATCAGCGGAGAGACAAATGCTGAACCTTATGCAGCTTACATTTCTGGTGGGGAATACAGACACCAATAAAAATGGCAAAGTTAACTACACAGAGTGCTGGAAGTCGATAAGCATATTAAAAAAAAATGTTAGCACAGGGTCAGAGCGATCGGAGGCGCCCAGGTGGGGAGCAAGGCCAGGCTACCCTGAGATGCTGACCCTGAGCGAGGCGACCACACAGATATGTGGGAATGGACCTGCGGGGACACGGCAGCATCTAGCGAGCATCCCTGGAGAGTTTTCAGAGCAGAAAGGAGGCCCAGGAGGCTGGAGAGGCAGATGATGACTGGTAGACCTGGGGGAAGCTGATGGGGTTGGGAGGAGAGACAGAAGACAAGACCTACTTCTTTTTGTACCCCAGTGTCTCTCTGATGCTGGCACTTGACAAATACTTAGCAATTTTTTTCCCAGTGATTAAATGAGTGAACAACATGAATAAAAGAAATGCCAAAAGCTGGAAAGTCCTCTGCTCCCACTCTCCTCTGAGGTTTTGGCATACTCCAAGATGACCATATTTTCTGGCTGCATTCTTTGGAATGGTAGTTCCCAATATTCCAGAAGAAAGAAGCTCCGAGGTCGGGTAAGTTATGTCTTCTGTATATCTCCATAGTGTAAGTTCACAAATTACCAGCAGTATGCACGAGTCTCAGAAAAACTCTCCAGGGAATGGTATGTTCCACCTTAGCATGTGGAGAACTTATTCAACCAAAGAGCCCATTTCTTCACCGTACTCAATCTTCCCTATGCCTCCATCACTCCTCAGACAGGATTCTGTAAGACCTATGTTGGGAATGGATGACCCATGCAGAGTTAGAAGCCCCCAGAAAGACAACTCCCCCCCTCCACCATCCTACTTTCATTCTTGCCATTTCTGGACCACTCCGAAGTTCAGAGTCACCCTCTTCTACTGAGTGGAATAAAATCTACTGACTTGGAATTTCTGTCTACTAACCCTTGTTTCACCCAGCAGACTGTGTAGAATAGTCTTGGGTATGGAAGTGTTAGTCACTAGAACGGAACTTCTAGGGGCAGTCACCTTAGCTTGTGGAGTCTGGGCAGCTGCTGCTCCTTCAAATGACTCGTACGACTGCGGGCAGAATGAGGGAAGGTTCGAGTGCAGCCTGGGCAACTTAGTGAGAGCTTACCTCAAAATAAAAAATAAAACAAACTGGATAGGCAGCTTAGTGGTAGAGCAACTCTGGCTTCAATCTCCACGATCACAAACTGTCCTTTAAGATTTCAACTTGTTTTTTCATAGTTTCCCATAAGTTTCTCCAAATAAACTTATAAGGAACCAGCCAAAATCACTGAGTCACTCAGAGTCATGCTTCTTAGTGACTCAGGATAAACTTTGCTCATTATAATATTAGATTCTCCACCCACTGGCATTCTGTCCACCATTTTCTTTGAACACACAATGTATGACTCCAAACTGAGCATGCACAGCCAAGTGCCTGCCTTTAAAACTGATGATGAGTCTTTCCTATATGAATATGTACAAGTCTCTGCAATAAAAGCTTCTGCTTTCCTTGTTCAGAGAGTCACTGTGTTCTTTTTTTTTTTTCTTTTTCTTTTTTTTTTTTTTTTTTAAAGCAGGTCTCACTATGTAGTTCAGGCTGGCCTTGAACTCACTATGTAGTCCAGGCTGGCTTTGAACTCGAGGCGATCCTCCTGCCTCAGCCTCCCAAGTGCTGGAATTACAGGCATGTGCCACTATGCCTGGCCTCACTGTACTCTTTTATCACCCAATGCTGCTCACATACTCTGCGCTTGCTGAGGAGTGAACCTGTTGCATTGGTTACAGACGGAGTTAAGGGTATTTTGATTTTGTTTTAGTTTTGGTTAGGTCTGACTTTGCCACTTAACCACTAGCTGGACTATTATTAAGACTCTGATTTTGGTTCCTTTATTTAAATCAGCTACCTCATAAGGTTGTGAGGACCAATTAAGAGGTGGGAAAAGGTCTATAAGGTTGTAGTTTTGCCATAAGAGTTAGCTCTCTTATCTGTCTTCTTCCACAGTTCTTCTCACTGATTTGGAGAGAGCAGCCATTTCCCCAGGAATCCTTTCCCTAGTTCTTCCTGATACAGATCTGGAGGGTGGTCTGCACACATGGCGCCTGTTATGGTTTGTGTCTAGATGTCCCCCAAAGCCTCATGTGGTGATAGGTGGGGCGGGATCTAGCGTGTGGTTAGTCCTCTGATGGGTTTGGCAAGGTTCTGCTGGGATCAAGGATATGATGCTAAAATTAAGGGTATTAGGGTTAAGGGTGGGAGTGCTGCCCACCCTAAGGCCAGGTAGCCTGGATAAAATATAAGGGACAGAAAGAGGCTTGTCTGTCCCCTTGCTTACCTTGCTGCGTTCCGCCTGTCTGCCTGCCACCCTGCCTTGGATTCAGCCGAGATTGTGGACTGAAACCTCTACAGACTGTGAGCTAAATAAACCTTTCCCCTCTTAACTTTGGGTGTCAGGTATTTTGTCTCAGCAATGAGAGAAAAGTCACTAAGACAGCACCGGTGACCAGAGGGCACGATGCATCACACGTGCTGAGCATCGTGTCATCACACGTGCTGAGCATCGTGTGCGAAATAGAGGCCGGAACGGCGACTCTTTGCTCTTAAGATTCCATGGATCTGAGGGTGCATCCTGCTTTCAAACTGGGAAATCCAAAATAAATGATCAAGAATCATCTTTAAGATCTTCTGACAGAAATCATCACACTGCTGTGAATACTGTAGAGAACCTTCATTTTCTAGGTTACCATTATAAAGATGTGCACCTAACAAATGTCAAATAATACCCCTTAAACATGAAAATCTACCCTAAACAGGAGCTACAGATTTGCCATGCAGGAGACGACTGTTCACGTTTCCCTGATATGGAAAGGCTGCCTTTAACAGGGAGATCAAGTCCATTTTCTATTGTTCATGCTCTTGGGTGTGAGGAGAGTCTTTAAGCACCAAGTAGTCTGGAAGTCATGTATCTTTAGCGTCACAAAGCAACGAGAGTAGACCATATTTTTTAGTATCCCTTTTTTGTGTTGGTCGGCTTTGCTTTCTCCAGCAGGAGTTGATTTAAAAATATGCCAAAAAGGGTAGCAGTTAAATTGAGTTAAATTCATTTAGCATTTCCTTGACCCTTGGCTGGTATGCTCAATTCCACGAGGGCCTCCCCTCAACCGTTGGCACACAGCTGTCCCTGCCCCCTCAAGTGATTGTTTATGTTTCTCAGAAATGTGAGAGAAGATTAGTAGTTTATAGCACCATCATGGGCAGAAACAGTAGCTTTACTTCTTTTTAAAAAAATTTCTTGGGTGCTTATCAATCCGTATTTGCAGTGTATAATGATTACATTCCGCACATGGAGTTGGTACATATATATAACACATCTTAATTCTTTTTACTTCCCCTCTCTCCCTCTCTCTCTCCCGCTTCCCTCCATCTCTAGATCCCCTTCCCACTTGCAAAAGAGCCATCTTCTGAATGCAGTTCCCAGTGTGCAGCATGACACTGATGGACGAAGGGACTGAGGATCCTAGTACCACAGAAGATGCTGAATACGCGCGTCGCTTTCACCCCAGCCCCGTGCCTTTGCTCACTCAGAGACTGCGTGTGGGATAATCTAACAGGTAGTTGTCTTTGGGGCATATTTTCTTTTTTGGTAACACGATGACTTAGCCGTTTCACACTTAACTGGCCCCTGCCCCTCTCCAAGCAATTCCATTCTCTTCTCAAAGTCCCAGCTCAGAGGAGACTATCCATATAGTGACAGGCTTCAAAAATCCCAGTGTACAACCTCACCCACCCACATGTCCCAAGTCCTTTTCCTTTACAGAGCAAGCAATTTCTACTGGCTTGTGTCCTTTTCTCTGTCTTCCCATGCATTTGGACATGTTTCATTTGGAACATGCATATCATCATAAATGCCTGTGTGTACAAATAGTCATCAGTTTAATCAGGACTTCAGCTACAACGTTACATGGAAATGAAAGCAGAGCCGCAATTAAGTTTCAAAGATGAGATAAAGGGAAGACAAACTGGAAAATTTCAAATCTTTCTTCATATGGGTGAGTATGTGTCTATCTCTTTAAAGAATGAGGCTGACTTCTTTTCTGCTTGCATATGGTTTGAACTCTTGGAAGAATATGATAAGCATGTCAGTGACACAAGTCCATGTGGACCGAGCTGCAGTAAGATGTCACTATGATGACTAAAGGACAGCGATTCCACCAGAGAAGCCAGGTGAGGACGAGCGATCCAGCTCCGCGAAGACTACATTTCCCATGAGCTCCGGGTGAGAGGTGAGAGCTGGGGCTGCCCGGACCCTGGACCGTGGGAGGAGGGGGCCACTGGCAGCGACAGCCAGGCTGAGCTTGCCACCACCTCTCGAAAAGCTGTCAAAGTGTGTTTCAGGAAACGACCGTGTCTGAGGTCCGTTATGACTGGTCTAGAAAGAAACTGTTCCATCCAAATCAGAATGAGATGCTAAATGAGTAAAGACTTTAATAAAAGTTGAAATCACTGCGCATCATCATGGGTCCTGAATTTCTGAATCTCAGGTTTAAAACCAGGATGAAGAATATGAAAATTTTAAATGTCCACTAAGAAAGAGAGATGATGTGACCTGGCCAGCATCACTTCCAGACTGGCGGCTCTTCCCTTCTCCAGTCTCAGGTGATCAGATGACCCCCGCACAGGTCAGCACAGTGAGGCTGTGACTCAGAGACGTTCAGTGATGCTCAGCTCTCGGCTGGTCCTTATCCCATCCGCAGACTGGTCTGTCCTGGCCACCCCTCCTGACCGTGACCACCATCATGGCAGTGATCATTCGGCGAGTAACTCGCCTTGAGTCCCTGGCTCCTATTTTTCCCATTTTCACGTTGCATTGCAGGATAGTTAAGCAAACATTCTCTGAGGAAGGAAACTTGGAAGCAAACCATGCCAATGTTTTATCAATGCGAGAACTCCTTTCCCAAAAGCTATAGCTCATCTTCTTCCTGCTCCCTGGCCAGCACCAGCCTGGGGGACTCCCTCACTGCGGGCCACCTCACTCTGCTCTTTGGTTGTTCTGTTCTTGTAGACTGAATTTCTGTGCTCACCCTCTCACCAAAGTCATGTGTTGGAGGCCTAACCCACAATGTGATAGTGCTAGGAGCTGGAGTCTGTGGGCAGCAATTAGGCCTAGATGATGTCAAGCACATAGAGCCCCAGGATGGGATTAATGCCCTTCTAGAAGGAGGACGGACCACCAGAGCTCTTGCTGGCTGCCATGTGAGGACACAGCCGGAAGGCAAATATCTACCAGACAGGAAGTGAGTCCTTACCAGAGCCAGACTGTGCCTGTCCCCTCTTCTCCAGAAGTTTGAGAAAAGCGTCTCTGTTGGTTAAATGCCCGGGATTTTGACAGAGCAGCCCATGCTAAGGAAGACACCTACCATCTTGTCTACCAGGCCTCACCTGGCTCTCTTCTCTGGGCCCACAACAGAATCATGCCATCCTGTTCTTCTCTTGTGAATTTCTCTCCTGCTGCCCCTGATTTCCTCACAACAAATGAGCACATCCAGAGGATTCAGCTGAGGATTCCAGTTTCTGGAAGTTTCCTCTCCTTCCCTCAGCTCTCAGAATGCACCACAAAGTTTGCCAGGGAAAGTTCCCTTTACTTTCTTTTTTCAAATAAAAATTTTCAATTACCATCACATCTATCAAATATAGGTTAATAATAAGCCCTGCAAGGTGGCGAGCAGCCTATTACCAGCATGCTGGGGGCGGGGGGCAGGCCAGGTCGTCTTCAGGCCCCAAAGCCCACATTGGCTTCGTCGGCACTAGCCGCTGCTCTGAAAAAGCCACGGAACACCATCCCTAATGATTTAACAGCTTGTCTCTGAAAACGCATTAAGCAAGGGAGCTTTTAAATATTAAGAAATAATTATACCAACTCAGCGCTCTCCTTCCTCGAAATTACATCACATCAGGGCTCTGCTAGATAAATAAATGTAGCTAAAGAACACAAGTCTTGTAAAAATGAAAAACTGCGCCCAGAGAAATGTTATTTCCAGTCGATGGCAGGAAGGTGGGCAGAGGGAAAGCAGAACTAATGAAAAGATTCAGACTATTTACCTAAGTGGGTACTTGGAGTAAACTTAACTCAGTCAAATTAACTGTCCGTTTTTGACATTTCAAACTCTTTTCCACTCCGACCCACCTGCGGTTGGGGCAGAGCTGGGAAGGATCAGGGCACGCACTGGGACCGATACGCTCCAGCCCAGCCATGAGAGTGTGCTTTAAATCTAGGATACAGAAGTTCAAAGAATTTGGCACTGACTCAGAACTGTGGGTCTACATTATATTACTGAGGATTGGAATGATTTTATTCTTACCCGAATAGGAAATATAATTTGTGGAAAAGAAAAGACAGACTTCCAGGAATCTGAAACATTGTCCCCACATGGGGGCCACCTAAAATTTTACCACTACATCTTGCCCTGTACACGTGCAACTGCTAAAATTTCCAAAGAACCTGGATAGGATATTTGGGTCATTGACACTTGAATGTGAACGAGTCGAATAGATTCTTCTCCCTGCCCAAACAAGACCCTGGGCGATCCGAGGTCGCTGGGCATGTGAGTGGGAAGGGCCCCGAGGAAGGAAACAGAGAGAGCACTTCGCAGTTTTGCTCCAGGTCGGGCCAAGGGCGAGCCCTGGAACTCTGGGTCTGCAGACCCTGTACCACTCCAGCCCCTGCCACAGCTGTAGAGGGAGCCAGCCACAGTGAGAGCAAATCTCACCCTGGGTGACTTCTCTGAGACGGCAAAGCAAGCTCGTGGGGAAATCCCTGGGCCTGCATGAGCTGAGCAGAGTCCTGTGGAATGAACTCCCGGGCAGCCCCTGGGTGTCAAGAGACGTGGCTTTTTCCGTTGCTTTTTCCTTTGGTGCAAAGAGCCGCTGCTTTTCAGTCACCTTTGGAAGTTAACGGCAGGGCGTAGCTGCATATCCGTACTTTTATAGGCTTCCTAATGACCTGCTTAATTATTTGCTTTCTTTGGGGCCAGACTTGCTTCTGTTAGGCGTGCGGGGAGCCTGGGAACTGTGCGGCTGGGTTTCCCAGTGGGTCCGGCGCAGATTCCAAGTGTGGAGCTCTAGCTCCCTGGTACATACAGACTGGAACATGAAGCTCGAGTTGTGTTTTATTTGTTCATTAGATTGGCAGAGGCCTTCTCTCCAGAAAGGTCTACGTCTCTAGCAGGAAATTAGTATCTAGATTCCCCAGCAAAGTCAATGACTTTGAAGTCCTTAGCAGTCTTTCTTGTCTTCTGAGATTAAACAGACTCAGAAATCAAGAGCACCAAGGTCTCAGCTCAGAGTGTCAGAAACCCACCAGCTTTTCCACCATGGCTCTATCCCAAGTTGAGGGCAGAAGCTGCTATTTCAGATAGAGATATATTTGTTGCCCACTTTTTCCTTTTGAATGTAGGAGCAGACTCAGAGCCCTCTCCACCCAGGTAGCAACCAAGATCTCTGAAAAACACATTGTTTGAGTTGAGTACTCTTGGCCATTATTCATCTAAACGCTTGTGAGTCCCATAAGCACTAGGAAGTTGCAACAAACCCTTTCTTAAAGATTTCTTTCGCTTAGTGTAGATGTGGCCTGAATCTACTCTGGTCGGTAATAGCCTAGATTGAATATTTCATGGGCTTCTATTTAATCTTCCTCTGTTTGCCTGCGAGATGCCGAGTATAGTATCTGACCTGTGATAGATACTATCACCTGTAAAGAAAAGTGTTATAATTTAGCTGGGGTGTATATGGGGTTCACTCAACTACTTTATTATTTTCACTTTATGTCCATCTACATTCTTCACCTTTGTAATGGATCCTCCTTGCCATGGAAATCTAAATCTACATAGAAACAGAGGTTCCCTCAAATTATGAGAGAGTGGTTTGTATAAATCATGAAATTCTGAGGTCTTAGCTCCTCTCAGAAACTCCAAGGGAATCAATCTTACCAAAAGTCATGCCCCCCCCCAATTCTCCTATTTTTCCTTCATCTCTATACATGGCTGTGGATTCTGCTGACTGCCTCCTGGTTGAATCTGACACTTGGTAGTCGTCAAATGATGGCATCAAATTAACAGCCATTAGATTCTTGGGTTGCCCTCTGTTTGGATATGAGTGTATTGATCTGGTGAGGTTTTATTCCGCAGAAACATAAACAACATGCCGTTTAATTTTGCCTCCAAACTGTCTCTAAGCGCCACAAGAGGCATATAAGAGATGCAAGGTTGGGGAGAGGGAGAGAGGCTATTACCTCTTTCGAAGAAGAGCAGGTAGAAATCAGGTTAAGCTTTGATCGCTATCATTTCACCTTTGGACTTTTATTACAGCGCTTTGACACAGCCAGTTGGCAGATCGAGTGGGAAGATAAATGTGCCTGTGTGACTAGGTTTAATATCAAAAGTGGAGATGGGACTCGCACAGCTTTTCATACGGGAAATGTTCCCATCCGCAAGATCGCCAGTCACTCTTGGTGAGGCCCTCAGGAGCTCATGGGGCCAAAGGGCGAGCCCCACGAGGTCCCCAGGCTATGAATATTTCACTGCCGAGGATCCCTGTTTCGCTGGGGCTGCGTGCTGACTGAGCGCTTCTTCAGGGTGAGTCCTCAGTTGACTGATGAATACAAAACGCCTCTCTGAACAAAAGCCATTCAAGATTCACTGAAGACAAGACAACCTACTTTGGTTTCTGTGTCTGGTACCGGGGTATCAACGGAGATAAAGCACTGAGTGACAGGGAAGCGGAATACAGAATAACACAATCTATTGTTCTCCCATTGACGGTGGGGATAATGGGCAAGTTAGAGAGTCACCGTAATGTCATGGACCGCTGTGAACTTGGGAGAACTCAAGGATCAGAAAGTAACATGAAACAAGGAGGGAAATGAAGATAATATTGGGTTACTGAACGTTCTCAAATTGTACTGAAACGCATCCCGTCCCTTTGGAGGGGCATGTTTTTGACAAGGAAGACAATGGGAAGAAACTGGCGGCTGTAACAATATCACCATTTTCTTTTACTCGGGGCAGTAATGTGAACTTCTTAGAAGACACCTTCTTTCACCACGCCTTTGTTGTGCGGTCTATTGAGGAGCACAGAGGCCAGAGTGCTGCCTTGTTCTGGGGCTAAAACCAAGGAGCCTGGTTCTCCGGCCAGCGGCAGCTGCTCCGCTGTGAATCACACGGCAGGTTTGCAGCCAAGGTGGAGGAAAGGAGCTGAGAGGGAAAGAGAGAAGCAGAGAGGGTGCGAACAGGGGGAAGAATTGGGACATTCAGATGAAAGGGAAGCTGAGGAAACTGAAGGTGGTTGGGGAGGAATGAGAAAAGGAGTTTTCATGGTGCAGGGTGGGGGACAATATGGATTCTCTACCATTCCGGGAGGTGAGCAAGGTTCTCCTCAAACAAATAAACAACATGGAAGGAACCACTTTTGCCTTTACAGTATTTGGTGGAAGCCAGAGTTATTTTTCTTTTTTTCTTTTTCTTTGGGAGGGTCTGCTGGGGATCAAACTCAAGGTCATGTACTTGCTAGGCGAGTGCTCTATCACTGAGCTAAATCCCCAACCCCAACTCCATGGAAGTCAGAATTTCACCTACAAATTTCTATTTTCTGGTAGAAATTTAGCTAATGTTTGGTACGATTTTTTTAAAATCTGCAACACTGCCACAGTAATCCATGCTTTTCCAGGCACTCTCCATGGAAAAAGTGAGGGTCCTGACATATAGTCTGCTTATTACAACGTGCCCATGAAAGCAGGGGGCTCTCTCTTGCAGCAAGACAAATGTGAATACAGAAATAGAAAAATGTACACACAGACGCAGCAGGTTCCCACCCCCAAAGGCCATTCTTAGATCTGCCAGAGCGCCACAGACCCTGGTCAAGATGTGCTATTCCGGAACGTGTAACAGAGAACTGGCGTAGAGTAGGTGTTCAATAAACTCATACTGCTTTGACCTGGATATTGCAGCTGGCCAAAGTTTACCACACATGACTTCATAAATAAATGATTTTCAAGGAACTGGGCAGAAGTACAATATTTTCAATATCAAAGATACACTTATTATAATATGACCTTTTTATTGTTTGCTTCTTTGTTGATGATTTGGAAGCCACCTGGGAAATCTTTTCAATAACAAGACACTGACATATAATAACCCCAAAACAAGACAAAAAGTCTTTTAAAGCTTCACTTTAACTTTTGTGATATGCCTTTCTTTACCCTCAAGACCATTTTTTTTTTTTTTTTGTGGTGCCGGGGATCGAACTCAGGCCCTTGTGCTTGCAAGGCAAGCACTCTAATCACTGAGCTAAATCCCCAGCCCCTCAAGACCATTTTTGAAAAATGAAAAAAGGAAAGAAAAAAGAGAGGGAGTGTGACAAATGGAAGGAAAAAAGGAAGGCAGAAATAAAAAAAGAAAGAAAGGGAGAAAACTTAGTGTTTTCAAGACTATGTGTTCTCTTTTCTGGATGAATGACATGTGGCACACACCCTCCCTGAGTTAATCTCAGGCCAGACGGACCATTACTAAGTGAGTCTCGGGGCTGTGTGTCAAGAATTTGTTGCGCCCCACAGCAGTTTCCTTGACAATCGAACACCTCAACTCCTTTTAGGCATCCATATTCAATTTGGTGTCTTAAAAAATTCCTTGTGTCCTGTGTTTTCCAGTCATCTAGGGATGGTATCATTTTTTCTCTGGAGGTGGAAATTCCAGGATTGGCCATGCTGGTGCTGAGTCCCTTCTGAGACAGTTCATTTAGGAGGTTGGTTCCCAGAGGACACACCTCTAGGAGTTAGTCAAGTGCAGTAAAAAGATTTATTCCCAGACAAATAGGCTTATAAATATGAACCACCCCATGAAAGGCAATTCACAGGGCAAGTCTGGAGGGAGCTATTCTTTTTGCTTTAGGGACTGGTTTTTATGAAAGATCTGATATGTAGCTCTTCTCCTATTCCCAGCCTTGGGGATTCTCCCTCCCTCTGAGTGTGACTATTCCTCTTAATTTACTTAATACAGCAGTTCCCAAGGGATTGTAAACCCATAATTGGACAGCCGAGATTAGGAGGTTAAGGAAACTGATACCCAAAATTTTTAAAGTGCCGTTTCAACTCTCCCTTCAGAGAAGCGGCCCCATCTTACTGCTCACCAGGAAGAACCCCCAAGGGGAAGCTGGCCCAGCCTGTCCTCTGTCGAGTAAATGCTGGCTCCCTCCTTCCTTCCCTCTCTTTAACGTTAAAGAAGGGCTTCCAGGAGGTGAATGGGGAAGAGAAAGTTGTAGTCAGTTTAATATGAAATAAAAATATGAAAAGCCACTCCAGGATTTTCATTTCAATCCTAATGCATTTCAAGTGCATTGTTTAAAGTGTCCTGAAACATTGTGGGCGCCACCCCCCACTTGTAGAAATTTTACTTACTATTAGCTTCTGACCACTTCTAGCTTTAAAAACCCTCAGAAAAATTCCCAGTGCCGTGCTCGTGGGAGAGGGCAGTGAAGAATCCAATGTGTGGTGTTCAGGGGAAGCAGAAGAGTAGATGGTGCTCGATGCAGGAGGGACAATGTTGGCCCTGGGAGCCGGCATGGTTGTTCACTGGGGATCTTGGGGGTGTGGAGCACGAAGGATTTGCCAGGTTGTGATGGTTTTCTACCTCCGTGGGATGATCAGCACTTCTTCCTACCTTCTGCTCTCTGAATTCGAATGTCTTTATAGATGGGATGAACCTAGAATGCTTCCAGCAGCTACTGTCAGAGTAGGAGCTGGGGAGAGTGTGACCAGAGAAGCAGTTAAATTGCTAAAACTGCACAGAGGACTCAAGGTTTTTATAGCAGCGACACTTTGCTCCTGGACTTGCAGGATTAGAATAAGTGGCTGCTGTACCCAAGGACTGTTGAAGAAAAGTGGCGGGAGGAGACGGCAATATGAGTCACAGCCCAGCCTCGTCTAGCCAGACAGACCACCCAGCAGAAGTGTGTGCCCAGCCGCCAAGTCATTGGCAATACCGTCCTTCCGGAAGCACCTTTCCAGCCCTGGCTGCAGCTCAGAAGTCTTGAGAATCTCTCCTAGGAGCAAAAACAGCCTCAGAGCCCCCGGGGGCTCTGGGGGAGCACTGAGATGGAGGCACAGGCCGTGAGGATGAGGGCAGTGAGGCCAACATGGTGGGCACCTGTCCACTGAAAGGAAGAAGTGCAGATGGCCTGCTGGAAAATGGGTAGAGTGGATGAAGCCAGGAGTTAGAACTGCAGATTCTTAGAAATAGAAGCAGATGTACCTTCTCCAACCCATCAGGTTGTAGCTAAGAACTTAGACCAGTTCCCATCATGAATCCCCATTCGCAGATTTTAGAATCATCCAGGGCTGAGGTGAAACGTCATTCTTCCTTCACAGCCCCGAAGCTGTGTCTCTATCAGGAAAATCCCACCTCTCGGACGTTTGCTGAATGTTTACTTGAGCCAAGCATGACCATAAGCACTTTCCAGATATTGGCTCATGTAATCCTCATGGCTACCCCGTGATGTAGACGAGAGTCTGTACGACGTGAGTTCCAGTCTACAGACAGAGAGGCTGATTAGCTTACCCCATGTCACATAGCTGGAGGATGACAGGGCAGGAGTCTGGATCCAGGAAGTCCACTCCAAAGACCATACTGTGGACACCACTTTACCTTGTTTCTGCAAGACGAAGAGTGCAAACTCATCTGTTCTCCACAAAGAGTTACTAGGACTCCAACTCATGAAAATGGTTGGTGGTGCAGTTTTTCAGCTAGAAAGCTATAAGGACACATCAGTATGTAGCCCAATGGACGCCAAAATTTTGGTCAGGTACCCCAAGGTGTAAAACATGTTTGAGTATGTATGTATTTGTCAGATATTTGTGTGCATGATATATATGTACACATATGTACATTAGGAAACATTTTGTTATACATATGCCCATTATAAAATGTATAGAAATCAGAAATTAAAAGGAAGAAAAAATAAAAAATAGAATTTCTAATAATTATCCCTGCTCTTTGAGAAAGTATCTTGCTCGCTCAATTTCAAAACCCACTGCGAACCTCATATTTTTCCCTCTTGCCCTAACAATTAGGAGAGAGACCCAATCATCCAATGGTCACCTCCCCACATGGACTCTGGGTTCCTTCCATCTAGGGCCAGAAGCTGGCAGATGGCCCCCAGGGTCTCAGGGCGAGTCCTAGACAGGTCTGTGGACCGTGTCTCCAGTGTCTTCAGCCCTTGCTGCCCCCATCTCTCCTCTCGTCCTCCTCATTCTGCCCCTGGGCCCTCTCAGGAACCCCGTGGTGACCAGCCCTTCCTTGGCCTCCCCTGCTCTGAAGACAGATGCCCGTCACCCTCCCCAGACGCAAGTTCCCCATGGTGTGGTATGCATCTCAAGCCTCATCACGAACTTCCAAAGGCACATTTTCCTCAACAGCCCGATGGGCTGTTCATGCCTCATGTGTTCACGCGCTGAGCGGCATCCGTGGGAAACACTCCTGCAGGAGCGCCAGTCCCGGGCCAGAGGAGGAAGGCGGGAGGCACCGCCCACAGGGCCGAAGGGCAGCTGTTTATATTATAATTAAGGTTTTACAGCATAAACTGAAATGTAGCTTGACTATTCCAACAAGGCACTGCAGGTAATTACCACTGCTAGAGGCATTCTCCACTGCCAGTTCTTTCCCTTACTAATTGAATAATTTAAGCCACATCGTGGAGGATCAGGGAAAAGGAGACACATTTTCAAACATGGACGCTGTGTTGGAGGCCTCAGAACAGCGTGAGGCGTGGCGCACTCCGGGTCCCAGCCCTGCCCATACCGCCTTTTCTGGGAGTGTGAGACGGAAGACCAGAGGTTAGTCCTGGAATTCCACCACTTACTAGCTCAGAGAGATTCAGCTCCCTGCATTCTCCCTCATCTATAAAACAGTAGTGACTGAAGTACGAATTCGTGGCACTGCTGTGAGGGTTAAATGAAATAATACTTGTGTTACTTTCCATTACTATAACAAGTACCTGAGGTGGTCACATTAAAAAGGGGAGAGGTTTTTCTGGCTCCTGACTGCAGCCGTTTCAGTGCATGGTCGCTGAGCTCTGTTGCTCTGGGCCTGTGGCGGCCCACCCTGCTGACCTCATGGAGGCCAGGAAAGGAAAGAGGAAGAGGCTGAGGTCTCAATATCCCCTTCAAGAACAGGCCCCCAATGACCTCACTTCCTGTTGACCTTATGGAGTCCAGGAAGGGCAAGAGAGAGGAAGGGGTTGAGGTCTCAGTGTCCCCTTGGAAGACATGGCTCCCGTGACTAGGCCCCACCTCCTAAAGGTCCCACAACCTCCTGGTGGCATCACAGATTGTCAGCCAAGCCTTTGGGGGACACTTACCCAAACCATAGCAATATTAGTCTCAGCACTTAGAAGATACTCACTCATTCTGGCTGGAGGGAATAGTACTGACAGAGCGTATGACCAGGAGCGTAAGGTCTCTTGCCCGAGGAGATGGGGGAAACTGGGGCAGAAGGTCCACTTCGACCCCACAAGAAGCGGCTAGGTAAGTGAGGGCCAGCAGCAGAGAGACAGTGAGATCCCTTGGCTCAAAAGCAGTAACTTCCCTTGAGTCGCAGGGGAAAGACTCCTCAGGAGATTGGACAGGTCTCAGAGGTGTCCAGCACCCTGGAGGGTCTGCTGCTGTCTCCCTTCCTACGCGCCCTTCCTCAGTGTGGCCCAAACCGCATGCTGTCCTGCAGCTGCTCCCCAGTCCCAGGCCAGCCCACGGTTAATAGTACGTGCATTTGTATGGGACTTTCACCTTTTTAAATTTTATTCCATATTCTTCCTACCCTCACAATTAACTAGAAAGGAAAAGTAGCCTTCCTGGTTTGCAAATGAAGAGACGGCGGTCCAGAGAGATGAAATAGATCACGCGAGCTCAACAGGACTAAGGCACAGAGCTTGGCCTGCAGTGTTCCCTCTGCCACACAGAAAGGAGATCGATTCGGCCCCAGCGCCAGCCACGTGGTTCCATCCCAATCCCCAGCACCTTCGCTGCTCAAGTTACACTGTGTGTTAAAAACATCTCAAAACCAGAGAGAGTGATTTGCAAATTGTGGTGTACATATGGTTTTCTGGGGGAAATGTGTTTAAAATGCAGATTCCAAGGCCATGCCTCCAGGGATTCTGATTCCCGGGGTGGAAGACCGATCCCAGGAATCTGCAGATCCAGATTGTCTGAATTCAGTGGTTCAAGGGCCACACCCAGAAACACTGGACTCCAACACTTAGAGTGGACTATGGAGAGCTATGACGTACCACCTGTGCGAGCTTGCTTAATTGACCTAAACTTTCCAAATGTTAGTTTCCTTATATACAAATGAAGGTCTTAATATTTACCTCTGAGAGATTTTGCAAAAATTAAATGAGATGATACATAATAAGGTGCTCAGCCCAATGCCTAGCATGTGCAAAGTCCTTGGTGATCTTAGCCATCGTTAGCTTTACTGTGCTGTGGTCCTGAATATTACTGAAATACAGCCAAGCCTTGTGTTACTCAAGGGATGGATTACTATAGCTCGAAACCTTCTCATTTGGAGCCGTTAAATCTATAGAAAATTATAAATAGGATTTGATAAATTCAAATCATTTTTTAATAAGACTGACTCATTTATCCTCATTTAGCTGCCTTGGGTGTGGGTGTTGGCACCTGTTGGGAGACGCAGGAGTTTGTTCTCTAATTAGCAGACACTGATTAATGGCAGGGAAGGGAGGCAACTGGTAGATGTGCCAGGGGCAGCTTCTCGGGAGCTGGCTTCGAGGCCAGGAGGGCTTCTTGAGAATGGGCTTCCCGTCCAGGTGCTCTACACGGAAATCCACAGCAGACAGCAGCACGGACAGGGCAAGAGCATCAGGCCCGCGGGCCGCTACCCCCACCTTCTCCCTCGTCACCCTCCGCCTTCCTGCCACTTTGGGGGCGTCTCCGAGTTCAAGCGCATCCCGGGATGCCAGGCTGCCTCAGAGTGGCGGGAAACTGTTCCTGGAGAAAGCCTGCCCTGAACGGCCTGGGGAAAGGAGGGAGAGGCATCAGAAGAAAAGGAAGGAAATTATGCCTGGTGGGTGCCCTGCTGACTGGGAGAACTACCCAGCCCGCCTCCGCCTTAGACTTGGGCAGAAGTTCCCAGTGAGGTGTGCGGTGACCATGTCCTTCCACCCAGGCCACTTCCATCCTCCAGTGAGGCCAGCTGGACCCATAAATCCAAGTGTTTGGTAGCAAAGACCCAGAAACGCCTTGGGTACGTTTTGACACCTTGGGGACTAAGTTTGAGAGAGGAGGCTTAGGATTCCCACAACCTGACAAGATGGGCAGGTAGAGCTCCGTGTGAGAGCACAGAGTCACGTTTCAGCCCTTCCTGGGGAGATGAGAATCCCACAACACAATTCTGAGTAGAGAAATTACTCTGGAGAGTTGCCATAGTTAAGCTCTGCCGTCAGCTACTACACCATAGGAACAGAGAGACCCTGAAAATCCCACCTCCCCACCCCTGTCCCCAAACCCTTCGGACTCCAGATGGCCCTTCTTCTGCCATCAGATTCTACCCTTCTTTCTGGTCGGGCCCTGACCCCATCCATAAGCAGCAGGGACACTGCAGTGGGGGGAAGCTTCCAAGACAGGAAGTGGGGGACACAGGTTAGTTCCCCTTAAATGCTTCTCTAGAACACCATCCTCAGCATGATCCTCTTCCTAGTCTGTCATTCTTCATGACCTTCATTCATCTCTGTCACCTGCCTTCTGCGCCTCGTCTATCTCTGGGTCCCCTACCCAGCCAGACCGCTGTGTGGACAGAGGTTATGGGGCGGGGGCCCTCCGAGAGAGAGCACACTCATCTGCCCCCCCTCCCAACCTCCTTCTCCTCCTCAGGAAGCCCAGCAGAAAGGGACACTGGAGAGCAAGAAAGACTGCTAATCTTTTGCCCAAAGTCTACCCCATCTCCATTTAATGCCCTTTGTACTGCCACTGCTAACTGGTGGCTGTAAGGGTGGAAAGTCACATCTTTGCCTGCCATTTTTATAGTCTCTCTCTTTCGCACATGGCCAAAAATCTAAACTCATCTCTCTGTTGCCTTGATACCCTGCAGAGGCACCCTCCCTTCCACAACTGCTCCTTCCCACCCCTCCCCTCAGAGCGACGGGCTCCTCGGTCGTCCACAGTCACTATGGCCACACAGACTTCATTTCCATCACGATTCTTCTCCTAGGTGGCGAAATGAGGAGAACAGGGAATACACACTTGAGATGGCCACATCATTTCAGACAAGGCAGAGATGTGGCTGTCGGCTTCACCCACAGCAAGAGCTGGAAACGCTTCCTCCGTGGGAAGTGTCCTTGTCTTAATAACACGTCTCACTGGGGAAATTCAGACGGCACAGTACTCTCTCAGCTGCAGATCAAAGCCTTTTGCCCCCTTTTCTTCTGTCCCTAACACCCTCATTCCACTCATCCCCTAGCACCTTCTCTGACCCTCCCAATCTCAGTAATACTTCTCCCTTTGCCATGCTTTACTTTGGATCCTTACTGCATGGTAGTGTATTATATAGTCACTTGTTTATGTGTTTGCTGTCTATCTGCCAACTGGAATGGAAGTTCTCTGAGGGCAAAGACATTTGGTGGCCTTTCCTATACCTGGCACTTAATGGGTGCTCAACAGTATTTATTTAGTAAGTGAAAGACTGAACAGATGAATGTGCCAGGCTCTCTTACCTGTATCCTCCAAGAGCTTATACACACGCGATACTTGAGAACCTTAGGTCAGCAATTTAACAATGATGTGGGACTGAGAGGGTACTGAAGTGTGAGTTTGTGATCTTTAAAATACTTTCCTTAAACATGACAGTTCACACTTCCTTTTCCCATCGGGATACTGAACCCTTCCCTGAAAGCAAGGGATAAGTACTCTCCTCCGTTTCATCCACCCCAAACATAATGTCTTATGTCTTCATCAGCAACCATGATGTGCTTGGTGTTGGCTATCACAGCCCCATAAACACGCACTCATGCACACACACACACACACACACACACACACACACCCCTCAATAATGATCAAAATAATAAGACTTTTATCCAGATCTTACAATAAACCAAGAATTCTTCTAAACTTTTTATTTATATTTTTTAATTTAGATGGGTTAATGTTATGGTTTATATCTGGATGTCCTAATCCCTGTGGACTCAAAGGAGGGGCTTTTGGGAGTTACTGGATCACAGGTTTGTGATACTGTATTTGCTCTGGATATGGGTGATTGAATTACTGAAGAGGAAACATCTGACCTGGGTATGGGTGGCGCCAGCAAATAGGCTTGTAGCCTGGATGGAATAAAAGGGAAAGAAGAAGGTAGGCTGCTGCTTTCTGCCCGCCCTGCCATAGACTGTTTCTTTTCTGTCACCCCGTCCTGCCTTAGAGCTAGCTGACTATGGGCTGAACCTCTATAAACTGTGAGCTAAAATAAACCTTTCCTCCTCTAACTTGTGGGTGTTGGGTATTTTGTCCCAGCAATGAGAAAGTAACTAACACAGTTAACAACTTACAAAGCAGGTGAATTTTTGATTCCCACATTCAGATGAGAAAACTGAGTTGGTTCTCTTTCTTGGGAAAGAGCCAATAAGAAGAGAAGACCAGCATTGGGAGGATTTGGGTTTTGGATACTGTCTCTAATGGTGCTATCTATAGACAGTCTTGCTCTTACTCTCCTACTCTTACTCCTGTCTAACGTGTTCAATGCTCTGAAGAAACCCATGAAAACAAGGCCATGAACAGTCATCCTATTCTGCAGCGAGAAAGATCTCAGATCCCTAGACCTGCTAAGATGATGTGATTCTGTTAAAAGTGTAATCAAGTCAGTGACCCACGGGGATCTCTCCCCTCCGTTGTCCTCTCGGGGCCCTCTGCTTCCCTCAGGCCTGGCCCTCTTTCCCAGCCCAGCGGAAGTACATGTGTTGGCCTCATCCCTTCAAGTGAACAACTAGAATCCTTGTAGCAATTCATTCCCTCTGGCCTTTCCTGGTACTCCAGCTCCCTCAGGTGAACAGACGCTCTGATGCCCCCGATTCTCAAGCCCCTCACATGGCAGGTATCACCCGAAGAAAAATGTCTTCTGAAACATCACAACATTTTCACTGTCAAGAAATGAGAATCTGGGCTCTTATGTTGACATCCACCTCCTGGGTCCCAGAGTGGTACCATTGGACGGTGTGAACTATGCTGCTTCTCTTTGAGAACTATCTTGCAAGGCACTGGGACACTGATCCCTGCGGATACCCCAGCTCCTACCAAGCGAGCTCAGAGAAGAAGGAGTGGGGGAGAGGGAGCGGTGTCTCTACAGGTAAGAGTAAGGGGAAGATAAATGGAAGTAATTTCGAAAGGAGTTACAGGGCATATGGGGGAGCCAGAACCCCCAGTTGCCGTTAAGTTTCTGAAGCATCAATTAATATGTCTTGCATCCATCCCGCCCTTCTCCTGGACTCATTTGCTTTCAGAGGTACCCCAGGGTGCCCCCTTCCCTCACAGCTAGACAGGACTCACCTTCTTGTGGTGCTAAAAACAGGGACTACTGTTGCGGAAAGATATGTACCAAAGCTGCTAATCTAGATGAGGGTCCAGGCAGACCGGAAGGCGCACGTATGGTGCGGGTCTCCCGAGGAAGTGTGGACCAACAAGGAGAGGGAGAGAGTGAGGAGCAAAGAGAGCGGAGACATTAGGGCTGCCCTGGTGAGCACTGCTGCTGGACGCGGGATGCGGAGTTGGCACTGAAGTCCCTGCTGCTGTCCCAGGAAACAGTCAGTGCCAGCCAGTGGCACTCGGCCCATCAGCAGTGGATTGCCCAGCCTGAGCGACCCATGTGGACCACAGACCCTGCACCCCCGGACACTGGACAGCCCCTCACTGAGCACCAGCGGACTGCGTGACTTTCAGAAATCACAGCCTGAGTGTCATTTGCAGAATCGGGCACTGACAAAATTATCTCTGGGGTCCTGTGTGGTTCTAATATTCTGGGATTTAACATGAGACTAAACACGGGATACTAACAGGAAAAAAAACCCCTCTGCTGGTCATGGATCTGTTCTAGAAATTTCCACACAGATACAGCAGGCTTCCCTGCATAACTGTTTAAATCATACTGGTTTATGGGCTTTTAAATTGTACCAAAGGCCACGGACCAAAAACAACCAAGATATGCGATGGGGAAAAGGGCTGATTGTGTAATAATTTCCCCTTTACCTAAGATATGTTCACCATCTTTTGTGACGTGAGTGACATAGGTGAATGACATCTTATCAGTCATCTGTAAAATTACTAGCTGCCAAGTACCATCATGGGCATTTGGAGAATACAGAAAACTACAGATACATGGCCTTTACTTTAGGAGAAAAAAAAAATCTATAACCCCCCCAAAAAAAGCCTAGAAAGAAATACAAAAACTCTAGAATCACACTATGATCGTGAAAATTTAAGATCCAACTATTGTCCATTTCAGTGTTGACCAACTACAGAAATCCAGATAACACTAAGTGTTTGAAGCACAGATGGAAATAAATAGTACTGTTTTCACAAAGTTGTCTATGACAGGTGAGTGATTAATTGCCCCATGGAAACTTGCATAAGATATTTACCCTAGCCCAATTATTAAGAGTATTTTCTTCAGGGAACATCTGGACTCTCTCCACAAGATAATGCTAAGGTGGGTCATTTGGATTTCAACGCTACATAGACTTTAGATTTCAGCAACAACAATCGTGTGGTCAGAACTAGTAACTGAAGGGTCCAGAACAAAATGAAATTGTGGGGTTCCTTGTCAAACAGTGCTAAGCGTCTCAAGACAGTGAAGGCGAAGTGTTAAACCAAGTGCAGGATCCTCCTAAGCCCAGGAGGTCAGCATGGAGGTCACCAACTCCCCACCCTCCTGCCTGCACCCCCAGGCCAGCTCATGGAGGATCCAGGATGAACCACAGCTAAGACTTAATTAGTACTCACTCTTTGCTAAGCACTGTTCTAAGCATTTTACATGTTTTAAGTCATTTAATACTTAGAACAACCCAAGGAGGGAAGTACTCTTACCTTTTATGTCTAATGTGAAATCTGAGGCTTAGAAGTGGTAAGCATCTTGCCATGGTTCCATGGCCTCAGGGGAGGGGCAGCATTTGAATCCAGGGCCAGGGCTCAGTCTTCACTCCGTCCCTGCACTGCATTGCATCTAATGAATGTTCTCCAAAACGGAGTTCAGAACCTGACTCAGACATTTCCTCCCTGTGGAGTCTTCTCCTCTTCTCTTCTGAGCCCAACAGTGGGGGACACTCAGGGGTTGTCGCCTTTCTGGGGAGCTGCAGTGACCTGGGGCCTTTTGCCCCGTTCCCTATAGGTTGTTGATGTGCAAAGCAGGATGAATGTGAATGCCGAGGGAGGAGTGGATTTTCTTGCACCTGCACATAATTGACCCCCACACTCAAAGCCTGGGGAAGGTCAGTTAAAGCCAGGGGTAAAGATGACACAGGCCCCAAAGGTCCAAGAGGCTCCGCAGCTCTGCTGGAAGGCTGGGGCCTCTGGGCAGGGCTGGGTGACAACCTCGACCTCTAGCTCAGCGCTGTGACCTTGCTCCTGGAAGGTCACACGGGATGAGCCGTTGTGCTAGGCCACGCTGCTTTCTCCATAGAAGGCTCCCGTCTGCCAGGTGGAGGGGAACCAGACAGCACTGTTCCTGGAGGGATGAGCAGCTGGGCCAGTGCTGACCACACCCTTCCCCAGGCCTGCTGTGGCATCCCCCGAGGTGACAGGCGAGCCAGACGATGAGCCTAGCAGAAGCCAGCGCAGAACTCTCAAGTGGACAGGCGGGGGCAAAGTCGCTGTCACTTTTTACTTCAACTAATCATCTTAACTAATATTTTTCTTTTTTGTCGGAGTACACTTGTGTCCCACACCATAATCTGGCACCTACAAATGATGAAGCTTTCTTAGGCAAACTTTTTTTTTTTTACCATAAATGACCTTCGAGGTCCTTCTTTCTCTCTCTACCTACTGGTTCCTCTAAATACTATTTGGCTTCTGACGCTCTGATTTCAAGGAAATTCCTTTTTCTCGGGATGGATCAGTCACCACATGCTGTCGATGAAACAGATCTTGGAGGGCAGTCAGCCCACCTTCTTTTCTCCCTACAGACATGGGGACGCGGACCCCGGTCAGGCAGCTGACCGGGGGCATCGCGGGGGTCCCACGCCTACCTGCATGGGCTGGGGGCACATGGCACCCCTCGCACACTCATGGATCCCAGAGCCCAAGGGTGTCCCTTCCCCCCTCGGTGTCACATCACACCGGGCGATCTGACACCCACCACAGGGCATGTCTAGACGTTCCTACCTGGACTTCCCATTAAAGTGATGCAGAACACAGAAATGAATGGCTGCCTCATACGGCAGAAAATACAGCGAGGGGGCCGGAAATATCCACTGTGCACGTACAGAAAAAAAAGTTATAAATAAACAGAACAGCCAGAAAGCAGATTAAATGTCAGTGTCGAAAATGGGAAATAGAAGATAAAAGACCTGACCTGCTCCTAACTAGTAGGGCTCTGGCTCAATTGTATAATCCTTTCCTGGCTACACAGCCCTTGAATTCATCGAATTGTGGACTTTCAGAGCTGAAAGAGGAACTAGGTTATCTAGGCCAACTCCACACCTTGAGATTTATGAGCTTGAAACTCAGCAAGGTGAGGACTCTCGCCTGAGACGGCACAGTTCACATTCACTAGTCAGCCAGGGCTATTCTTGCAGCCGCTGAAGGAATCGTGATGGATAAGTTAATTGGTCCCTGGCAAAGAAAACTTATTACCTAGTAGTTTGATATCTTTCCAGTATGGTATAAAAATCTTAAACAGATCACCTACTAGGGAGATGTAATCATAGTTTTTAATTAACATAGTCTCCAAGATGTTTTGTTGTTGTGGTTATTGTTAGACTTCTTCCATGCAGTGCACATCAATTAGCCGCAGTGGGCTAGTGGGTGCCGGAGCGGGGTCAGTGGTGGACAGATAATTGCTCCGTTGCTGAGATTAACACCTTAGCATGCTATTAGGACCGCTTATGAATCTTGTAGTCCTGACGAAGCCTACAATTCAGGGACTATCCATTCCAGCTGTCTCCATTTCTCCAGCCTCCTACATGCAAACAATTGTTGCGCTAAGTGCTGTATTTAATTAAAGGCTCTTCCCATGTCATAGCTACAGTCGCAGGAAAGACAAGAGACTTCATTTGTTAAAAAAAAAAAAAAAAGGCACTTCGCACTGGTGATTAGTTAGCTCTAAAGCAATCAGGATTCAAGTTAGAGAGGCCGCCCGAGATGGGGGTAAGATATTGATGACTGTGGACCTGGAAATTAGAAAGTACATGCAAAGCTCTACTTTCATGAGTTAGTATAAAGTCACGAATGAGAAATAAGACCTCCATATAAAGGAATTTTTTTCCCCTTTTAAGAGTCCTATTACTACAGTTGAAAGGTCTCTGCTTCTTCCCAAAAGTCCAGCTAAGCGTCTCAGTCCGAATTGTTTCTAGCTACCGGGTTCTGACATGAGAGGTCAGAAATTAGCAACTGACGGGACAGATCGGAGAAAGCACTAACGAAAACACTCAGACTGGTTTGTGGTAGCAGAGCACAGAGAGAAATCCATCTGCAGTGTAGCCGTCTTGCTGTTTGAACAAAGAGAAGCTTTTCCTGGGACGGCTCTTTCCAGAATAAGGGACCCCCCTCCCCAAAAATCAGAAATCAAACAGGCAACAAATAATTTTACCATTACCAGGTAATACGTGTTAATTGCTCAGTTTATATACTCGGAATGACATACCATTAGAGACTGTGTATGCATTGTAACTAGAGCATTAATAAATTTAAAATGTGCCTATTAGGATGACAGCTTTGGAGGTGCAAAGGAATAACAGTTATCACTTGGCAGAAGCTGCTCTCACCCCATCTGCCGAGACTTTGCATACATTTTCAGCTTCCTGAGCAGTGATTAGGCCTGTCAGAACCTCTTTAACCTTCTAACTGCTGGTCCCCACTGGCCGTAATTAGAGACTAATGAATTCAGAAGATGCAGGCCGTGAGGAAAACTGCCTTGACAGTTTGTGTACAAATTAAGCCCCAATTACTTCCTGCATCTTTTGCATCGCTGATACAAGTCTCTGTTATTATTTTTGAATATGGTCATTTTAGCAGAAACGAAGAACTTGGCTAATGTATTTTGTCATTTTTATGGCTCGTCGTAAAGAAAAAAACATACTGGGCGGGTCGTGAATATGTGAAATAAACTATGGCAGATTATAAAAAGAAATTAATTTTCCTCTTGGGAATACCCTACCACCTTTCTATCCCCCCTGCCTGGTACACTTATTAATATGGTCATTGTGATTCAGACAATAGCTGCCGTGGAAGGAGCAGGCTCGCCAGTAGGGTTTGGGGTAGGGTTAGACCTTGGTGAAGAAAGGAGGAAAGCGCCTTTGTGAGGAAATCCTGCCCGACCTACTCCTCCACTTTCTATTGCCACAGCAAGAAGTTGGTAACTTCAAGGAGTATGACTTTTAAGCCACAAGACCAAGATCCACTGTTGTGTTGTTTTGAATTCTTGAAAGTAAATTCAGTATCGTTTCAGTCCTGCCTAGTTTGCCCAAACAGATATTCCATCTGTGCTGTTTTGGGGGTTACGCCCCTGCTCTGTGCTCAGTGAGGTCATACAAGAATTTTGGTTTATGTGGTTCTGAAAGCCAGCGATACATGCAGGCGCCGCGGTCTTTCGTGGCTCTTTCATTGGCTGTGGAGAGCAGCTGCCGCCATCTGTCTTGGTCCCACTGCTCAGGCCAGCTCGGAGATTCCCTGTGCGTGTGGCCCTCCCACACTTAGACCTGGTCTCCTGCAGCCACCTCCACTAAAGTCCCTGCATGCCGGGACCCAGTCGCTCTTCCCTGTCCCTGCTCCACACCAGCCTGAGACCTAACAGCTTTTCCTTCCATCTGGTCATCTCACGGCCATGCTTTGCAAAACAGACACCCCTAAAAAGAAACTTCTGTCCTAACCCAAGAATCTGAGAGGAGTTGACTTTGGTAACCATGGTAAAAGGGGCTTTGTAGATGTGATTGAGGATCTTGAGATGGGGAGATGATCCGGGCAGCCCCAATCTAATCACAGTCTAGTCAGTAGTAGGAAATGTGACAACAGAAGTTAAGGGCTTGGATGGTTAAGGATGAGGCCACAAGCTAAGGAGTGCAGGCAGCTGTGAGGAGCTGAGAAAGGCCAGGGCACACATTCTCCCTGCATGTCTTCAGAGTGACCCAACCCTGCCAACTCCTCAGTTTTAGACTTCCAGTGTCCAGAACCATAAGGGAATAAATATATGTTTTTTACACTTGATCTTAGCAGAAGGGCCAAGAAGCAACTTAATGTATGTTTTTTAAGCCTCTAGGTTTATGGTATATGTTGCAGTAGCAATGAGAAACTAATATACCTTATCCTCTGGGAACACAAATAAGATATTTTCTCTTCTCATCTCTAAGATTGAAATCATTTGCTATCTTCATGAGGTATTTATGAGAATTAAAAGAATTGGAGAACTTGACAAAGTGAAGCTCAACACTGAGTCTCCAGAGCAACAGGAGCTGAGATATCACAGCCCCTTCCTGTTTCCTCTGTGTCTCTCTTGCCCAGATCCTTGCAAGTGGATTGTCTAGACCAGGGTCCAGCCTACCCATCTCCAGTTGGCAGGTAGCTGTAGTTTCTGTGCAGTGGATTTGAACTTGACCTACTTTTGTAGGCTACAAGCACTGTGATACAGATCCATCGATTTGGTCTCCCCACTTGGTCTCAGTTGAAAATCATCTGAACTCCAAGTCCACAGAGCAAAGAGTCTGGTGCTTGTGTGGCTCTCAATCACAGCTCTGAGCTCCGTGGTTTGGTGTGACCTCGGGAGTAGGTTCTGCCGAGGCACTTTCACATGGAAGAAGTGAATTCTTTGCTTGCCCTGCTGAGGACTCTGTTTTGGGACCAGAAACCACATCCCAAGGTACAGTTGCTCTACGTCGAGATCGCCCCCAGATCTCCCTCCGGTGAGCCCCAGCTTGGCTGCCCCCTGGTGGTGGGGCTAAGAAGGGTCTGAGTCAGCAAGGGCAGTGCGCAGGGCAGGAGCAAGAGTGTCACGTTCTGCAGCCGCGAGACAGCTGAGGAAAGATTCAGCCCAGGGCCCAGGGCTGTGCTGCAGGTCCACAGAGCCCGGAGCAGGGAAGCACGGCCCGGAGAGTCCCAGTCACCCATGTCTTCCCTTTGGAGCGACAGATGGAGACATAGTTGGCTTCCCTGATGGAATGTTGCACAATCAGCAATTCTGAACATTCCCTTGAAGCAGGCCTTCAAGGCCAGGTCTTGAAATGCACACCAAGCAGTGATGCTGTGGGAGGGATCAGAAAACTGTGTCCCTTGGACACTCAGCACCAAGCTGTCTAGTCTCCAAACAGCCAGAGTTGTACCTTCGCTGTCTCTCTGAGCGTGAGGGGACGCATTCACGTTGTCCCTGCTGCCATCCAGGGTCACTCGCTTGTGTGTCGAGCAGCACCGCTGGCTTTGGAAAGGCCTGGCTGGCCAGCGAGTGAGGCTCTGAGCGTTACCCTCTCCAAGTGTCCCTCCCTGTGTGTCTTCCTGTCCCCTCCTCCACTTCCTGCTCTGAGATCTCCACACGCATCATCAACAGCAGATCTGTCTGTTTCGGAGGAGACTCTGTGACCTGATGAACAATTCAGAGCACACAGGAGAGCTAGCCCAGCCCTGCCTCGCCCGGTCCTACTCTACTCAGAAATGGCACCTCCTTCACGAGCTGGCGGAGTCCTCGGGCTGCAGGCTCGGGAGCACTGTGGGCTGTGTCGCAGGGTCTCCGTCCATCTCAGGCGCTGGCGTGGGACAGGTCAGCAGCCCTGCGCTGCAGCGTGCGAAGTTCGTGGTCCTCTTCTCGGGATGTGCAGTTTCTCTGCTGGCCACAGGTCTTCCCCTAGAAAGTCTCACTCATTCTCCGAAGTTTGGATCAAACCACCCATTCCTCTTCCCGCGGGAAAGCAATAACTTCCAATTACTTTTATATAAAATGGTGTCAGCTGAGGGAAGAATCCAAACATAGGAGTCATCTCTCCAAGAGTGTAAAGTGTAACGTGCTTTATCAAAATACTATGAGCAGAGCTAAGGGCCACAGGAAGGGCCAGAGCGAGGTAAACAGACTTACACCTGGGACTGGAAAACTCAGCTCATACGTGATCTGGTCCATACAGCACAATCCAGTCAAAACTTCGGATTATGTTTTTAAATGAGGAAGGTGGGAAAGACTGTCTAAACTTCATGGGGAGAATATGTGACAATAGCAAAGAGGCACACCGCAGTTAGGTGTGTGAGGAGCCCTGATACGCATTAACAGGGACATGGACCCCCATCTTCTCCCCTCCTCTCACTCTTGCTCTCCCTTCCCCCAAGTCTCCCTCTCCAACATCAATCTCCAGGAGCCACTGGAAACTGAAGAGTAACCACCACCCTCTCTCATCATCTAACCCCGTAGCAGAATTTTTCAAAGTTTTTTGACTGTGGCCCTGTAAAGAAACATAATTTAACCCAGCTTGGTGGCTCATGCCTACAATTCCAGCACTCTGGGAGGCTGAGGCAGGAGGATTCCAAGTCTGAGCTCAGTCTGGGCAGTTTGGTGATGTAGTGAGAACTTGTCTCAGAAATAAAAAATAAAAACGGCTGGGGATGTAGCTCAGTGCAAAGGCCCTGGGTTCCATCTCAGTCCAGCTTAAAAGATACGGTTTAATTAAGGACATATGTCTATTACTAAAACAAAAGTTTGTGAATAATACTCTGACTGCATTTGACTCACCTATATATTTTTCTTCTATTTTATTCTATTCTGTGCAACTCTGGCTAAGAAGTGGAACACGGGCAGAAGCCTCCGAATCAATCCAGCACCATGTAAAGCATCAGGACCCACAGCATAAACTCTCTGCCCCGGGCCTCTGTCTTCTTGCTTTTCCTCAAAGTAGTCGCAGCCTCTGGTGAACTGTGGCAGAAGATGTCATCCACTTTCCCAAACAAGCATCTCACAAAACAAATTGGTTTGCTCCAAGAAATCAGTTCTCCGATCTGTAGATTTCTTCCTCACAGGAGAATGGAGAGAAGGCACGCATCTCAGCTGACTGAGGAACCAAGGACGGGAGTGGCATCGATGGTGTGTTTGTTTTATGTAATCATGATTGTGATTAAACCAAGCTTGTCTTTGGCCCCCCACTCCTGAAGCTCCATGCAGCGCTCCTATTCCATCAGGTAGGTTTTAAAAAATAGAAAGAGGGTTGAACAGCACTGTTAGGCATCACTTCCTAGAACTCTCTAATGTAAGACGCTTTTCATTTTCTTTCTGTATTTAGTTTTTTGTGACAGGGTCTTGCTATGTATTCCAGGCCAGTCTTGAGCTCACTTTGTAGCCCTGGTTGGTCTCAAAAGCATTCTCCTGCCTCAGCCTCCGGAGTGCTGGGATTACAGGTGTGCACCTCCACATCTGGTTTAAAATACTTGTTTTTAATTGCATGGAACTAAAGTAGCGTCTAAAAAAAATGTCCAAGCTACAACTCTGTTTTCTCTCCATAAAAATTTAAAATCACATTAATTACCCATCTGGCAAATCTCCTAATTTTGCATCTCTTCAGAAGCAAAACAGTAACCACACAAAGGGAAACCTGATTAATCATTTCTTTTTGTTCTGCCTTTCAGGACAAGTCCCTGTGCGTCCCAGTTCGCCACAGACAGAGCTGCAGGACTGTGCAAAAGGACTGGTGTGAAGATGTCCCCCGGGTGCAGAGCAGGTGAGAGGGGTGCAAGGCTCGAGTCAAACTCTGCTCGGCAGCAAGGTGTCGACAGAGCCAGCACCTCATGTGGGCTTTTATCTTTATGGATTTGTGCCCATGTGTGTATGCATGTGCATGCATGCATATGTGTGCATGTGTGTGTGTGTGTGTGTGTGTGTGTGTGTGTGTTTGGAACACATTTTACCGAGCTAACTTCCACCCCTATCTCATCCGGCCTCTGTTATGCTCAGTTTTGCTGTACAAGTCAGTCCCTCAGATTGTTGGGCGGACACACAGGGTTGAACACCTTGTCCTGTCACACTGGAAAGTGCTGTGTGCTAAGAGGCTGGGTGTCGGTTTGTTGTTCTAGAAAACATGATCCCTGGACGAGATGAGTCAAGACTGCTTGCTCAGAGCAGCCCGGCACAGTCTATGCACAGCCAGCCAGTTTATCCTTACCCTTGCTCTATCCTTTCCTTACGGTTCTCCATCTTTCGGCTCCCTTTCAACAACAGCCAATGAAATACATGTTCTCTTGCTGTCATCATAGTTCAGTGGTAGAACGCCTGCTTAACAAGTGCGGGACCCTGCGTTTGATCCCCAGAATGCCCCCTTGCCCAAAAAAGGAAGCCACTCATTTCCTAGGATAAATTAATTTTATGTGCTTTACCTTTCACCATGAAAACTTAACAATGGGACACACTCCTCCAGTCACTGGTGACCTATTAGCCACACCTATATTCTTCCTTAAGAACAGAGCCCCAATATTCTTAGGGTGAAAGAATGGCTGACTACATGTCTGTTTTCCCAGAGTTCTTTGCAGCATAGAGAGGCCCTCTGTCACATTTTAGGCCAAGAAGACGTCAGCTGAAGTCTGCTGGAAGTTTTGAAGAAAGCTTGTATTTTCTCGAGTTTAGGAGACACAAATGGCTGCCACTGTCCTCCATCTACTTCTTTCCCTGAGCAGATCATGAAACAAAAAGTAAACAAGGCACAAAGAAATTGGCTCAGAGATCTCTAAACCACTGAACCAACCCTGAAAGCCCATTACCTTCAGGTGTCTATTTTTTATGAGAAGAATGAAACCTTATTTGTTTAAATCATTGGTTAGTCAAGTAGTCTGTTACTTGAGAGTTGCACAGCTCAAAGAGCGGGAGGTGACGTCTCAGGGGATGATGAGAGGAAGACAGGGCAAGGGTACGAATCAGAGGTCATCTTTATTGTGCTTTATCCTCTATCGATCGATCTTTTTATCAACACTCTCAGCTTCGTAGGTGCAAAGATTCATTCCACACTTCTTAGTGCACTTTGGTGTATTGTCCAGCCATGGGCACAAAGGAGGTGCTTAATAAACATTTGCCGATCACTCTCTTTTCTTTACCCAAAGCTCATATTTTTAGCTACAGGCATGGAGTTTCTTTCAAATAGGGCATATCAGTAGCACAGCAAAGTCTCAGAAAAAGCATCCACTTGGTCCCACCTGCGCTGGCGTTGGGCACTCACCCAGGATCAGGGGAAGCTTGGAAAGGGCTTCCTCCTCGGCAGTGCTAGACGGAGACAGGTTTACACTCTGGAGGCGGAAAGGAAGAATAAGGCTGTATCTTCCTGATTTCATGTCATCAGTTGACGCTTGCCTTTCCCTAGGTCTTACCATGGCCAAATTCAAGAAACAGATGTTTGCATAAAAAAAATCTCCCTGGAGGCCCCGTGGCTGTTTATCCAATTTTCACCCTGCCATCCAGACTCTGGTTCTGTCCAGCAAAGCCCAAACGACAAGCTGGGATGCGGGCTCCAGGAGTTCAAGGAGAGTGAGGCAGCTGTGCAGGGCTGGGGTGCTGGCAGGGGATCTCTCTGGTGAGCAGAATGAGGGAATTCTTGTCCAATGTACAGGAAACTTCTTTTCTGGTCAGGACCCACGATCCCATGATCGCCACTGTACTGTGAGTGAAAATGTCATCCTGGGCTTTCCTCGCTGCCTCCATGGCTCCTGTATGGTCCCTCTCCAGGTGAAGGGACGTTTCCACTGTTCTGAGTCTATTCTCGTGATGCCGTTTCACACTGGTGGTCTGACACACTTCTCTCCCTCTCTCTCATTATCCCGTTGCAGGGGATTTGTCTGTTTCGAGTGTCCCAGGAGAGCAGTGAGCGATTGCCATCCATACAGATGATGGCGTGTCTCTGTGATCTGTGGACGCGTCGGGCTGGTCCATTTCAACTCCTTCAATCTCGTGTGTCTGTAACAGGTTGGTGTGGAACAGAGGAAGGTGGAGGAGAGATGTTTCTCAGTGCCATTTACAACATCTCCGGGGTGATGATGAGAAGCCCAGCCCTGATTACAACATCTGCTCTGAACAAGGCCACCGAGGGACCCGCCATCAGATTTTTCTGTCTTGAGGGTGATCACCATGTATGTGCACAAATGAAAACATGAAGCGTTCTGACAGCCAAGCAAACTGTGAAGAATTAAACCTCCCAAACGAAATCCCAGTGCAGCACCTTGCTCCTGCTCATGGGAGAGCTCGTCTGTCCCCATCTTGTCCCCTCCTTCCCCTCTGGCCTTCCCAGAGCTCTGTCCCCTCAGGTTTCTGCGCAGGGCAATGTTCCATTTTGACAGGGAAGGGTCCAACTCTTAAATCACTGGATTCTTAATGATAAACCCAGACTTCTCCAGGAGAGACATTTGAGGCAGCACGTACCGGAGCAGCCAAGGGAGGTTTATAGATCAGCCAGCCCCTCCCTACTCCTTCCAGCTCAAGTCCCTGCCGGTTTTCGCCCTCCCTTCCCTGGACTCAGTTTACCCTTCTTTCCACAATCCCTGCTGCACTGAGGGCTAGCTCACGGCGACGGAGGCCAGCCCATGTTCCATTCACTTCTGTCTTCATGTTCTTGCCCCATAGCTTAGCTTATGCCAGTCTCGACAATGGAAGTTCTGTCCTCCCCCATCGTGGCCCAAGCTCGGTCCTCCTTCTGTGGCTTGTTCTTGTGCCTTGCGTTATAGAGGTAGGCCCCGTGACTCTGTGATCCCAGGAGAAATCTCGCAATGGGTAGATGTGAAACAGTGCCTCGTACGCCATGAAACACTGATAAATTCAATGGGCCAAATTGGATTTTTGCCAATTTTTTGTTGTTGTCTCGTTTTTTGAGACAGGGTCTAGCACATATTCCAGACTGGCCTTGAACTGACTATACCCAGGCTGGCCTTGAACTGGCGAAAATTCTCCTGCCTCAGCCTTCCAAGTGCTGGGATTATAGCCATGTGCCACCACGCCCAGCTAACAATTTTTATAGATTTACTCCAATAATGGACTTACCAAGAAGGCAGCAAGGGTGCTATCTGAGGGGCTGGCTCCCTTCTGCCCACATTCGGTCCCCTTTCACTGGTTAATTGGCAGGATGAGATATTTGGGGGAAAGGGCTCAGTCTGAGGCAAAAGTAGATATTTTTTATTTTATTTCAATTTATAAAATATTTACATTACTGAAAATTTAAAATGATGTACAGAAACATTCACTACAAATTCAGTGTAAGAACATCTCCCCGGTCCTTCCTAAAGCCAATAATTTCTGGGGCGATTTAATAATTCCCCAAATAGCCACTCAATATTTTCACAAGCTTTGGACATGAAAAAATGCATGGAACTGACAAATACTCAGGGACTTTTTAAAACCAGATTGACCAGTAAAAATGGCATATGCACGTGTACTAGTTTGGATCTGGAGTGACCCCAAAAGCCCGTGTGAAAAAGGCTTGTCCCTAGCCCCTGGCATTCCTGGGAGGTGTTGGCCCTTTAAGAGGTGGGACCTAGTGGGAGGAAGTGAGGTCACTGGGGGCGTGGCTTTGGAAGGGAGGTTAGGACCCTGGCCTTTTCCTCTTTTTCTTTCTGCTTCTGTGACACCATAAGGTGAATAGTTTGCTCCACCATGATGTGCTGTCTCCCCACAGGCCCAGAGCAACTGGGCCAATCAGTTATGCACAGAAACCTCTAAACCCATGAGCCAAAGTAAATCTTTCTTCTTTTTAAATTGATTTATATCTCAGGTATTTGTAATAGTAGTGTAAAAACTAACATAGTATGTATTTACCAATTATGTTAGCTGGTATCATCCCATCAGGCAAATGGCTCCAAATCTAGGTCTATTATACAGATCGAGTGGTTAAAAGAATAAGTTTTGTACCAGAAATGTACTACTAGTTTTACTTAAATGAAATTTTAAAAAACTTCCAATTGGTCTCATTCTAATGAACTAAAGTTTAATAATTTCAGCAAAATAATTCTTAAATACTGTACTAAGAAGCTGATGATAGAATAAAGGTTAAAGAATCAATGGGGCATGTGCTGTACTCCTTAATGTGAGAAAGATTATTTTCTCTCCCTTCTTCTCTTCACTTCTCTCCTTTGCCTTTAAATATTATTTTTATAACTTTTTGGCATAATAAAAATGCTTTAAAACTATGACCCAATGTCAGGAGAAAACAGACTGGTCTTTTAAACTAATGGCTCTTGTTGAGGACTCCTTTAGTGATATTCAGCTGGAAGGAAAAAAAAAAGAAGAACGAACTTTGCAATAAGCGACCTTCATGGAAGAAGACTATTCATGTTAATTAGTAGCTCTTTTCAACTATGAATCATATATGCATTAGGCCATGCTATGCTGAACAATGTGTGCATTGTAGTAAACATCAAGACAAATCTCAAGTATAGTTATCAAAATTTTAGAAAACTCTAGCTAGGGTTTTTTTCATAAGATTGTGACTTGCTGCTCCTGGTGTATTGCACAATAGTATCTCTCCTAATGGCTTTTAGCTTTTGCCACTGTCAACTTTTATATTTAAAATCCATACAATTATGGACAATTTATGAACATTATGAGGCTTTTCTTTTTTTGCAGTGATTCTTACTGATTCAAGCCAGCTTTTATCCTCAGCAAATCAAATGCATTTTGCTTACAACACTAGATTCATTCTCACATATTCCACTTTATTCTTATTATTAGTATTCCTTATTATGCATTTTTAATTTAAGAATGCATTTTCGCCATTAAAAAATTAGAATACGCTGAAAGAAGTACTAGAAGGTGATTATTTGCTTTAGTTTGCTGTTATTAACCATGTAAACCCTGATAACAGTCTTCTCAAAGTTGCAAGCGAGAGACAAAAATTCAAAAGCAAAAAATAAACTGAAATAGAAATTTGCTTGAAAGGCACAGGTCTTCTTTATGTAATGATGGCCTATCAGGTATCCAATTCAAGTAAGAGAATGGCTTTTACATACCACTAAGTATGGCTCTTCAAAACCAGTCCAGCAAGATGCACCTTGCAAAAAGATAGAAAGAATGGGATACGGTGGGCACCTACCTGCCTCTGCCACAGCCACGTAAGGCACTTTAGAGACGCCCGCCCCTCGAATAACCCCACACTTTAGAAAGGCAGCCAGAGAGTCTGAGGCTAATGAAACACTTGAATCCTCTTGCCCTTCACCCCACCCCACCTTTCTCCCCAGCCCCGAACAGGAAAATTAATGGGCTACACCTTTGCATTTGTCCTTATGTAATCCTAAAGAGTAGGGATTCTGAGTCTGCCAGAAAATAACCAGTTAGAATGCCTTTCTCAGTTGTACAAGCCTTGATTGGAAGCTGTCAGTCAAGTGATTGGGTTTTTATTTGTTTATTTTTTGATGTGTTGCCTAACAACTTTGAATCTCCCCGCTTCCACTCCAAAATTATTGATTTATCTGGTTGTTTTAAAATTATGAGGGTAAACCGGAGAACTAAGGTCTTACCCTCACATGATTTGGGGAACAATCTCCTCTTCTTCGCTACCTCAACCATGTGGCTTCGAACACCATACAGACCTGGGTCGCTTTGCTTTGCAGAATAAGGTCCAATATGAAGTGTACTCACTGGGGCAGGAAAGCACAAAGAGCTTGCTCATCAGTGAATATTCTGCTTATCCTGTTACCATTTCTTACTGGCTTGAGATCGTACGATCTACAGACGTCAACTGACTATGTCCAAATAAATTAATACTAGCACTTCTGCATGTCTGTTAAGCATCTATTAGACGGGGACGCCATGCTGGTGACTTTGGATTTTGTATATGTTACCTAATCATAAACACCTACGTGAATTTCAGCCTACGTTTCCTGCATAAAAACTCTTGTTTCCCACTTCCTGGCTCTGTGAATACGCACACATTATTTGAAAAATGAGAACAAAAATAGTCCATCCTCACAGACTTGATGTGAAGATTAAACGTAAAACCCCTAGAACAGAGTTCCCTAAACCTCCACATGTATTTTGGGTGCTATGCTACCAGGAGCCCCTAGGATACGGGTCCCCCAGCTTAGTAACGCACCTGGCATCTTGGACATTGTCTTGTCTTTCTTAGTTTAATGAAAAAGGATTAACCAAGATTAAACCAACCAAGATTAAAGTCACCTCGGACAGACCCCATCCCCAGTCTTCTCCCTGTCAACATACCACCTCTACTTCACTGCCTGACTCCCCTCTGGTGGGCCCTGGTGTCTGGAAAGGAAATAGAATATTTAAGTTAAAACCAACAAATTCCTTGAAAATGAAAATATAAGCAGACTTTAATGAATTAGGTAGCTAATTATTCTCTCTCAAAGCCAATTTTTCTTAGTTCTACTTAAACCATGATCAAAAACAAAGCATCAAAAAGTAGCGAAGGTGCTCTTTCTTGCTGCTTTAGCAATTAAAGTTAATCAAGTGAGTGAGTACTGCATAGAGACCAGCGAACTAATATTTGGAAAGTATCACTCCCCAGTACATACGTATTTTTATACCCATTTTTAAAAAGTAGGAAAAAGTGTAATGTGGGAGGAGAATCTATCAGTAACCTCAGTAAAGATGCGATGATGACTATCAGCAACCTAAGTTTAAATTCTGAAGTCTCAAATTAAAATAGCCGAAGTGTACCCTGTTTATTAGTTATCCTCTTTATTAAGGGTCCTGAAATCCAAGTGTTTTTCTCTTTAGGCGTTTATTTTTAACAACATATTTTCAGACGGATGCCTCACCTCCAAATACTATGCTGATGTCCCGGCAGTTATAGGAGCCTATAAATTGATCCCTCTTGACCCTGCAGTGAGAGCTAGGTCAGATTAATCCTGACATTATTATGTCATGCATTCTAACCGTGGGTCTCTGGGAAAAAAGTCATGTCTGCGATAGCACAATTATCTAAGACTGATGATACAGGCCAGAGTCATCAGAATAAAATTTATTTGGCATAGATCTTCTCAGCCACAGTTCCAACCTCACATCCCACTTAGTAGGCACATGGGATTCTCCTTAGCAGGGCTATATTTTCTGCCGATAGAAAGCCAAGGGTCCTTAATGGACACATTATATGGAAAATGATATGACGCTTTTAGCATTCCCTCCCTGGAGGCTGCTTGATGGAGATGGATCTACACCAGGGGTGTTGCTCCACCCTCAGCTGGAGAGAGCCCAGACTTAGCGAGGCTTCCCAAAGCCAAAGATCTATTAGAATCATGGCACACGCAACCTTGTCCTATTTCCTTCCACAAGGAAAGTCTGGGTGCTTGCCACGTGCCTGCAAGGTCTGATGAGGAATCGGGTGGAGATGACCGCAAGTCAGCAATAGCTTCAACCTTCATGTGCGTCAAAGGAAAGGGGCCCCAGAAAGCCCACTGAGGGCACCGGAGGCTTCCCTCAGCCTGTAGTTTCCTGTCTGTCCTTGTGTTTCTCTCCAATGCTTCATTCATCTCTCAGGTGATTTCTATAGTGCACTCCATTCTCCTCAACCACCAGCAGTGTCCAGGACCCCTGCCCTGAGGGGGCCATTGTATGTTTGTGGAACTTCTGAGGTCACCAGGCCTGGCTCCTTCAGCCCCAGGGGGCCACCACAGATTTCCCGGTGTCTTATCTTTATTTTGTTCCAAGCCCCATTCTCACTCCATCTGGACTGTGTGATTTTCTCTTTATGAAAAATCTAGCATTTAGGAACCCTTAAGCTCTTCTTTCTTGGTTACCTCTCTTATACACACACACACACACACACACACACACATACGCATGCACACACACCACAGAAGCAGCTACAGTTGTGTTTCTAAGTCTATTTCAGCAATGTAATATTAAATAGGAGAAGCGATATTAAGCAAAGGAGTAATCAAATTGGGTAGGTCTCATTCAGCAAGATATACAGGGAAAAAAACAATGTTTTTAACTTTGCTGATGTATACTTTATATATTATAAACGATAACCATTTAAAGTATACAATTCAGTGAGCTTTGACAAATGTATGTGCTGGTGGGGCTGGGGATTTAGCTCAGTGGTTAGAGTGCTTGCCTTGCAAACACAAGGCCCTGAGTTCGATCCCCGGCACCACAAAAAAAAAAAAAAAAAAAAAAAAAAAAAAAAAAAAAAAAAAAAAAAAAAAAAAAAAAAAAAAAAGAATTGTATGTACTGGTAAAACCCCACCACAACCAAGATGGCAAGATGGAGAATGTGTACATAATGCCCCCATATTCCACAGTGCCCCTTCACCATCCATCACTCCATCTACTTCTGGCCATAAACAACTATTAATTTGCTTTCTGTGGCTACAGATTAGTTTATGTTTTCTAGAATTCTATATGTTCTTTTGTATTCAGCTTCTTTCACTTAGGACAATCATCTTGAGATTTGTGCACATTGATGTGCATATAAATAACACCTTTTTTTCTTTTTTATTACTAAGATCCAACAGTAAGAATATGCTGCACTTTATTTACCTGTTGATGGATTATTTCCAGTTGGGGCTACTTCAGATAAATTGCCATGATCATGGTACATAGTACTTTGTATAGGCAAAGATTTTCATTTCTTTAATGTAAGCATTTAGGAGTAGAATAGTGGGCATGGTGAGAATTGCACCCTTACCTATGTAAGGAGCTTGTGGCTTTCCAAAGCGATGCCACTTTGCAGGTCCCCCAGCACTGGGATGTAGTTGTTCCACATCCTCAGCAACATTTACAGCAGTTCTGCAAGTCTTTTTGGGGGGGGAGTGGTGCTGGGTATCGAACTCAGGGCTTTGCACTTGCAAGGAGAGTGCTCTACCACTTGAGCTAAATCCTCGACCCTGTGGTGGTATTTCATTGTGGAATAATTTTCATTTCTCAAATAACTAATGATTGTGACTGTTTTATTGCCATTTTTGTGGAGTCTATTCAAATCTTTTGCTAATTTTCAAAGTAAGTTGCCTTAGTACTTAAATTGATTTAAAATGCTCTTCGTGTATTCTGAATGCAATTCTTTTGTTAAATCACATGTATTACAATACTTTCATTTTGTGGCTTGCTTTTTCATAGCTTAATGATATCTTCTGAAAAAAACCTTCAAATTTTGATAAAATTCAGTTATCTTTTTTCTTTTATTTGAGCTTTTCATGTCCTCTCTAAAAACTTTTTTGCCTACCTAAAATGTCCCCAAATTTTTCTTCTATAAGTTTTATAGTTTTAGTTTTATATTTACGCTTATGGTTCAAACCATTTTAAAATAATATTTTATGATTATGAAGCTAGCAAAAACTGTTCTAGAAAAATACCCTTGAGAAACTTACCATAAATTTTTCAGTGTTTGTGCTTCCAGTTCTTGCTCAGTTAATTTAGTTTTGTCTCAGAGAGGATGTGCGAGGACAGGAGATTACATACATATAATCAAGCACTTCGGTTTTTTGTACTTGAAATTTTATCTTACAAAATTTTTACAAGCAGATTTTTTTATTCTGGCATATTTTGAAAACATCTTCCCACATATTTTCACATTTTCAAAAACCTAATTTGAAATATATACAGAAACTCATGTCTTATTAAAAATGAATTTAGCTGGTCCCTTTCTTTGGGATTTATCCTGTTTCCACTCACTTAATATTATTTTTTAAAACGTTGCTCTGAATTTTTCTTGTTTTGAGCTGTTTACTAATGTATAAAATGTTGTTCTGAATTTTTCTTGTTTTAAATTGTTCACTAATATATAAAATGTTGCTCTGATTAACCTTGGACATAAATCTTCTTAGTTCCCTGGTTTATTTTTTTTTAGGACAAATTATTCTATGTGGATTTGTTAGAGTTCATTTCTGGTTCTGTATCTGTGGATGTACAAATATATTTTTGCAACAGTTCTGAACTTTGGTGCTACAATTTCCCTCTCACCCATTTTTCCAGTTTTTCCTGGTTGTTCTTGTAATTCAGGCATGAAAGTAAAACCAAAGTAACTTTAGAAATTTGCCTATAAATCACATTAAATTAATATACCTGTTCGGGAACTATTAACATCTTATTAACATCATTATCTTACCTTTTATATGCATAACAGGAGTTTCAATGCATTTAGGTTTTATTAATGTCTCTTAGTAAGATTTTCTACTGTCTTTCATGTAGCACCTAGAAAAAAATTTATATCTACCTATATATTTCAAATTATGTTTCTTTGGTAGGCACGGACATTTTTTCTTATGCTTTTAACTAATAATTTCTGATATCTACTAAAAGTTTTATACATTAATTTTGTAACTATCTTCCTAAACTTTCTAATTAGTTCAAATAATTTTTCAGTTTACTCTCATGGGTTTTCTAGATAATCATATTGTCTGTAAATAATTTTTCCTTCTTCTCCAATAATAATGTTATCGCTTCTTTTTTCTGCCCCCTTTTCCATTGGCTGTAACTTCAGTGTAGTGCTAAATAAATAATCGTGATAACCTTCATCTTTATCTTGCTCTTACATTTAATAAAAAAGCTTTTGCTATTTTACTTCCATGTATGATATTGGCTGTCAGTTTCAGAAAGAAATTTTAAATCATATCACAGTAGTACATTTCTATTACTAGATTACAGTTTTTTAAAACTGGTGATTGCTGCTTAATATATATATCATTTATCTCTATAGACTTATCTATCATGTACATTATTGTCTTGATTAGACCTCTCAGGACATTGTCTGCATTACTTTGAGACGTATGCGTGAGCTTTCAATCCAGTGCTATTTCTACTTGGACACTGGCTTCCACTTAGCACTAAGCTGCATCTCCAGAGAAGGGGCCTCTGCCCTGCCCTCCCGCTACTCCGGACACACAGCTTTGGGGCAGACCGGCCATCTACTGTCGCACGGCTCTGTGGGTGCGCGGCCAGGCGTCCATGCAGCAGGCGAAGTGCGTGTCACTGCTCTTACAGTCTCCAAGGCTGTCATCTATCAGCAAAGCAGTTTACTCTACGTGCACTTAGGCAAGGAGTATTTCTATGCGTTGGTTCCTTAGTGAGATGGGGAACAGCAGCCCACTGATTTTATCTGTCATCCATGGTAGTTGTTTCCATATCTTTCATCTTCAGACAGTAGTGATTCTAGCCTCAGCATCTTCCAGCGTTTCATTTGCTTGGCTTTTGTCTTTTTATCTTGATAGTAAAGCTTTGCGGGTTTTCATACTTCACTTAAAATAATCTCTTTAGCAGATTTCGTGTGCTTTGGAAATCTCTATCCTTTTTCTGACAGCCAGAAACACGCTTCTCTTCAAGGAAGGAGGAGGTAGGTGGGGCTCCATCAAACCCTCCAGTTCCCTGCTATGTTTACCCCTCATCAGGCCGCCGCCAGATTCCCACAGTTGCTCTTCCATGTCCTTATTACATTCCCACCACCAACGCTGTCTTCCAAAAAATGGGCCTGCCTCTTACTTGACTGAGAAAACCAAGGTTAGCAGATGGGAGTTCCTGCTCCCGGCTTTGGGGCTCTTCGAGGAGCTCCACTCTCTTCCCAATTCGCACCTTTCCTTCGTTTCCTAAGAAGAAACGCCTATCCTGCGGGACACACTTGCCCTTCCTCTACTCTTCAGCACTGTCCATCTTTGGACCTGTGTTTACCTTCTCTGTATTTTCTTTTCTTTGTTTTAAATTTTATTTTATGTACATTTTAGAGATACATACTGGTAACATTCATCATAGGGAATTTGTACCTGTACATGCTGTATCTTGCTGCTTCTATTTTTCCCATTCCCCTCCCCTCCCTTCAACCCCTCTTCCCCTCCTTATTTATTTGCTTCCATTTTTTTCCTTCTATTCTCTCTCTCTTTTTTTCTTGCCCACCCATTACCTTTGCTGTATTTTCAAACTCTCCCTTGCCATTGGCTTGTAAACTTTAAATTCCTTTAAGTCTTCTCTGTGGATTTGTATGTCTCTAGCTTCTTATACTTTATCTCTCTCTTTCCCAGTCATGAATGTAGAAACCCAGAGTCCCATTCCTGGCTCCTTCGCTTTCTCTTTCTTTTCCTTTTCCTCCTCCTCCTCTTCCCTGGCACCCAGGCTTTGTGCATAGCAGGCAAGCTCTGAGAGCCACACTCCAGCCCTGTTTTGCACATTTCACTCTGAGACTAGGTCTCACTAGGTTGCCCAGGCTGAGCTCCAGCTTTGATCCTCTTGCCTCAGCCTCCTGAGCAGCTGAGCTTACAGGCATGTGCCACCACGCCAGTCCTGCCTGCTTCTTAAACGTTGATCCCTCCCTCCACCTCAGGGTTTTATTTTTAGTGCTGTTTGATTTCAGAGACCTTGAATGTGATTGCTCCCAAGGAACCTCCACTAGTCCACGAGCTTCGGACTCCAGAGGTCTTGTTTCCGGGCCCAGCCTTTCTGGAGCTGTTCACCAAGGCTGGACACCTCCCCCCGGGGCCTCGGACACTCCACAGAACAGTATGTGCAAGCCCCCCTCTCAGTACACCCCAAGAGACACACACAGATCTTCTCTCCTACCTCTCCTCCACTGGCCCGAAGCCAAACTGGGTGTCACCCTGCCCCCTGCACCTGCCTGCTGCCTCCCCTCTTTCCAGTCCTTGCTTCTCTCTCTAGTGGCCTTGCTTCCCTCTCTCTCTCTCTTCCTCTCCCTCTCTCTCTCTCTCTCTCTCTCTCTCTGTCTGTCTCTTTCTTATGGGAGGGCCTCTTTGCTCAGAAAATTCTTCTGCTTCCTCCCTACTCCTTAAAAAACCTGTCTGCTCTGATCTTGACCTTGTCAAACATTTCTGAACATCATGGTCAACTTAAGTCTTTTTTTAAAGTACAGTATTTCTGTTTAGATCACTTCTGTGCTGAAAACCCTCAGAACAGCTCTCCGCTGCCCACCAGGTGAGGCACCAACTCCTCGGCCCAGCAAAGCAATGCTCTTCTCTGGAATCTTCTGTCGCCAAAGTCCTGCCTGGTGCCACCCCTCTGTCATTCACATGCCGACCCCATGTCACTATGACCCACGCATTTCCTCTCACCTTGTTTTCTACTCCTTTTGTTTCTTCCACCTCCTCCCCCAGCTGTCCTACAAGCCAACAGCTATTTTTCTTTAAAGTTATCTCAAAAGTCGCCTACTCTGAATCCTCTCCTGGTCACCACTCACTACTCCAAGCCGATCACTTTTCTTTGTCTTTTGTACCCTTGTGTAGACTTACATCACAGCTTCTGTAATGGGCATACCTGTTTTCAGCTTTATTTATCTCCCCGTAATAGCACATGAGCATATTATGGTCCTTCCTTTATTTCTTATCCAAAAGCCATTTTTAAGGACCGTGCTAAGCATTAGGAACACAAAGATTAATGGCAGCATCTTTGCTTCTAAGGAGCACACACAGAGAAAGGAAGAGGCAAATACACGGATAGGCCAGCGAATCCTCACCGTTTGTCTCGGGCGCAGAGAAGAACATCTCTACGGTCGGTACAGACGGCACCTCGCGCCACGCTAGACACGCTTCCTTGGTCTTCGCCCGCAGTCTATTCATAGTTTTGTGGGGAGGAGTGAGCAGTCAGGGCTTGCAGTGACCCAAAGGAAGCTCCCCGTTGACACCTCTTCCTCTCTAATCTGAACTTATATTCATTCAGTCTTGCATTTAGACCATCTCTTTCTGGGGCACAAGGGTTCCCTGCACCGTTGCCACAAAGGATAGTGGCTACTCCACACTCTGCCAGTCAGTTTATGGAATTTCCTGCCAGCTCTGCCGTTGCCCGAACCCCAGAGCCCCTACTTGAAATTGCAGCCAGCACAAGAATGGCTGAAATAACCCACCAAGCCACAGCTGTCCGCCCCATGGGAGAGTCTAGTGTGGTGACACACCCTCCTTCCAACCCTCCCAGACCCCGGTGGGCCACCACTCCCCAGATGTGACTTGCGTGTAGTCTCAATCTCTTTGGGCCTCAGATGCTCTATTTTTAAAAGAAGATAAGTTCTTTAGAGAATACTGTGACCTAAAATGCCTCTCTTCTACGGCACACTGTCATCCCGGCTCCCTTCCCTCCAGGGCTTACTCTGTGTTGCAAGAGGAACTGGGTTCTTTCATGGGCTTGGTCTTGGCTTTGCTCTGTTGCAGCTTCCCTCAGCGATATCTAGGCCTTCTTCGCCATCTCTTGGCTTCACATTATCTTCTCTTCAAGACTCGCTTAATAAATGTTAAGTTCAAGGTGGTCAGAATCTCCCACCATCAAAAATAGTTCTTTGTGATCTTATCAGCTGGCCTGCAAGAGAGGACTCGCTTGGGCTGATGGTCCCAGACTCAGTTCGGAGGCTCTGAGCCCTGCCCCAGCGCTGCCCGCAGATTGGCTTGGCCACGCGCATCGCTCGTGGTCTCACCGCACCCCTCGCTAGCTCTTCTGTCCTTACCACAAATGATGCTGGTTGTTCAAACACAGGACTGGGACTGACAAAAGGGAGACTGATGCCGTTTCTTCTTGTGGCTCTTTATTTACAATGTTTCACTTCTTATTTTGTAATAGGTGGCATAAAAAATGAAGTGAAAAAGAAAGGGAGAGAAATGAAGACTGAAAATCAATAAGGCCGGAAAGCGAGACAGAGAGTCCATATAGTTCAGGACAAGAGAACCGGGGCTAGAGGACAGTCCCCACCTCAGGCACAAATGAAACAACAATTTGTCCCTCTATGCAGACCCGACGGTGGCTGCTCCAGCAGAAGCTGGATTCTCTACTCATCTCTGAAATTCAAGCAGTCACCTCATTTGTTGGGCTAGTCTAGCAAAGCGCCAGGTTAATTTCTTGAGAGTTACCTATGAGAAAACTAAGTTACTAATATTCACAAAATGTCCTCTTTCTCTGGGAAATTCCCCTGATTCTGGTGTTCAAGTTATATGGCTATTTGGAGTGGATTTTTTTCTTTTTTTTAGGTTGTTGAATTTTATTTCACAGGTGGCACATGGACCACTTTATTCTCAAAAATCTTTGAGGCAGAAAACAATGATAAAAACAAGAAAACTCATGATTAATAAAACAGTTTAACACTGAGAATTTAATATGGAAGAATGATAGTTACTGGTTTTAGTATAAGAGTAATACTGTTCTTTTTGAAAAGTGTCCTGTATCTTCTGGAGGTTGCACACACAAATACACAATTTGTAAGGGATTACATGATGCCTGAAGTTTGATTCAAAATAAGTTAAAATTTTTGACTGCTAAAGAAGAGCTTTTAAAAAATATGTTGGAGTTGCTTTTTAAGAGAAATGGCTGCTTTATTTGAAGGAAATAGGTTATACCAAAGCCGGTCTGAGCATTCTCTTTTCTATAGGAGGAAGGTTTTTTTTTTTTGAGTCTCTTTATCATTCACACTACTTTAATAGTGTCCTCTCCACATAGCACAAAATGTTTGCAGACTTTCAGAAGTAATTAACAGTGCTCCAAACACAAACCCTGAGACTCAGACCATTTCAGCATAACTCCTCAGCACCATACAGAAACCCAAGTTTCACAGGCTCCCATCCTGTCCCCTACCCTGGCCCTCTGTCGTAGGTCTCTGCTTGGGCTGCGATAGCAGAGACTGTGTGGCTTAAACTGCAGAAATATACTTGTCACAGTTCTGGAGGCTGAAGGTGCATGATCCAGGTTCCAGCCTGGTGAGTGTCTGGGGAGGGCCATCTCTCGGCTTGCAGCCTGTCACCTTCATGTTGTACCCCCAAGTGGTGAAAGGAGAAGGAGACCGACTGCGTGCCCAGGTGTCACCTATCAGGATGCTAATCTTCCCAGGACTCCACCCTCAGGACCCTTCTTAACCTGAATGACCTCCTTACTCCAAATACAGCCGCCTTGTGGGTAAGAGCTTCAACACATGGATTTGGGGGGACACAGTTAAATCCATAGCAATCTCAAGAAAAAGTCAAATGAACAAAAACATAACCTCGATGTGTACTTAACTCTACACAGTGTCAAAACCCAACTATGAAAGGGACCTATCAGGTTGCATCATCTACCACCATTTTGCTGCCACCAGGGAGGCTGACAACACTGTCTCTTGGATCTCAAAGTAAAGTGGGAGATTTCTTTTGCCAGGTTGACTTTTCTTCCATCGCTGGCACCTGACAGCGCTGGGGACTTTAGCCTAGAGTAGAGGTGCCCATTCGTCCCATACTGCACACCTTCCTCTCCCCTGACAGCTGAGTGCCACTTCCTGAGTCTAGCCTCACCTGTCCTGGGGTGTCTTCTGTCGTCTCTCACCCCTCCAGGGCCCATGTGTGCCATGCGCCCTTCTCTCAGGCTGAAATCCCCTTTCTTCTCTCCCCCACTCGCCATGTGCTGGAAACCATCCTACTCCTCAGCATAGTGCTACCTGGGAGTTGGTCTTTGGTTCATCGCAAATCACCACTCCCCAGTCCCCAGCCACGTGTACCATGTGCCCAACAGCCTCCCTGGGCCGGGACAGCGTCAGTCTGCTTTGCAGGCAACACGATAACAGGCTCAGGATTAAAAAGAGTTTCTGCGTCTTGTGATTTTCCACATCCACTACTTCCGGGAGTGAGTTGTGGAAATATCCGGCACTGAGATGTGATCAGGTGACAAGAGTCTGGCTGTCATTTGCTACCTGTCCAGGCTGCAGGCACTGGCCAGTGGAGCTTCCCTCTGGTCCTGGAGTGGGGACACTCTCAGGGGGACACTACCACCCATTCCACGTGACTGTAACTCTGTGGGCCCCTCCCCTGTACACTGGGGTACCAGACCACACGTAGGAAACAGAGTTAGAATGGCCTGGCTTACAACCAGATGCTTCTCTGAGGACAGGACTCTGGAAGGAGCAGAAAGATGCAGAAAAAATACGGGGCCACGTCATTAAAAAATGCATTCATTCTTCTTCTTACTGTCTCTATAGCAAACACAAGCACACGCCCCACTTCTGCTTATCCACTGAATATGTTTCACAGGGCTCGGTGATTTAGCTCAAGTGGTAGAGTGCTTGCCTAGCAAGCACAAGGCCCTGAGTTCAATCCCCAGCAACCCCCCAAAAGAAATGAAACCTAATGAATATGTTTCACATCTTTTCTCCCTCCCTCCTTCTTTCCTTCCCTCCCTCCGTTCTCATGGCACAGAGCAATCACCAAGATCTGTTCCACATGTCATAAACTCCTCAATTTACACAATTTTTACTAAGTTATACACATACAAAATCTAAATGCTGAACCCAGACTGCAAAGTCGATCAATCTGTCATAGACACACGGAAGCGGACCCTTCCCTGCACGCCACCCTGCGCTCGTAAAGCTGAGCACTGTTTGAGCTCTAGCTGCTGTGCAGGCTGGCGGTTTGGGGGCTTTGATTCTGGGGCCTGGGTGGGACTTCCGGCTCCACCATCCAGCTGTGTGACCTTGAACAAGTTCCTTTCCTCACCTCTAAAATGCATGAGGAGAATGTTAATACTCCTTAGCTTATTATAAGGATAAAATTAACTAATACATAACTAATGATGTTAACTAACTAATATAAAGCCTCTAGTGCTTCACGAACACCATCTACTCTATCAGTCTTACATTCTTATTGAGCACCTGACACCTGCCCACAACAAGGTGAGGGAGGTGTGAAAACAGGCCAGCCAGCTGGTGTGATGGAGCCGACTGGCACAGGAGAGTGTTCCAGGCGGAGAGAACCTGGCCCCACTGGTCACCGTGGCCTGGCCACCACGTGGCACGTGGCACCGGAGTTTCTGAGATGCTGCTGTCACGACTGGTGGCTGTCACTTCGAGCATCTAGGATTTCTTCCAGTTGAATTTAAGACTCTTCATGAAAAACTAGTACAGGACACAGTGCAAGAATCTCTCTCTGGTTTTTCTCCTCAGTCCTGGGGATTGAACCCAGGGCCTTCACACTGAGCTACAGCCCCAGCCCTTTTTTGTTTTTGACACACGGTCTCACCAAGTTGCTCAGCTTGGGCTCAAACTTGCCATCCTCCTGCCTCAGCCCCCTTGATGAAGCAATGTGGTGCAGGTACAATGGAAGCTGCAGATGCCTGTCAGATGCACCCATTAGGCTAACTGGCCAAGTAAGGAAATGGTCTCGCACAAACCTAGAGATGGTTCTGCCTGCACACAGTGCTAGGAGGTGGCTTTGTGTATATTCCTCTGGAAGAAACCCCTTTGCCCACCCTCAGTGAGGGGTAGATAACCAGCAGGAAGCCCAGGCCAGTTGCTCTCAGGGACCTTCCAGCAGCACCTTGGCTACCTCCTCATCCCTATCCACCATCCGTTCGCACCATAGCTTCCCAGAGACTCACTCCAGCCTCTCGGGCTGAGAAATGAACGGCAGCCTCTCAGTTCACACCAGGGAGGGACTCTAGGGCAAGGCTGGCCTCTTGTTGAAACGGGCTTTGCCAGACAAGCCTGATGAGCAAGTACTTCTCCTTCCCCCTAAAATTATAATTCATCACATCTGCCCAGCTCTGCATCTCCACAGAGCACGTTAGCATCAGTTAGTGGATTTTCTCAACCACCATATGCATTGAACAAGACACATGGATCAATGCTAAAGATGTCGATAATAATAATTGTACATGATTTAAAAAAAAAAACAAAACATTGTCTAGAGCTCACTCTGCATCAGTTACCAGGCCGAATGGTTTGCACGGCGTATCTCAGTTTGGCTTCATCTGATTTGGGTTGTGATAACTGAATACCACAACCTGGCAACTTCCCGCAGGGAGATGCCCTCGCCTCACCCTCCCGAGGATCCCGCGGGGAGGAGGCGCTTCTGCTGGGCCGAGCCACCCGCGGGTGCTCTCTGCGGAGGGGGCACAGACATCGCATGGCAAGACCCACACCAGCTTGGGTCTCTCCTCCTCTTCCTGAACAGCCACCGATGCCATCACGGGACTCACACTCTCGTGACCTCATCTAATGCCAGTGACAACCCAAACGCCCCACTTCAAAGGACATTAACACGTGAATTCCAGGGACACCCGTCCACAGCACATTTGTCTCAACAAGCCTGGGATTGCCCCTGCTGAAAGATGAGGAAACAAAAGCTCAGACAGGTGAAGTAGCATGTCCCCAGAGCACTCTAGGGACAGTCTCAGCCCTAGAGGCAAGCTATCCGAGGCTTCCCCAGGCATCACGCTGTTCTTAGCATCTCCAAGTCATGGAGTGGCATCTAAGACCATTCTAGCTTTGGAGCTCATGGCCAAGGCCCAAAGGGGTCAGGTACAAGCTGTCACTCACCTGTGCCCACAGCCCAGCGTTTCCGCACAGAAACAAAGACCTCTCCTCATAACCAAAGGCGAACGCCGTGTCGCGGTTGGAAATGACTAACAGGATTTCTTCACTTCCGAGGCAGGGGCTGGAATCTCTTCCTAGTTAGCGCCCGTTCCACTGGCGTGCTCTGCCTATATCATGCAGACTATGGCATTTGGCAATGGCTCTTAAATTTGGCACACTCCACACTCCTCCTGGACCCACGAGATAACATAACCAAATGTTTTCTGATGCCGTAAGAAATGAATATTTTGCAGGTAGAAGGAAACGCAAACATTTTCCCCTTGAGGGGGCTCGCTCCATCCAATCCCAAGAGCAAAATGGTTCACTCCCTCTTGACCCATTTAAAGGTTAAATGTGAGCAAGGACCCAGATAAATGGTCACAATGCAAACAAAGTCATGTAAATAAATGCATCTCTGATCTACATGGGCTGGTGATGCCAAATATACCATCTGCACCATTTCTCCTGATGAGCTAAATTTTTTCCCCCTGCATGTCCCAAGCAATGAGAATATGACTATGTTTTTGTAGACCAAGACATGCATCATTTGACTCTTGGAAATTTTTTTTTTTTAATTGCAGACTCATAGAAAATCAGTGACATTTGTGTTTTCCTAGGTTGGGTTGGAGTTGGAAGAAAGAGAGAAATCGCAATAGACAGTAACAGGGCACACGTCCAGGGCCCAAGAGGGCGCTTACAATCCACTGTGGTTTTGAGTCCTTTCTAGTTGCATCTGTGATCCACACAGCCTCATTTTACCCACTTACTGCTATTCACTCAACAAAAGCAGTATTAACTTCCAATCTTGTTGGGTACTGTGTTAGGTGTCCTGGATGGAAAGACAAGCAAAATACAGAACTTGCTTTAGAGGGTCATTCCCTGTGCTGTGACAGTTGGCTTGCTATGAATTATGGATAAATCTTGAAAAAATAGGGGTTTATAATCAGAATCACTTGGGGAGCTTCTTAAGACTACAAATGATCATAATTTAATCCTTTGGGTGATAATAGGCTTAAGATGGGGCACCAGCAACCACATTATATTTTAAATTGTTATTAGTGCATATTTGCAGTACATAATGATTACATTTTTCATGAGGGGTTGGAACATGTACATTACATGTCTCAATTCGTTTTCATCTCCTTATACCCCATCGCTTAGTCCCCTTCCCTTCTGCAAAAGATCCATCTCCCTACTTCCCATTATCTATGGTTTATTTTGCTCTTCGGTTTTACTCTGTTTCTTATATAAGAGAAACCATGCAACATGGAGCCTCGTGTGTCTCATTTATTTCACTTAACATTACGGTCTCATCCATTTTCCTACAATGACTCAAGTTTATCTTTGTTTGTGGCAGAGTAGTGCACCATTGTGTAAATACCGCATTTTCTTTATCTACTCATCTGTTGATGGACATACAGGCCGATCAAAACAAAATGAAACTTTAGATCTAGCGTCAGCAAACGTGTGCCGGAAGGAGCCAGCTGGAAAACAGTTTTAATTTTGCGGGTCGTGCAGTTACCTTTGTAACTCCTTGCCTCTGCTGTTGCGGGAGGAAAACAGTCACCGGCAAGGTGAGGATGAGGCGAGGAGCCGTGTTTGCTGCGGTGTTAGTGGGACAAAGACCACGGCTTTCGCACTGGATGCGGCCCGTCGGCTCCTGTTCTAGAGATTCTTAGCAACATCAACAAGGCTTCGGAACCAGGTGGGTGGAAAATATTGTGACTTTGAGTGACAGGCATGACCCCCTGTGACAGAACTTTGAACTTCTCCATCACTGTTCTTACCCATCTGCACCATAGTAGAAGAAACTGTATTTTTGTCATTCTACAAATGACAGTCACACACAATCTACGCGTACGAACATGAACTCATTGCAAATATTTTTCAGAGATCTGTATTTTAAACCAAGTCTTTTTACAGGCAGAGTTTTACTGTGCTGTCAAATGAGGCATGTCCAGCTCATGGTCTGTCCAGGGCACATGGCCCTGGGACAGCTGGGAATGTGGGCCCACAAGTTCATAAACTTTCAACATTATTATGATTTTTTCACTGATATTTTTTGTGATTCGGTTGTGCAGGTCACACTGTGGACTGTGTAGGCGACAATGGAAGACTGTGTAGGGGACGGTGTGGTGAGACACTGACCTCATCTCCTGACTTCTTGCACCAGCCACACGCAGTCAGCCCATCCAAATCCGTCACATCAGACGAGGACAGCAACCATCGATAATAGTGCTCCAACCTCCCCACGTGTGTGCTCCTGCGAAGGCAGGTATTTACTGTCATTAAGCACAAGACTTCTTGTTTAATTTTTAAACTTGGGGAACCACACCCATCAAACCAGATATTGATGCATTCGTTTCATAAAAACAGGGTCAAATATCGCACTAGTTTTGTGTTTTGTGACCCTCCTTTTTAAATGTTGTAATAGAAGTATTAAAAACAAAGGAAGTCTCGTTACTATATACATTGATTACGTATTTTATGTTGGTCTAAAGATAATTCCTCTTCACTTAGTGCAGCCCAAGAAATCCAAAAGGTTGGACACCCACAGTCTAAACCACAGGTGGCAAGCCTACGGCGTGAGTGTTATTGTTTTTCTTTTAAGACAAAAGATGTTAATGTATGAGTTGTTTTTTTTCTAAACTAAGACCTCAATATTCAGGTTTAATTGCAGTAGGCACTGCAATTTGTGATAAATAAGTGGGTTTTGTGTTGCAGTTTGGGCACTTGTGTCTAAAAGGTTCGCTATCACTTGTCTAAACCAAGAAATCTATCTAATTAGCTTCAATTTTTTTCTGAGATCAGAAAAAAATCATTGTATCATTGCATTTGATAATCTGGTATAGTAAAAAGAGAACCATATATATGTGTATGTACATATATATACATGCACACACACATATATATGCATAAAATGCTTACGTTTTTACTTTACCAGAAATTTATGAAGTATCAGTTGCATCTATTAATTCAAATACTGAGTAACAGAATTCTGTGGAAGAAACAAAACAATCTCTATAGCTTACATGACAGATGCTATATCATGAAGGAGCACAGCTGTAGGTGCAATTAATTCCTCTTGAGTGAAAGTAGGGTGGAGAAAGTGGCAGGAAGTGAAAACACCATGGAAATCTGGGAAGAATCCCAGAGAGGAAGTTGCTCCTGAGTTGGGTACTGTGGGATGAGTAGGAACTCCCCCTGCAGATGGTCAGACTAATCTGACATCACAGCAAGGTGCAGGAAGACAAAAGAAAGAAAGCAGCAGGTGCTGTCTGATGGGTCTTGGGGATACAGTAAAGCTTTGGGATTTCTTTAATAGGCTGGAGGAAACCAATTAAGTTTTAAAGCAAGGAACTGAGTTGATCTTAACTGAGTTTTAGAAAGATAATACTGGGCAAGAGTCAAAGCAGGCCTCAAACCTGTCAAAATGTTCCTAAATTATTCCCCCAAAGAGAGAGAAAGAACCTTTTCCCAGAAAGCTAAACAAATCCCCCACATGGCAGCATCCTGGGAAAACCCACCCCTGTCACTGTCAGTGGATTTGTGCACAGATACAATGTTGCTGAGCAGGGGCAGCAAACACACTGACAAAACTCTTTTCAACAGTTTGTGTATCAATCAGTTTTGCATTACTACAACAAAATACCAGAGGCAGCTAACTTTATAAAATGAAAACATTTCACTCATTGCTTTGGAGCATGGGGTGTGTGGTGCCCATCTTGGCTCAGTTCTGGCAGACCTCATGGTGGTGGTGGATGGTGATGCGGAGGTGGGTACTAGGACCAGGTGTCAAGCCTGGGACAGGAGCAGAGAAAATAAGGATGGGCAGGAGCAGCCATGCACCTTTTAAAATAAACAATACTCCTACAGGAACCTACAGGCTGCATCTGAACCACCTCCTGTCCCCAGTGACCTGAGGACCCTTCACTGTGCCCCTTGTCTGCCAGCTTTCGCCCCTCCTGACTGAGCCTCCTGGGAACCAAGACTTTAATACTCATGGACACTTGGGGGACACGAAGACCACATCTGAGCCATAGCAGCCTGAGGAAGAGACTTTGTAAACAGGAGATTCTTTCCTAGGAGAGTCAGAAGCTGTGAGCCTCACAGTCTCTTGGTCCCAGCCACCTCCCACCTTCTCCCCCAACGTGCTCCATTTGTGGCTAAGAACATGGGAACCATCGCAGCTTCCTCAGGGAGCTCCCCTGGCCTGCAGCTGCCGGGGCTCCACTGGGCTTCAAGGTTTGTGGCTTTAGCTTTCTCACGAGCCGGCCAGCATGCAGTGCGAGCACCTGACCATCCAGTCATGTCTCACATCAATGCTCTTGTTCCCTGGACAATCTGCCCTGTCCCTGCTCACCACCCCATCATAGTCAGCAGCCCCCACTTCCCAGCCCTGCTGAGCCCTCCTCCACTCCCTCTGCAAGGCCTCGGTGGCCCTCTTTGTCTCCTTCACACTCTGTCTCAGAAGCAGATTTCCAGGAGATGGAAAGAGGGGAACAGAGCTCCCACTGCTGGAAAGGGCCAGGTGGGTGGGGCTCCCCGCTGCAGGGAGCAGCACCTGGAGCAGGCAGAAGGCGCCTCATGAGGCTCTTTCTGTAGCTTTGCTGGGGTGCTAGGAAATCCTGACGCAGTCTGCCAGGATAAGAACCTGCTTCACGGTGCTTACTGGTTAAGCCTGGAAACGAAGAGAATGACCACGTGGCTTTTAGGAAGCTAATTTTCCAAAACCATGCGAGGGGAAAAATGCATCCTTCCTGGCCATCTTTGGTACCATGGAGGAGATCTCTCTCCTTCCTGATAGCAGAAGTGGTGGCCTGAGCCACAGCGCTGGCAGAAGTTGGCCCTTCTAAGGAGAGAGAAGGGGCAGAGTTACCCCCTTGCTTGCCTTGCTTTCTGGCCGTAAGGGAACCAATTATTCTACTAGTATAAAACAGCAAAACTTTTTTCTATTCTGCTTTCATTATCATCTCTCCTCTCAATTTCTATTTCATTCCCATTTAGCTACAAACCAAAAAGTCCTCAGTCCACTTTTCTCTGGTTTGTTTTCCATCATGTCATTTTATTTTAAACTGAAAGTCTAAATTCTTGTTTACCTGTGAATACTATAACTCAGAATTACTTATGTTTATTTAAAAACAAATAAAAATGAGAACTACTGATTATCAAAATTGTTTGTTACTAGTTATGCAAAATATCCTATTACTATGGATCATTTTTTATTATTTAAAAAGTTGTAACTCTGTTTCTCTGAAATACTGGGTTCAGAGAACTGAGCTTTCGAAAAGTTGAAGGAAGAGTGAAAACTATTTGGAGGTAAATTGGAGGAAAGAAAAGAAAGGAAACGTTAAGAACCAGGGTGGAGTCTACTACTGCCCTTAGGTTGAGTGATGCACATACAGTCCATGCACCACGCGCAAGACCATCCTCACGTCTTTAAATTGCAAATCTCCAGTGCTGTGCGGGGGGCAGGCAGAATCGGTCTGAAGGAGCTCAATTTCTAAATCCCTTAAAAATCAGGACAAAAGACGGCATATTATTAAACTAAAATGTTTAAAAACGAAAAGTAGTATGTGTGCCGCACGGCAGAAGATCAGATTTTTATTAATGCAAGTTTTAAATGCTGATTAATCCTCTGGAGAGTCAGTTTCCCAAAGCGCTGGATTGTATTCAAGTCTTTTTCAAAACGGCACATTGCTTCCATTATTCTGAATATTAATTGAACAACATTATAGCCAAGGATACAAAGCAAGATTTAAACGTGATTACAGCTGTTAGCGCTTACATCTAAATAAGTCACAGCAGATTCAAGCACAGAGGAGGAAAGTGCTGCAAATCGGTCTTTCAGAAGAAGGACGCTCTCTCTTAGCTTTTGTCAAAGACGAATTTGATGCGTTAGGTCTCGAGAAAGCTGTAGCTGTGACTTGGCCTCTTATTTATATGGACGATTCTGATCAGAAATCAGAGGTACTCTTCTGGCTTGTGCATTGGGACAACAACGAGGACATTTGGTGGGGTGGGGGGGAGGAGAGAACCAAAGAATATTACCTAGTTGTAGAATTTTCCTCTGTCCTTATTTTATGTTTCTATTTTGGTCTCTGTCTATACTCAAAAAAAAAATCAAAGAATTAGCCAAATTCAATCAAACAAAATATCACTGTGTTTTCAAAACAACTCATTAAGCTCAGAGTGGAGCAACTGCAAAGGACTAATGGCTTCTTTTCACAATAATCAATTGTTTGTCTACATTCAACTTCTTTTATCTCTCAGATCCGGTTTGGGGATGGATAAAATCCCCCTTCCCCGCAGCAGAAGTGATATAAAATATTGTCTCCTATTACAACCATGGGGGATTTTAGTTTTGGTTTGTCTCCTTAAATGGTTGCTGTATATTTGAGTGATAGCTCTTTGTTCGAAAGGATGCAACAGCCACTTGCACATCTAATTCTAATGAGATAAATGGCATTATGAAGGGAATATTAAAAATTTACAGCCCTCCTTACCAAGTTTATTTGTCAGCCGTACATTCTGAATATTGCATAGCGCGCGCGCACACACACACCAAAGCATACAGTCCTGATGATGAAAAAGATATGAGGCGATAACGATGCAATCACAACACGTCGGATGGAGTTTGCGTATCTCGGCGGCCGTTTGGCATGTCATTTAATCGTATGGCGCCAAACTGGCAGAATCACACAATATGTTAGTGTAAAGGGTCCACAGTTTAAGGGGAAAATCTAGAAGTGTTAACTATACACTGTCTAATTATACAACCTTACTGTCCCAGAATGTGATTTCAGAAACCATGTCTGACATATGGGAAAAGGGTAGAACAGCTGGTCATTAAGGTTTTCTCAAGACTATTTAGCAACACACTTGGATGTAATTAAAGGGAGACACTAAATACTGCATTTGTGGTACAATGTATTTTTAATTTTTATGGCATGTGGTAAAAGTAAATAGATGCAAAGCGTTCAAGTTTCTCCATTCAGCATCCAACTTGTCAAAGATGCGCTGTCGGTTTGGCTGACTGCAGGCAGGGTCCTGGTGTAAGTCATAGACATCCATTCGTAGCATTTAAGGCCGTCTTTAAGGCACTGAATGTGGCGATGCTCAAAGGAAATGTCCAATTGGAACTCCTGGGCAAAGCAGGAGACTCGCTCATTCATTCGTTCATACATTCATGCACGTATGCCTGCATTCATCCATGAAACACAGACAGGTACTGTTTGAGGCAATGCAGACAATGAGGCAATCTCTGCCCTGCAGTTGCCCAGTTTCCTGACTTACAGATTGTGTGGTGGAAGCACAAAGGTGCAAAGGAGTGCCAGCATGGGGCACCGGGCCCGCACCAGAGGTGTCCCCCCTGAACAGGAATCATCTCAGGCAGTTACAAATTGGTCAGAGCCGGGGCAGGGAGTTTGGGCCAAAGACCAGTCAAAACAGAACAGTCAAAAAAGGAGCAACTTAAGTAAAGTTTTGCAGATGGCAGAGAAAATTTTAATATGAATATAATCTTAGCATTTATGGAGCATTTAAAAAGTTCTGGCACTGGCTTAGGCATTATCTCATTTAATCTTCCCAGCCACCCCGTGTGACACGATTACTGTAGTTTACAGATGTAGAAACTAACAAGTTAATCCACAGCAAAGTAGTGAATTGGCAAGTGGGCCAGGATTTAAACTCAAGTTTCTCTATATTTAAACATACACATATATGTATAATACACATATGATATATATATATATATCATATGAATTTATTTTTAAAGAACTCAGTGTGTAAACTCATTAATTCTTATAAAATCCTGGCTGGGGTTTATCTCAGTGGTTAGAGAGCTTGCCTTGCAAGCACAAGGCCCCGAGTTTGATCCCCTGCACACACACACACACACACACACACACACACACACACACACACACACAATCCTGTGAGTATTTTGACGGGATTAATGACAATGTATATTTTACTGGAATCAGTTAGTGTGCAAACTCATTAGTCCTTTAAAATCCGTGATTACGGGAATGAAAAGACAAACTATAGGCTGGGAAAGAATCTTCACAAATAGCATGTTTGACAAAGGACTGGTATCTAGAGTACATAAAGAATTCTCAAAACTCAACAAGCAAATCATCCAATTAAATAAGCAACAGATCTGAAAACTTCGAATTAAAGATACACATAGCAAATAAATAAAAAATGCTCGACATCCTTAGCTATGAGGGAAATGCAAATTAAGCCACCATGAAATAGCCACTGCTCATGTTGGAACGGTTCAAATGATAAAGATACCAGGTGTCGGCAAGGATAGGGAACAAGTGGAATTCTCACACACTGCTAGAAGGAGTGCAAAATTAGACAGGCACTGTGGGAAAATGTGGCAATGTTTGATAGATTTAAACCCACTCCTAGCCATTTACCCTAGAAAAATTAGAAATTAAGGTCACGTGCAAACCTATATGTGAATATTTAGAGCAGCATTATTCATAATCTTCAAAGCTATAAACAATTAGAATCCAAGTAAAGTGATAACCTATCCTGTATTCATATCTAAGCAACAGAATACTACTGAGCCCTGAAAAGGAATGAACTATCAATGTGCATGACATGGAAAAATCTCAAGGTCTTGTGTCGAGTGAAAGAAGCCAGTCCCAAAGGCTTGCAGATTGTATGGCCATCTCAAAAGGAAGCCTTGTAGGCATGGTTGCCACAAGTTAGGGATGGTGGAGAGGCTTTGAGCACAAAGGACAACATGAAGGAATTAGCAGAAGCTACTAATGAGAACTTAGAAATGGACATTCTACACGTATGGTAAATGGGGAAGTTTACCAGAAATGTATGCAGTTTGGTAAGAACTCTGCTCCTTATGGAAAACACTTAAAATATGCCAAATACCACACTTCGTATATTATGCCAGACTTCATGTACTTCATATACTATGATATAATTCTTTCAGCAGCCCCGTGAGGAGTCCTCTTTCGTGTCTTTACAAGCTATGATCAAAAATGCAGTGAATGCTGCTGCTGATTGCCATCCGGTGGAAAAACCAGCAAAAAACGTCAGTGTGTCCTCATCCACCTTATTCCCCAGCTCTAGCACCGAGTGATTTCTAGCTCTTCCCCAAAGTCAAAATGACCATGAAAGTTAAATATTCTGAAGCAATTCAGGACATCGAGGCAGCCACACAACAGCACAACTAAAGACACTCCCGAAAGGGAACTTCCAGAACTGCTTCAGAAAGCGGCAAGAATGATGTGCCGTGTGTTCAAAGCAATTAGAGTATTCTTAGGGGATTAGTGACAATGTGTATTTTACTGGAATCAATTTTTTTGTTTGTTTGTTTGGTTTTTGGTTTTTGGTGCTGGGGAATCGAACTCAGGGCCTTGAGCTTGTGAGGCAAACGCTGTACCACTGAGCTAAATCCCCAACCTCTGGAATCAATTTTTTAAATTTAGACGTTCACTGTATTTTCCCATCACATTTCACAGAAGCCCATAGTTTTCCCATCATGCTGTGGTAGTGCCTTCTCCGATTCAGACTGCCACACAGCATTATGGAAGAGACAGTAATTCTGAGGAAAGGGTAGAGCGTGGGGAATCCTGAATGGTGATAAAAAGTCACTCCAGGGCTGAGCGCCTACTTGTAGGAATACTCAGATCTTTCTTTTCTGTCTATGGATAATTTGTTCCCCATTAAGATCTCCAAAAGACAGTGTTGATGCGGAAGGAGAAGAAAAAGTAGAAGGAGAGGAGAAGGGGGAGGTTGGGAGGAGGAAGGGATGAAATTCCAATCAATCTGTGTTACTTCTTACAGAAACGCCTAGAAAATGTCGACCTTTGCCTCATAAGAAATTGAACAGTGAGCGTGGGCCGGGCTGGTCCTACTGCCCGCTGTCTTCCGCGCACGAATGACCCAGCTGATGGTCCAGCTGTAGCCACCGATCCTGGAACTTCAGCCTCCTGACACGGCGGAGGAGTCGGGCCTCCTGTTTTCTTTACTGTTTCTTGACCAGCGTCCTTCATCCCCGAAGGTGAGTTTGCTGATGAAAGGGCATGAACTTGGAGTCATTTTTATAGTGAGAAGAACATGTTGGTGGGTAATCTGCATTCTCCTACTCTGTCCTGGTCTCTATTGTCATTACAGTAACTGGACACATTGGAAGATGCAGACTTTTGGCCAGAGAACAAAGGATCACTGACTGACCCACTGGGGCATCGAACCCTGACCTCATTAGCACTGTTTTCTCATCACCTCGGCTCACAGACAGCCCGATAATGAACACGGCATCAAAGAAGGAAATCACCTCTTCACCTGAGCCAAGAAAAGCCTACGGCTGCTGGGTTGTTAAGAAGAGAAAGCTTCTCCAGTCAAATACCTCAGTGTGAACCCCACAAGCAGTTTCTAAGAATCTCCCCTGCCTCACTCGGCCCACTTCAACCAGGATTGTTGTCAGTGTGGTTCCTGGTACGGAAGGGATGAAGGCTTGAGATAGGCGAGCTGGCGTGTCCCTGCTCACCAAGACTCCTGGGTCTCAGCCAAGTTCAATCTCAGCAGCTTCAAGCCCCACCTCCAGCCCTCTCTGGACCCTCTGCCCTGTCCGTTTGGAACTGTGGGGCTGTGCCAAAGAGGAGACTGTCTCTCTGGAGTGCTTGCCAAGGGATCTCTGTTGGAGGCATTCCCAAACTCACAAAGGAAGTGGCCTACGTTAGTCTATCTCAGTATTCAGGGTCTTCAAAGCAGTTCTTAAACTATTAGATACAACTTGCATGTTCCAAAAGGTAGCCACTTGTCCAATTTGTGTTTATGTGTGCGTGAGTATACGTGTACACACAACTGCTTAGAAATATCACACATATCTCTCTATATACATATATATTTACACCTAATGAATCTTTTTACAAACTCAAAGTATTTCAGTGAGCTCCTGGGATGCAATGATTAATTGGGCAGTTAAGGCATGATGCTAATAATGCCAGAAATAACAGCTAGATTCCAAGACAGCCATGAGCTACAGCCCAGCTAAGGCCAAACAGCTCACACACAGTGTGACTTATATAAGGAAGACAAAGAGAGCTAGAACATGGAGAGTTCATTGGAGAAACATCCTCTCTACTGGAAGTAAAATAGCCAACTCTGATGGCAGTCTAGATTTATCTTGGCCTCAGATACTGAGAGCAATGATAATTAGTGAGTGAGAAGACACATGCCCAAATACCAGATCTGTCCCATCTGAAGGTGAATCACAGTTCTGGACTCTGGACTGTGGCTATATTTCAGAATATGATATACTTTATAGAATATTTGTTGACCTTATGTCTTTAGTTGCTAATCCTACTTGCCTCCTACTCTACTTTTGGCAGCACACACACTCATGGGACTCACAGGCCGTAGTTCAGCCCCATTCATGAGTCATCCCTGACCCAGCGTGATACGCATCACTCGTGTCCTAACAGCCCATTCTCTAGTTCCAGGTACTCCCCGGCCTTACATTTTGAAGTTAGTTATGGACAATGTGAGTAATTTGAACCAATGAAATGTGAGCAGAAAAATCCAAAACATTTCATTGCTTGCATGCAACTCTCTAGACAGCGACAGTAAACATGCAGGCAAACCAGGGCCTCTGATTGAGAAGCCGGCAGTGTAAGTGGTGGCAGCCTCCTGGCACCCTGAACGAAGTCCACAGGGGCAGGGGTGCTCCTGGCTCTACATCACCAGCTGTAGGTGTCAGAGAAAGCAAGAAGTCCAGCTCAGTTGTTTTAAGCTACAGAGACTTCAGGGTAGTTTCTTTTCCACAGTTTATCTTTTTTTTTTTTCCTCATTTTTTTTTTATTTTAAACCAAGAGCGTGTATTGGTACATTCTACATACACTGGTCACATTCATTACAATTATTCTGTACCTATACATGGTGCATCTTGGTTCTCCCCCCTCTTCCCCCCTCCCCTCTGCACCCTCCCTCCCTATTTGTAGCAGGTTCATTCATCATTTTCCATATTTTCCCTTTCCCCTCTCTTTCCCCTGTTGCCTTTCTGCTTTTCCCCTTCTTTCCTTCTAGCACTCCTCTCCTCTGC